>JAQFVV010012585.1:679040-1052186 GCA_028023455.1 Epiperipatus broadwayi
TCAATTTGATGTCAGATGATTGCAGATATGAGGAGATTGAATATTGTTTTGTTGGATCTAGTTTCAACCTAATAATTACTCGCTAGGTAATTAGCCAATGAATATTAAATTATGGGTTAAATAAAACCTACGAATGTTAGTGTATGCAATGCATATATGAAATTATCTACTTACTACAGCTGACTAAGGAAAGGTAATATTATTAAAATATTATTATGGTCATAAGAATACGACTATAGAGTATATGAGAGATGACATCTAGATATTGATTTGTTTAAATCTCATTACATAAAATACTTATTGTAGTGTTAGCAAAGGAATGTTAGATTAAATTAGTAAATTTGCAAGGAATGCTAGATTAAAATAATAAAAATAGTTATTAATTTTATTATGGAAAGAATTACTTAAAATAGATCAGTAATTTTCAAAGCATTAAACATGGGGAAGAAATTTAATAGTTTGTTATTTCTAGATAAAAATTATATTATTTCTATTTATCTGATATTGATATTACCTACGGTATCGCATTCCTGATAATTAGAAATGAATATTTATATTTTAAGCCTCTTGATACTATCCATTGATTTGTATATTTATTTAGCTTTTTTATCATAATATGGTTGTAGTTCAAAATATTACGTGAATTATCAAGTGTGTGTATTCTGTATTGAATAGTATGCCACAAAATTCTGTAATTTGTTTTAAATAAATTCCGGGTACATTCTTTGTCGTTTCTAAAAATAATATTATCTAGACATTCAGATCTAATAATATATTATTATTAATATTTAACCACATTTCTATAAATATGTGGTGAAATTTATTTAAAATGTATAATTTTCCAGTTTCTTATGTGGCATGAGACTCCAAGATTAATAAATAATTTGATATAGTTGGAAATATAAATTATGAATAGGTTGGTTATTGGAGGATGGTGAATGCAGTTTTCCCCTAATCCCTTGTATTCAAACAATTCTTATATCTCTTTATAATTTTGTTAGTAATTGTGAATATGTTTATAATGTATTTTAAAGATTTACGTTTACTATCCTGAAGTTTTTAATGTAAATAAATATTAAACTGCATTAAAAAGATAGATACCGATATCAACTTGGAGGTGACGAGATACGTTTAATACCAATAATTCTTATTGCAGTTTGTTAGATTTCACCTAATTGTTCTAAAATCCTTATATATCGTATTGAGAAATGATTAGCATAATGGAAAATTTAATAGCAAAAGAGCAATAGTGTAATTAGACCTATAGATGAGGGAGTTGATTGAGGGATGTATCAGAAAGGCGAGATGGATATATAATTTGTAATTCGGGAACAAAATTTTAATTGTATTTAATGATGGATAATAAAAAAAAAAATGCCGAGAATAACCAAAAATTTCAAGAATACATTATTATTATTTTTAAAACATTCTCAGTAGTCTCTTGATCAATTGACATTATTAACCCATTCATTAAATATCATTCTGATAAATTATTGAAATGAGTTTAATTTCATATGTAATCTTTGCCGCAATTTGGCACACTGGGAAATAAGTTTATTCTATATCAAACATCCCAGTACGCTCAGAAATAGTGCCCGCTGGGAATGATGAGCATCCATTGATCCATCTTTAAAATGTTGTTAATTATATGTAACTTAAATTAAGTGTTTACTATATAAATTTAAATATGTGTTATATCAATGCATAGTTTACGCTTCGAGCAAAGAAATATTATAATTAATCCATAATGTGGATGCGGACACCTTGAATAAAGATTCATTTACAACAGCATAATTAGTTTAAACTGCCTGATAATAAGTTATGTTAAATCCTCCCTAATCCTTTTTAATTATATTTGAAATTACAATGTGGATGATCGACATTACAAAATATGTTTTATATCAATTTAATTGTTTTATATTAAATTAATTAAGTACTATTTCATTAAAGTTAATAATGTATTTTATATATTTAATTTGTTATAACTGGCTTATAATATTGAACGATTAAATAAAATTGTACATAGAAATTTGTATGGTTAGAATATATATATATATATATATATATATATATATATATATATATATATATATATATATATATATATATATACACATTATTTCCGGGGACTTTTATGCAGACGCATATATCATTCAAGTTTCATACCGAGTCGAATCCTGATAATGCACTATGACTCCCTAAATAAAAATTTGTGCACTTTACTGAAAATAGCACATTATTATAATTTGAATTCTTTATTTTAGTAATTCTCAATATTTTCAGTGCTTTTAATAGTAAGATCTTATAATAATGTAATTAAAATCATGATTTCCTTATATATACACATTAAATTTTGCAAGATTATCGGGGCCCTTGTTCAGTTCCAGTATGTTAATTTGAATTTTAAATACATTTGTTTTCTTAAAAAGAATAATCAATTATTAATCATTTATGTTACAGTTTATCTTTAAAAAGGTGAGTATTAATATATACAATTAAATTACAATTAAAATAAATTCGATTTTAATTACACAATTTAAAATTATTTACGTGACTTGAATGTGATGTGAAATTTGATTTTAGCGGGAATTGAAAATTGTGTCATAGACAAAAATAAAAATTAATTTAGTTGTTAGTTTAAACAATTAATAAATCATTGTCTCAAAGATTAATTATTAATATAAAGAACACAGAGTTCATTGACACAACATGAATAAAAGTTATGTTAGATCTATCTCCTGATTTTCTACCAATTCCGTGAGGTTTTGGGCACATAATAATTAAAAATGTATAAAAATAAAATAATATTGTAATTTATGCATAAAAATATATTATTTTGAATAAAATTAAATATTATAGTTAAAAAAAGTTTGTCTTTGTATCAGTTTTTTCAAGTTTGAAATTTTTAGTAGTCATGTTGTTCCTTATTTTTTTCTTGTGAATTTTAAAGTAATTTTACGTTGGTGCTTTGCTTTTCCTGGCAATTTGAAAAAATCACAGACAGCATCCCCCCTTTTTCAATGTGAAATTCGTCTATTTTTGCACGATTTCATTTGCATGTTTGAGGGTCCTTTATTCATAAAACAAGACGTGTGTATATATATATATATATATATATATATATATATATATATATATATATATATATATATATATATATATATATATATATATATATTGTAACTCCGTCTTCATGCATCCTCACTTCCAGATAATATATGATATAAAATAAAAATGTGTTCTATCTCAGTTAATAATTAATAACTAAAATATTCAGCATTAAAATCAAAATATTTTACTAGCTCAAATTTAAAAATACGAATAAGGTTCAGCCAAAATAAATTAAATAAATATTTAATATTTTCATGAGACTCTGAAGTGAAAATAAAGGTATGACAAGATAGATTACATTGAGCTAATATCCATTGTGATTTCACTCAATGGCATGTTAAACACTATTTCTTATTATTTCAAATAATCAAATCATAGTATTTTATTTACTTTAATAACTTACTCACTAAGATTAAACTAATAATTAAATCTTGATCTTCTATTTGTCAATAATCTAGCTCAATAAAATAGTTCAGGTTCATTTAAGTTAATTGCTTAAAGGTACAAAATATACTATTTTCCGGTCATAATTGAACCCACATTAAATAATAGTATATTATAATTATTACTTAATTAATTCCTGTATATCTTTTCTTTTACTATAATTTTATTACCATAATAAAATAATGAAATATATAATATGATCTTATCCATGTAAATACACGTAGCATTTTAATAATCTGCACACAAAGGATGTAGTGGTTCGATAGCATATACCCAAAGATACCATAGATAACTCGATTTATGACCAATAAAATAACGTAAGATTATGATTATCTAATATAATGAATAATTAATAAATATTTAAAATTTTAAATAATTCTCTTATCTTTTGTGCAAATTATATTTGGTTTCAATTATTATGATATATCATGATTCATGATATTTTACGTAGAGAAATAAATAACTCGACACAAAATTTTGAAAATGAATTTTAACAGTTTAGTTAACACAACAGTCAAATAAAACAATTTATTTACACTATTTACAAGGGATACCCTTAACTTCTCTACTTTTACAGTTTGATTCGGTTATAAAAAATAATTTATATTCATATCTTATTTAGATTTAGACAAAATTTTAAAAAAAATGTTATTATTTGCCATTATGGGTTAACTTATTACAAAGATATTTATCTCAAACAATATTTTATCCTTAATATTATTAAACTATCTTATTTAAAAATTCATACTTAGAAACACTATAGAAAACTAAATTTTGTAATGAAAAGTATGCATTTCTTAAAATATTAAAAAATTATCTTGCAAAAGTCAAAGATGTTACATTCAAAGTACATCTCTGAAAAATTACTAGTATACCTTAGTATTTTATTACATTAATGTTTTTAATTAATTATAATATATTCTTTTTCTTTAGCCTTACTTATCAGTATGATATAAGTGTAATCACTAAATAGTACTTCTGTTAATCAATAAATATAAAATATATGCATATTGTTTATATAATTTACTTCAAAATTATTGTATTTTAAAATACGCAATACATATTTTCCTTTAAGAAAAATATATTGTAAGTATTTAGAATTATTATCACTTGTAGAAAATATCTTTGTATTGTATATTTATTTTAAAAAGTTTATATTTTCATTTCCTGAAATAAAGTCTCAAAATAGCATTTTATGATTCTTTCTTTTCCTTTGTGATACTTTGGGATCTTCAATTGCAGAGTTTAACGTCCTATTCTTCTTAAGTAAATAAACTTAATTCTTGAACATAGTATAATCTAAGTTCTTAATATTTTGTCATTTCTCTTAAACATATTCCTACTGAAACGATATTACATGAAATAAAGATATGAAAATAGTATATATTTTAAAATTAGAAAGAAAAGCCAGAGTATTACCTAAAATATATCTCAAAACATGGCATTAGTGTGTTGAGGTATGATACCTGCATAATATATTAGTACATGATGATAGCTAAAGAGTTTTCAATCGTTAGGAACATCAGATCATTTAAAGAAATGTAAATATTATCCAAATAAATGTGTATCAGTCATAGTTTGTATAACTATGCTGATATTCACATAAAGACTTAACATTATTTTTCCATCTCCAGTAACATCCTATATTTCTTAAAAAAATATCTTACTTCTAACCACTAAATCCACATCTCAACATTATTTCAGATTTTCACACTTCATCGAATAAGAATACAATTAATAATAAAACAATAAAAAAATTAACTAATAAGTTAAATAGTCTTAGTGTTCCATAAAAGTTGTTTACTTCATTATTATATGTCTAATCATATATACCTACTTCTAGACATATTTGAAGATCTACAACATGAAAATTTAAAAGAATCACATAATTATTTGTTATATTGATTATATCCTCATAAAAAAAAAAATCAAAAAATTAAATACATGAATATTTTCAAATCAATCCTATCTCATAATATTTTCTTTTTTTTAAATGTTGTATAAAATGTGGTACATGTAACTTTTACATTCTCATTCTTTCCAATTTATGGATGATCTAAAGAAAAATAAATATATATATATATATATATATATATATATATATATATATATATATATATATATATATTATAAATTATCAATAGCTATTATTATTACTAATAAACTTTATCTAAATAAATGTACAGTAGGCTCCTTTTCCTGAAAGCATTTCGCAGATGTAAGGGCTCGCTCATTCATACATTTTATATTAAAATATTTTTAGCTAAATCATAGATTAAATATATTATAAAATAATAATATTAATAAATTAATGTTTTATTTCCCTTAATCTTATATAAAAATTTAGATTTAAATTAGTTAACAAAATAAAGGGAATCAAAATTAATAATTACATATTTTCTTGATGATAGTTCTTGATAGTCTCAAAAATGTTTATTTACTTTCTCTTAGAGTTTTAAAATCTTCTCCTTCGCGCGTTAAGTTTAAAAAAAATAATTATTAATCCATTTTTAATAAATTCTATAGAGAATAATCCTTGGATTTAGTATTTAGGATTTATTTAACTATTAAATCATAATATTGGTCCCGGTGAAGTTTGGGCTTCCCAACCAATATTTGTATAAATCGATGTATCAACTATCTAATTTAATCCTTTAAAATATTCGATACTTTAAGTACTATTTGTATTTCCCATGGATCCATCTTACCCAACTATGCGCTCAATTTTTTATGTTTTCTTGATACATTTAAACTTTTCATTTGTATTTTTATAAATCTCTTTAAAAATAAAAATAAAAAACTTCAAGTATTTTTTAAACAAATCTTTTTAAATATTATTTTAAATAATTTAAGACCGATATTTTAATAGTCAAAGTTTGCCCGTTCTTTCTACACTCTTGAAAATACTTTTTAAAATGTTACTTCAGAAAGGATACAAATATTTCATTCCTTTTGATATATTATTATATAAAATAATTCATGAAATATACAATTGTCTTACATTATTTTTAAAATATAGATAGATTTATCGATATTTACAATAGATATATATTGTGCCCTTTTCTATAGGTCGGTAATAGTTCATAACAGTCAATTACTAAAAATTTTAAATTTAGAATATTTCTTTTAATATGGATATTGTATTAAGTCAATTATATATTTAAAGTACAATTCGAGGTTAAAGCAAGTACGTAGTATATAAAATTATAGTGAATTATTTAAAAATAGTTAAGTAAAGTTTAAAATATTGTTTCATATGGTTGTAAAAGCTGGCCATATTAAATAACACAGCTATAAATAATTAAAAGTTTATTTAATGAGTTCGATTTTAATAGTTTAAAACTTGTAGTAATAAATGTTATATTTTAAATTTATAGTCATATTTAAATAGTCAAAATTAATGTAGTATATTTTAAAAATAAACTTTATGATGGTGAAAATTATATCTAGTTCTATATTTTTTAAATTATTCTTCCAAATTTTTTTATAATTATTTTATATAATATAATAAGTGTATCAATTTTATTAGTCTAGGCAGAGAAATAAATTAAAATTTGTCTGTCAAAGTTATTAATCATGTGACTTTTAATGTATACTTTCACACACACGCTTGTTAGAATTTAATAACAAAGTTTGTGTATTATAGAGTTGGATATAATGATTATTTATCATAGAAGTGAATATTAAAATATTACGTAGTCATTTCCAAATGCTTAAATGATGTAATAAAGATGAATACATTCATAATATAAAAATTAAATATTTTATTTAAATAAAAATAGATAAATTGAATATTAAAAAATGGAATAAGTTATTAAATGTTATTTTAAAAGTTATTTTAAAAGATTAAATAATTTAAATAAAGTTATAATTGAATTAAAAGTGGTATTTTAAATAATATTTTAAGTTCATTACCTCATAATTTCAGATTTTGAAATTCAATTCTACTTGAAATTGAAAATATGTAAATTTGTTCTCAAGCTAAAGTAAGAATTAACCAATAGGAATAGGTATTTTTACAGACTATAAATATAAATTGCACGGGGGTATAGAGAGAGATTAATAATGTATTGAAACCGGAGAAAGGTAAATTATAACTATCAAAAAGGTAGTATTTTTAAAATTTTTATTTTAGTCAATATTTTTTTGGTACTTTCTTATCGTTTATTTGCAAAAAAAAAACTAATTGATAATTTTTAAAAGTATTTTTGCAAAAGAGGGTGTTAAAATATAATAATTTAGAAACCTCGTGGAAATGATTTTCTAATTTTTTAAAGTACTTACCAGTCGTAATTTATCTAAAAGTTTAATCTAAACTTCGCAATAAAAATGGATATACTATGAAATAAAATGGATATAAGTTGTAATGCTGAAAATATATTTGAAATATTTATTGATACAGCTTTATTAATACTTCACCGAAGAACTGTTTTGGTACATAAAAAACTACAGTTTGGACATTATACGGAGTCTAAAAAATGTATTGATACATATTATTTATAAGTTTATCCAAGATTTATTTTTAAAATAGTAATAAGACAATTGTATATTTCATGAATTATTTTATATAATATTATATCAAAAGGAGTAAAATGTTGTATCCTTTCTGAAGGTAACATTTTTTAAAAAATATTTTCAAGAATTAAAGAAAGAACCCAGGAGAATATGTTACAGAAGCATTTTTGATATTAAAATATCCGGTCTTAGAATTATTTAAAATGTATTTAAAAAAGATTTGTTTAAAAGTACTTGAAGTTTTTTATTTTTATTTTTAAAAGAGATTTATAAAAAATACCAAATGAAAGTTTAAATGTATCAAGAAGGAAACATATATAAAAAATTGAACACATAGTTGAATAAAAGATGGATCCATGGAAATACAAATAGTACTTAAAAGTTTATCGAATATTTTTAAAGTTAAATTAGATGGATTGATACATCGGTTACGCACAAAATATTGGTAGAGAAGATTAAGAAGCTTCACGGGATTAATATTATGATTTAATAATTATCATCCTAAATACTAAATCCAAGGATTATTTTCTATAAATTTTATTAAATGGATTAATAATTATTTTTTTTAAACTTTAACGCGCTTGGAGGAGAAGATTTTTTAAAACTCTAGAGAAAATAATAAACATTTTGGACTTATCAAGAACTATCATCAAGAAAATATGTAATTATAGTTTTGATTCCTTTTATTTTGTTAACCTAGTTTAAATCTAAATTTTTTATATAAGATTAGGAAAAACATAAAAACATTAATTTATTAATATTAAAATTTTATAATATAACAATCTAACAATTTAGCTAAAAATATTTTAATATAAAATGTATGGGTGTGAATTTTTTTTTATATCTGCAATGCTCAAGTGGATAAAGGAAGCCTACTGAACACGATGACTAGATAAAGTTTATTGGTAATAATAATAGCTATTGATAATTTATAATATATATATATATATATATATATATATATATATATATATATATATATATATATATATATATTTGTTTTCTTTAGATCATCCATAAATTGGAAGAATGAAGTGTAAAAGTTTTTTACATATATGTACCACATTTTTTATACAACATTTAAAAAAAAATATTATGAGATAGGATTGATTTGAAAATATTCATATGACAATTTTTTGATTTTTTTTTATAGGGATATAATCCAATATAACAAATAATTATGTGATTCTTTTAAAATTTTCATGTTATTGGATATTCAAATATTGTCTAAGTAGATTGTATATGATTAGACATATAGAATAATGAAGTAAGCAGACTTTTCTTGTGGAACCGCTAGATTGTTTAACTATTAATGAATTTTTTTTATTGTTTTGTAAATGCAGATAGTTATTTATCGATGGAAGATGTGGAAAATCTTGAGAAATAATGTTGAGATAGTGGCTTGGAAGTAGTTAGTGAACAGGAAACCAAGATGATGTTTTAAGAAATAGGATGTTATAAGGAATGGAAATAATATTTAGTCTTTATGTGAATATCAGCATAGTTTACAAAGCCCTATGACTGATACACATTTTATTTGGACAATGTTTATATTTCTTTAAATATTTGATGTTCTAATAAAGCTGAAGAAATAGCTTTAACATCATCCCTGTACTAGAAGATATTATGCAGGTAAATGTCATACCTCAACACACTGTGCCATGATTTTGAGATATGTTAAGAGTAATACTCTAGCTTTCTTCCTTAATCCTATGCATCTGTTTTCGCTATCTTTATTTCATGTAACTGCATCGTTCAGTAAGATATGTTTAAGAGAAATGACAAATAATTTAGAACTTAGGTTATGCTATCGTTTTGTATAAGATTGGTTTATTTGCTTAGAAGGAATAGGACGTTATAACTTAAAATTGAAGATCCAAAATATCCTAAGGAAAGAAAAGAATCATAGAATATATTTTGAATTTATTTCGGAAATGAAATATAAACTTTTTTAAAATAAAGTATCTAAACAAACATATTTTCTTTAAAGTGATAATAATTTTAAATGCTTTAGTATTATTTTTCTTAAGAGAAAAATAAGTATTGCATATTTTAAAATACAATAGTACAAAGTAAATTATGTAAACAATATGCATAGCATATTTTTTGTTTATTGATTAACAGAAATATATTGATGATTACACTTATATCATACTAAAGTAAGGCTTATAGAAGAATATATTATGATTAGTAAACATTGTGTAATAAATACTAAAATCTAGTACTGAATTTTGGATAATATTTTGTGTAACATCTTTGACTTTGCAAGATGAATTTTTTTTAATATTTTGAGAAATGCATACTCATTATAAAATTTAGTTTTCTATAGAATGTTTTCTAAGTATGAATTTTTTTAAAATAAGATAGTTTAATAATATTAAGGATAAAATGCTGTTGCTAATAAAGTAGATAAATATATTTGTAATAAGTTAACCATAATGAGAAACCAAATAGTAACATTTTTTTTAAAATTTTGTCCTAAATCTAAATAAAGATATAATTGAAATATAAATTATTTTTTTTTATAACCCGGTAGATCAAACTGTAAAGTAAGAAAGTTAAGGGTATCCACTGTAAATAGTGTAAATAAATTGTTTATTTATTTGTTGTCATTAATAAACTTTGTTAAAATTCATTTTCAAAATTTTGTGTCCGAGTTATTTATTTCTCTACATCGCTGCATGAAATCATGATATATGCATAATAATTGAAACAAATATATAATTTTGCACAAAAAGATAGAGAATTATTTAAGAATTTTAAATATTTTATTGGTATTCATTATAATTAGATAATCATAATCTTACATTATTTTATTGGTCATAAATCAGTTATCACAATAGTATACTGAATTATATGCTATCAGTTGCCACACATCCTTTGTTTGTCAGATTATTAAAATGCTACCATGTATTTATTATATCATTACATGGACATATAAGATCATATTATATTATTTCATTATTTTATTATGGTAATAAAATTATAGTAAAAAGAAAAGATATACAGAATTAGTTAAACAATGAAGTATATTATTACTGTTATTTATTATTATTAGTTTCAGTGTAGTAGATTATGACATAAAATCCCTTCTCATATTTTACTACCTTACTTTAAATTAACTTAGAATAAACTTTATGAACCTGAGATTATTTTATTGAGCTAGATTATTATTAAATAGAAGATTAAGATTTAATTATTAGTTTAATCTTAGTGAGTAGAAGTTATTAAAGTCGTAAGAATACTATGAGTTTGTTATTTGAAATAGTAATAAGGGGGTATAGTGTTCTTATGCCATTGAGGTAGTATCCTGTGGGATATTGGCTCAATGTAATCTATCTTGTCACCTGTATTTTCACTTCAAGTCTCATGAAAATATTAAATATTTATTTAATTTATTTTTATAAACTGAACCTTATTCGTATTTTTAAATTTGAGCTAGTAAAATATTTTAATTTTAATGCTGAATATTTTAGTTATTAATTATTAACTGAGATAGAACACATTTTATTTTATATCATATATTATCTGGAAGTGAGGATGCATGAGAGACAGGTTACAATATATATATATATATATATATATATATATATATGTAAAACATAGACCCAGGTGTGTGTATATATATATATATATATATATATACACACACACCTGGGTCTTGTTTTACATGATAGATAGGTTCCTCAAAAAAAACATGCAAATGAAATCGTGCAAAAATAGACATAACTTACATTGAAAAAGGGGGATGCAGTCTGTGATTTTTCAAAATTCATGTAAAAGCAAAGCACCAATGTAAAATTACTTTAAAATTCACGCAAAAAAAAAATAAGGAAATGAAATTTGACTAATAAAAACTTTAAAATTTGAAAAAATTTGATACAAGACAAACTTTTTTTAACTATAATATTTAATTTTATTCAAAATATATTTTTATGCATAAATTACAGTATAGTAATTTACATTTTTATACACATTTTAATTATTATTGCTATTTGCCAAAAAAACATGTTTCTTTGCAAATTGGTAAAAAATCAGAAATAGATCTAGCACCAACTTTACATTCATGTTGTGTCAATGGTTTTCTGGTGACAACATAATTAATAATTAATCTTTGAGACAATGATTTTATTAATTGTTTATGAAACTAACAACTAAAAATTAAATTTTTATTTTTGTCTGTAATTTTTTAATTTTCAATTCCATTAAAAAATCAAATTTCACATCACATTAATTTCAAGTCACCGTAAGTAATTTTTAAATTGTTAATTACAATTAAAAATCAGATTTTAATTTTTAATTGTCAAATTTAATTGTGCCCACTGTTATTACTCACCTTTTAAAAATAAACTTGTGAACACTAAATGATTAATAATTGATTATGTTCTTTTTTAAAAAGCAAAAACAGAATGTGATTTAAAATTCAAAATTAACACGCACAAGGTTTGAACAAATTTACATTATAATCTTGCAAAATTTAATGTGTATATACATAAAATGTGGAAATCATGATTTTAATTACATTATTGCATAAAATCTTACTATTATAAAGCACTGAAAATATTGAAATTACTAAAATGAAATTCAAATTATAATAATGTGCTATTACTTTCAATATAACGTAAGTGCACAAAATTTTTTATTTAAAGTCATAGTGCATTATCAGAGTTCGACTTCCGGTGAATCTTGAATTGTGTAACTTCAAAATCGTGGTTAAATAAGTCTGCATAAAAAGAGTCCCAGGTGTGTGTGTGTATATATATATATATATATATATATATATATATATATATATATATATATTCTAACCATACAAATTTCCTATGTACAATTTTGTTAATGCGACCATGTTGTAAGCCAGTTATAACAAATTAAAATTATGGCTTCCACATTGTGGCTTAAATCTAACTAAATGAAAATGCTTCTTTACTTAATTAATTTGTATAAAACTTATTAAATTGATATAAAACATATTTTGTAATCTTTCGATCGGTCATCCACATTGTATTTCAAATATAATTAAAAGGATTGGGAGAGTTTACAAACATAACTTATATTATCAGACAGTTTAAGCTAATTATAACTTTATTCTAACAAATGAGAATCTTTATTCAAATGGTCACACATCCACATTATGGATTAATTATAATATTTCTTTATTTCAGCTCAGGCGACCAAACTATGCATTAATTATAACCTATATTTAAATTTATATGGCATTTAAACACTTGAAGCTAAGTTGCATGCCAATTGTAACATTTTAAAGATGGATCAATGGATGCTTCATCATTCCCAGCCAACACTATTTCTGAAGCCTACTGGGATGTTGATATAGAACATCTATAAACTTATTTCCCAGTGTGCCAAATTGCAACTTTAAGACCATATGGAGGTTAAACCTCATTTCAATAATATATCAAGAATAATATTTAATGAATGGGTTAATGAGTAATCAATTGATCAAGAGACTACTGAGAATGTTTTAAAAATAATAATATTAATATTCTTGGAAATTTTTGGTTATTCTCAGCATGCCACCCATTATCCATCATTAAAGCTACAATTAAAATTTTGTTCCAATTACAAAGTTATATATCCATCTCCACCTTTCTGATCCATCCCTCCATCAACCTCACATCCATAGGTCTATTACACTATTATCTTTTTTACTATTAAATTTTCCATTATGCTAGCTCGTTTCTCTCAATACAATCTCTTCTCAGGATTTTTAGAACAATTAGGTGTGGAAATCTAACAAACTGCAATAGATTATTGGTGACAAACACTCCTCTCATGATCACCTCCAAGTTGATATCGGTCTGTCTTTAATGCAGTTTAATATTTATTTACATTAAAACTCAGAATAATTTAAGCTTATTAAATCTTTAAGAAATACATTATAAACATATTCACAATTATAACAAAATTATAAAGAAGTGCGTCTAGAGAGGTGTTTGAATACAAGGGATGGGGAAAGGATTTTATGACCATCCCCTGCATTCACCATCACTCAATAACCAACCCTATTCATAATTTATATTTCAACTATATCAAATTATTTGGTAATCTTGGGTCATTCCATGCCACATAAGCTTGGAAAATTAACCATTTTAAATAAATTTCACCACATATTTATGAAAATGATGATTCAAATATTAATAATAATATATTGATGTATTATTGGATCTGAGATGTCTAGATAATAATAACCCACAAAAACATTGAAATGTACGCAAATTTTATTTAAAACAAATTACAAATTTTATTAACATACTACTATTCAATACAGAATACACACACTCGATTGATAATTCACATGGCTTCCCCTGAACTACAACCATATTATGATAAAAAAAAAACTAAACAAATAAATATCCCTAAATCAATGGATAGTATCAAGAGGCTTAAAATATAAATATTCATTTTCTAATTATCAGGGAATCACGATTACCATGGAGTAATATCAATATCAGATAAATAGAAATAATATTTACCTTCACGTATATTGTATTTTCGTTTTCATTTTTATCCTAGAAATAGCAAACATTAAATTTCTTCCCATGTTTAATGCTTTTAATTACTGATCTGTTTTTAGAGCTAATTCTTTCCATAATAAAAATTAATAACTTTATTTCATTATTTTAATCTAACATTCCTTTGCAAATTTACTAATTTTATTTCATTATTTTAATCTAACATTCCTTTGCCCTAACCTCTACAATAGAAATATTTTATGCATGGTGGGACTAAGCTAATATCAACAAATCAATATCTAGATCAATCATCATCATACGTGCATATACTCTATAGTCATGTTCTTATGACCATAATAATATTTTAATAATATTACCTTTCCAGCGAAGTTCTCAGCTGGCTGTGGAAATATTTATTAAATAATTTCATATATGCATTGCATACACTTACAACATTCGTAGGTTTTATTTAACCCATAAATTTAATATTCATTGGCTAATTACTCTTGGCTCTAATTGATAAATTAAACTAGATCAACAAAACAATATTCAAGTACACCAATCGCACATACATTATCTGCAACCATCCTGACATCAAATTGAGTTTGTGACACTGTATCTGACAATTTATAAGTGATGCTTAAAAATAGCTATCTTTCATACACCCATAAGGAATATTAAACATTAACATGAGGCAGGCAGTGACCCAAATAAAAGAAAACTTTTTCACTAAGGCTGAGATATGCTAGGATTTTTATCGTTAGTCATACAAAAAGACTTAGGTGTACCTATTACCTCTGGCCATCAATAAAAAAATTATCTTACGGTGTAGAGAATAACCAAGTGGAAAAAACTCTTCCACTGTGTTTAAATACTTTATAAATATAGTATAAATATCTTAGTGAGCTACGACTTCACTAGCTTGGTGGAGACTCTTTGTCCATCCACATTATATACAGAATGAAACATCAACTAGTACAAGTAAAACTTTTATATCTACAATATTCTTGTGAGTTAGTGCAATGGAACATGAGCCAACAATTTTTCCAAGCATTAATCAGCTTGTATCTGGCCTTAACTTTACAACAACAACAACAACAACAACAACAATAATAATAATAATAATAATAATAATAATAATAATAATAATAATAATAATAATAGTAATAATAATAATAATAGTAATAATAATAATAATAATAATAATAATAATAATAATAATAATAAAAATAATAAAAATAATAATAATAATAATAATAATAATAATAATAATAATAATAATAATAATAATAATAATAATAATAATAATAATAATAATAAAAATAATAAAAATAATAATAATAATAATAATAATAATAATAATAATAATAATAATAATAATAATAATAATAATAATAATAATAAGGTAAGCTGGAAACTTTTTAATGGGAGATGCTCAGCTGATGTAAAAAGTTGGGGAGAATGGTCGTAAATTTTGTTGTGTGTGTAATTACTAATTTTTTTTTTAAAATAATGTTTTCTATTAACACCAAGTAATTTTTTTAATTGTTAGGTTTTTGAGGAAGTTCAGTGAATAAGTTTATGCCGTTACATTTCTTTCAAATAAAAGTGAAAAAATATATAAAATCACTCTCAAGTATATATATATATATAAAGAGAATTAAATAATTCTATTTAAATTAATATATATATATATATATAAATATAATTAAATAATTCTATTTAAATTAATATATATATATATATTGAAACAGATATACTGTCCCTCATATAAATATTCAAAAGATCCCCCCCCCATTCAAAATGTCTAGCGTGATTCAATCTAATTGGGAACGCAATAAATTTTGATTTGTTTTAAAAAAAAATCATATTTTTAATTTTGTGATTGATGGATTTGAATAAAATGTTATGTCATCTTATTTTTTTTTATCTGTCTCAATAAAAAAAAAAAGAAATTAATTATCCAATCATTAAAAAAAGATAGAAAAAAAATACTTGAGTTAAACTGAGGCAGTATTCAAATTAGGCACGTCGTCGGAAGAAAAGAACTTTTTTTTCTCTCGTCTTACACAGAGAGGCAGAACATATTAAAATTTTTTTTAAAAAAAAAAGGTGTATTACTTAATTCTTTTGACACATTAAAATACAGCTTTAACAAAACGTGAAGATGGAAAAAGAAAGCTTTACTAGAGGAATTATAATAATAATGGGGTAATTTAGCGGCTTCACTCTCTCCATGCTGTGCCATGACTTTCCATAAATGAAATAGCCCGCCTTCTTTTTGAGTAAACTGGACTGCAAAACTGGAAGGTAATTATGTTATAAGAATGTTTAGACATCTTTACCATAAATTATAAATTGACACCATGAAATATCTACATAAAAATTATTTTTATGAAATATTAAAACATTTTTATCATGTGTTATAAAATGAAGTTATGAAACGGTTGAATACATTTTGTTCAATAAAATATTAAGGCATCTTTATCATATGTTATAAAGTGAAATTATGAAATAATTACATAGAATTTGTTTTGTAAAATATTAAAACATCTTTATCATACGTTATAAAATGAAGTTATGAAATAGTTATATGCAAATTTATTTATAAAAATATTTGAACGTATTTACTATATGGATTAGAAATGCTCCAATTACTAAATGATAAATGCTCCACAAGCCAAACAGAGTTTATGTGTATGAATATACTTTTATATTTGACTAAATTAGAAATGCTCCAATTACTAAATGATAAATGCTCCACAAGCCAAACAGAGCTTATGTGCATGAATATACTTTTATATTTGACTAAATTAGAAATGCTTCAATTACTAAATGATAAATGCTCCACAAGCCAAACAGAGCTTATGTGTATGAATATACTTTTATATTTGACTAAATTAGAAATGCTTCAATTACTAAATATTGCTGAGTTTAAATGTTTACCAATCAATAATAATTCATAAAATAATGAAATGCTGTATAAATCATAAATGCTTGACTGCTCCCAAGCTTCTTCACATAAATGAATTTAAAATGAATTATTGTATAAACCATAAATGCTTGATTGCTCCCAAGCTTCTTCACATAAATGAATTCAAAATGAATTATTGTATAAACCATAAATGCTTGACTGCTCCCAAGCTTCTTCACATAAATGAATTTAAAATGAATTATTGTATAAACCATAAATGCTTGACTGCTCCCAAGCTTCTTCACATAAATGAATTCAAAATGAACTATTGTTGAATTAGACTGTTTCCAAATGTCTTCTCATAAATGAATTCAAAATGAACTATTGTTGAATTAGAATATTTCCAAGCTTCTTCTCATAAATGAATTCAAAATGAACTATTGTTGAATTAGAATATTTCCAAGCTTCTTCTCATAAATGAATTCAAAATGAACTATTGTTGAATCAGAATATTCCCAAGCTTATTCTCATAAATGAATTCAAAATGAACTATTGTTGAATTAGAATATTTCCAAGCTTCTTCTCATAAATGAATTCAAAATGAACTATTGTTGAAATAGAATATTTCCAAGCTTCTTCTCATAAAGGAATTCAAAAATGAACTATTGTTGAATTAGACTGTTTCCAAACGTCTTCTCATAAATGAACTTGTAAATGAACTATTGATAAAAAAAAGAACTGCTTCTAGCTCTTTCATAAGTAAAGTGAAAATGAGTTATCATGTGGATAGAAATGAACTTCTTTAGAAATTGCAAATTAATTGTTATTTAATAAATTTTATTTGTTACTAAAAATTAAATTGGTTATCCAGTTGTCCAATTCTGTTTTGTTTTATTGCATCACTCATCAGTTATAGCACTGGTTCATGAGAATCTCATGCTTTCTGAGCTATGTCTGACATAACTAGACCTAGGCCAGTCAGGTTGTAGTGAGATGGAACTCTAATGGCGCTTTTTGGGAAACCAAACATAGAAATATTTAGATGTTTCCAGTCTATATGATACTACATCCTTTGATGAGCAGGAAATATTGTTGTAGGAGGCATTAACATATGCATTAGGAATGTCAATTGATAGTTTCTTCCTACAGCATGCTCATCAGAAAATTGTTACAACTAACATAATAAAAGGGTTGTATGGGGGTCCAGTTACATTTGGTGCCAAACATGGGGCCTTATCTGGCTAGCCTACTCATAGGCTGGTTAATTTGCCACCCTACTGTGAGGTCCGATCTAGCTAGCCTACTCATAGGCATAAGCAGATCACGATTCTGTGATATGAACAGTGCATATGATGTAGTGATGTAATTTGTGCAGGAAGGATGGAAAAATAAAAGTTTAAAAGAAACAACACAAAAATGAATGGCATAAAGAATGAAACAGGCATTTCAAAGAAGATGGAGTAAAGTCATGGTGTGGATGGAGAGAGAAGCTTATTAAAGTTGAAATTAAAAAAATACCACTAAACTAGAATAAAATATTGATGAAAACCAGATCAAAATCAAAAAAAATGATGAATACAGAAAGCATAGAGGATCCTCCTGAGAAAGAAGACAAACAAGAAGCTAAAGCAGATGAGGAATCAGAGAAAACAGGGGAGATGTCTGCATTAGCCCAGTTATTGGAAATTATAAAAGCAGACCAAAAGAAAAGAGATAAACAAAGAGAAGAAGATATCAAACAAAGAGACTAAGATATCAAACAGAGAGAAGAAGATAACCAAAAAAGAGACAAACAAAGAGAAGAAGATAACCAAAAAAGAGATAAGCAAAGAAAAGAAGATATCAAACAAAGAGAAGAAGATATCAAACAGAGAGAAGAAGATAACCAAAAAGAGATAAGCAAAAAGAAGAAGATATCAAACAGAGAGAAGAAGATAACCAAAAAAGAGATAAGCAAAGAGAAGAAGATATCAAACAGAGAGAAGAAGATAACCAAAAAAGAGATAAGCAAAGAGAAGAAGATATCAAACAGAGAGAAGAAGATAACCAAAAAAGAGATAAGCAAAGAGAAGAAGATAACAAGCAAGCAATAGAAGCAAACCAAAGAATAGAAAAACAAATTATGGAAGCAGTGGAAAATCAGAATGAAAAGTTTGAGCAAATAATTAGGCAAGTAAATGATCAAATATTGAAAATAAAGGAAGATGTCATGAATGAAGTTAAAGGCTCACTAATAGAGCAAGAAGTCAAAATGACCCAAATATGTGAGACCATGGATACAAAGATAATAAAAATTCAAGAATCCATGCAGGAGAAGGTGGATATATTGACCACCCAGATGAGAAAGATGGAAATAAAAGATAGCAATATATTGCCTAGACAAAAGGAGGCAGAAACAATCCCAAAAGAAAGCCAAAAGGAAAATTGCCAAGCTAGTCATGAAGTCCCTCCAACCAACCAGATGTCCGGAATTGTAAACCAATTCTTAAAAATTAGAACTTTCTCTGGGAGATGCAATGAAGCACCGATAGAATATATAAAAAGTTTGGAGAGATATTTTACTATTAACGTATTATCACAAGAGGCAAAGATGGCAATCACATGTAGCCATCTCCAAGGTACAGCACAGGCATGGTGGGATTCACTGTTTTCCCAACCGACAAGTTTTGACAAATTTAAAGGGGCGCTAATGAACTGTTACTGGAGCGATGAGTGTCAGGAGGGGATTACATATAAGGTGTCCCAAGAGAAATGTCCTCCTGGAGAGCTTTATACACCATTCTTTAGAAGACAGGTGGCCAGGTTGAGAACCTTGACGTCTGATCCTCTGTCTGAACTCCAGATCATTAGATTAATACGACACAGCTTTCCAAATTACATAGAAAGAATGCTAATTGGGACTGATCATCGATCCATCGAGCAGGTTGCTGAACTATTAACAGCCTATGATAGTTGCGGTACCTCAGCGACCAAAGAAGGAGGAGCAAAGCAACCACAAAATAAACCTCCCTATAGAAGAGATGATGGGCCTAACATAGGAACCATCAGATATAAAAAAATGCCTTCTCAGCAATATAGCAACAACAACCCACCACCATGGTATCAGCACCAAAGAAATCAGACACCACCATGGAAAAGGCAAAGACGATATTCGACAGGCAACGTGCAGAGCCCTTACCAAACCCGGGTTATAAGAAGATCAAACAGTGATGATAACCTGCAAAGAAGTGTGCGTACAACTACTGAACCGCAGAGAAAAGAACAAGAGGGAAACCGCCATGATGATGTCTGGCCTAACAAACATCTAAAGATGGGACAAGAAACGGATCCCAAAAGACTAAATTATGAAGAGTTAAACAGGAAAGGACCTCGATAAATGATTCCTCGCCCAGGGGTCCTAATATTAAGTCGAGGAATCAAGAGATAAGTAATAGAAAATACTCAATGGCTAATATGATTTGTGATTGGGAAGAGAAAGTCCCTCAATATAATATGCAGCAATGCCCTAAAATTAAAATAATGCTGGAGGGTATTATTGTTGAAACTCTGTTGGATTCAGGGAGTCAGGTATCTGTGATCTCTGAAGAGTTATATAACCAAATGAAATTGTTAAATCCTGACCTTCGAACCCTACCACTCAAGGCAATTCAAGTTACATTGGCCAATAATAGGAAAGCTCGGGTGGAATCCAAACAGATATGGATTCAAATGTGGATAGGAAAAATCCATCTTAATCATGCCTTTTTAATAATGAAGGGTCTAATACATGAAGCTTTGGTGGGAGCAGATATAATGCACCGAATTCATTGCATGTTGGACTTTCAGAAGTGTCAAGTCATGTGTGGAGATGAGGTCATACCCTTTACACTGCAGGAGGCACATCATTCAATGGAAATGGGTTGTGTTCAGAAAGATCCACCATAGCAAATGATTGAATCAAAGATTCAAGAATCTTCACTAATCAAAGAAAAGCAACAGCAGATAGAAAGGCTCCTGAGAGAATATCAAGTTATTTTCTCAGAAGTACCAGGGATTATTCATGGGTATGAACATCGAATAAAAGTGACAGATGAGCAACCATACCAGTCCCGGTCATATCCTGTACCCTATCAGTATAAACCAGAAGAGGAGAAGCAACTGACAGAAATGCTAAAATGGGGAATCATTTCTAAATGTTCATCCCCTTTCAACAATCCACTAGTAGTCATAAAAAAAAAAGATGGTACTGCTCGTTTATGCTTGGATGCACATCAACTGAATAGAATAACAGTGCCAGATCATAATATACCACCTCCGATTTATGAGTTATTAATAAAATTTCGAGGGAAAAATATCTTTACTACCCTTGACCTTACAGCCAGCTACTGGCAAATCAAGTTGCATCCTGAAGACAGAAGATATACGGCATTCCGGTACAATGGATATTCGTATCAATTTAACAGGATGCCCTTCGGGTTGAAAAACAGTGGTTCTGGCCTAATGAAGTGTCTAGATAGAGTGTTGTCGGATGAGATTAAGCAAGTTGTAACAATGTATGTTGATGATGTGGTCATTGCATCGAAGAATTTGGAAGAACATATCCAACATTTATGACTTTTTTTTAAAGAGTGTAAAGGAAAGGGAATAAAAATTAACATAGAGAAGAGTACCTTGGTAGCAGAGGAGGTAAAATTTCTGGGCCACATCGTCAACAAACAGGGCATTAGACCCCCAGTACGAAAAGATACAGGCTTTTCAAGAGTTCCCAAGGCCCAAAACAAAGAGGCAAATTAGATCTTTCCTTGGGCTTTGTAACTTTTATAATAAATTTCATAAGGATTTCGCCCTTGATATAGAACCCTTACTTCAATTAATACGGAAAGATGCACCGTGGAAATGGAGTAGCGAACAAGAAGAGAACTTTGGATCAATTAAGAAGAAGTTTCTGGAGCAAGTAATGTTAACTTACCCAGACTTTAATCAGTCATTTTATCATCAAACGGATATCAGCGATTATGGCCTGGGAGCTACCCTGTTCCAAGTTCATGAAGATAATCAGCCGAGAGTTTTATATTTTTTAGCCAATTATTGAAAGGTCCAGAGCTGAATTATACTGTAACAGAGAAGGAGGCTCTGGCAGTTATATGGGCATTTCAAAAGTTTCACCAATTTCTCCTTGGATCACAAGTGATCGTTATTTCGGACCACAAAAGTTTAGAGTTCCTGAAACACAGTTACTTAACCAATAGCCGTTTGGTGAGGTGGAGCTTGTTGCTTCAGGAATTCGATTATACAGTCCAATATTGTAAAGGGTCAGACAATGTAGTTGCAGATGCATTGAGCCGGAACCCTATTAAGTTGGAACAACAACATTTGTGTGCAGATAATGTGTGCATTGCGGCTGCATGTCTAAGCAGTGCAGAAGATGTTGAAACCAGTCTATACCAGCTAGAAGAGCGTCAGATAGAGGATGCATACTGTAAGCAAGTGTTAAAAAAATTGAAAAGCAGAAAAGGAGACTGAACCAGGGAGCTGACCCGGTGGGAGAACAATGGAAACGATATGCAGTAAAAAAAAAGGTTTTGCAATATTGCGTCAATACCTCTACTGATCAATGGCGAATTGTGGTACCTATAAAAATGTGCCACCCACTTATTATATACACCCATAGATTATATGGACATTATGGAGCAGAAAAGACTTACCATGTGTTACGAAATTGGTTCTATTGGCCAAAGCAATACAAAGAGGTGGTATCATTGATAAAGGGATGTGAAATTTGCCAAAGAACCAAGCCACTGAATAAATCATACTCAGGGTCCTTGAACCCAATTCTTGCAAAAGAACCTAATGAAATTCTGGCAGTGGATTATTATGGGCCCTTGCCCCCATTTTGTCGGATGAGGTATTTGATGGTTGGGTATGACATATTCTCCAAATGGGTAGTTGCATACCCTATACCTCGGGCTAATGCCCGAAACACTATAAAGGTATTACAAAACCAACATTTTAGCAAAGTGGGAAAACCACAGACAATCATCTCTGATCATGGCACCCCATTCGTCTCTACTGAGTGGAAGAAATGGATCAGCAAGGAGAATATAAAGCATATACTGACATCTATTCGCAACCCTCAATCCAACCCATGTGAGCGTGTAATGCGGGAGCTGGGTCGGTTATTCAGGGTGTACTTGAATGCAAATCATCGGGGATTGGTGAACCAGGTCCAAAGAGTAGTCAACTATATAAACTGGACGCTAAATTTGTCAACAGGTTTTGCACCTGTGCAACTTCATTATGGGAAATCTATACCTATGCTTTATCGTACAAAAATTCCAATAGTACCAGATATTATTGATAAGAAGAAGGATCAAGAAAAAGCCCTTCAACAATTAAGAAAGAGTGGTGAGATACAGAAGAAGAAATACATGAGCTCATCTCATTCATTTCAAGTGGGAGATCGAGTGATGGTTCGAGGATATCCAGTAAGTTATCCTGAACGAAACATATATAAGAAGTTTCAGGATATTTATGAAGGCCCATATACAATAGTGAAGAAATATGGGAATAATGCATTTGCAGTAACAGAGGCAGGAAAAGAAAAAGGAACATTCAACGCAAGGCTGTTACGACCCTTTATACAGATAGCTGATGGAGGGGGTTTGTGAGTGTGGTGTAGTGATGCATGAACTTGTGTTTTTCATGTTGAGATGGTGGATGATTGAGTGGAGATGCTTGGATGCATTGTGTTATGATGCTCCGAAGTATATGCTCGGCACTATCCAGACCTGGATGTTGTGCTCCAAGAGTAGTCCAGCAGTGCATATATATATATATATATATATATATATATATATATATATATATAGGTCTCATGTATAGGCCTTGGTCTCATGGATAGGCCAAATGATAGCCCCTAAGACTCACTGAAGCTGAGCAGGGTTGGCTGAATGCCAAATTGATTTTTTTTTCTCTGGCTCCTATTCTTGGTTGGATGATGCTTCTAGGTACAAGAGAGGTAGTGCTTAAAATGAGATATTTTCTTGTGACATTATGGGGCGGTGTGTACTGGTAGTTTGTGCTTGGCCATCTATTTGTCCCGGCATTGGAGGTTATGGTTCATGTATTCACTTTTCCAGCTCATCTCACCCATTCATCAGCATATCTAAAACCAGGCAGTACTGAGAAATAATGTGTATAGTATATGGAATGAAATCGTACTTCCAGGCGATTTCATCCCAAAATTTGGTGAGGGGTAATGAAACAGATATACTGTCCCTCATATAAATATTCAAAAGATCCCCCCCCCATTCAAAATGTCTAGCGTGATTCAATCTAATTGGGAACGCAATAAATTTTGATTTGTTTAAAAAAAAATCATATTTTTAATTTTGTGATTGATGGATTTGAATAAAATGTTATGTCATCTTATTTTTTTTTATCTGTCTCAATAAAAAAAAAGAAATTAATTATCCAATCATTAAAAAGAAAGAAAAAAGATACTTGAGTTAAACTGAGGCAGTATTCAAATTAGGCACATCGTCGGAAGAAAAGAACTTTTTTTTCTCTCGTCTTACACAGAGAGGCAGAACATATTAAATTTTTTTTTAAAAAAAAAAGGTGTATTACTTAATTCTTTTGACACATTAAAATACAGCTTTAACAAAACGTGAAGATGGAAAAAGAAAGCTTTACTAGAGGAATTATAATAATAATGGGGTAATTTAGCGGCTTCACTCTCTTCATGCTGTGCCATGACTTTCCATAAATGAAATAACCCACCTTCTTTTTGAGTAAACTGGACTGCAAACCTGGAAGGTAATTATGTTATAAGAATGTTTAGACATCTTTACCATAAATTATAAATTGACACCATGAAATATCTACATAAAAATTATTTTTATGAAATATTAAAACATTTTTATCATGTGTTATAAAATGAAGTTATGAAACGGTTGCATACATTTTGTTCAATAAAATATTAAGACATCTTTATCATACGTTATAAACTGAAATTATGAAATAATTACATAGAATTTGTTTTATAAAATATTAAAACATTTTTATCATGTGTTATAAAGTGAAGTTATGAAACGGTTGCATACACTTTGTTCAATAAAATATTAAGGCATCTTTATCATACGTTATAAAGTGAAATTATGAAATAATTACATAGAATTTGTTTTATAAAATATTAAAACATCTTTATCATACGTTATAAAATGAAGTTATGAAATAGTTATATGCAAATTTATTTATAAAAATATTTGAACGTATTTACTATATGGATTAGAAATGCTCCAATTACTAAATGATAAATGCTCCACAAGCCAAACAGAGTTTATGTGTATGAATATACTTTTATATTTGACTAAATTAGAAATGCTCCAATTACTAAATGATAAATGCTCCACAAGCCAAACAGAGCTTATGTGCATGAATATACTTTTATATTTGACTAAATTAGAAATGCTTCAATTACTAAATGATAAATGCTCCACAAGCCAAACAGAGCTTATGTGTATGAATATACTTTTATATTTGACTAAATTAGAAATGCTTCAATTACTAAATATTGCTGAGTTTAAATGTTTACCAATCAATAATAATTCATAAAATAATGAAATGCTGTATAAATCATAAATGCTTGACTGCTCCCAAGCTTCTTCACATAAATGAATTTAAAATGAATTATTGTATAAACCATAAATGCTTGACTGCTCCCAAGCTTCTTCACATAAATGAATTTAAAATGAATTATTGTATAAACCATAAATGCTTGACTGCTCCCAAGCTTCTTCACATAAATGAATTTAAAATGAATTATTGTATAAACCATAAATGCTTGACTGCTCCCAAGCTTCTTCACATAAATGAATTCAAAGTGAACTATTGTTGAATTAGACTGTTTCCAAACGTCTTCTCATAAATGAATTCAAAATGAACTATTGTTGAATTAGAATATTTCCAAGCTTCTTCTCATAAATGAATTCAAAATGAACTATTGTTGAATTAGAATATTTCCAAGCTTCTTCTCATAAATGAATTCAAAATGAACTATTGTTGAATTAGAATATTTCCAAGCTTCTTCTCATAAATGAATTCAAAATGAACTATTGTTGAATCAGAATATTCCCAAGCTTATTCTCATAAATGAATTCAAAATGAACTATTGTTGAATTAGAATATTTCCAAGCTTCTTCTCATAAATGAATTCAAAATGAACTATTGTTGAATTAGAATATTTCCAAGCTTCTTCTCATAAAGGAATTCAAAAATGAACTATTGTTGAATTAGACTGTTTCCAAACGTCTTCTCATAAATGAATTCAAAATGAACTATTGTTGAATTAGAATATTTCCAAGCTTCTTCTCATAAAGGAATTCAAAAATAAACTATTGTTGAATTAGACTGTTTCCAAACGTCTTCTCATAAATGAACTTGTAAATGAACTATTGATAAAAAAAGAACTGCTTCTAGCTTTTTCATAAGTAAAGTGAAAATGAGTTATCATGTGGATAGAAATGAACTTCGTTAGAAATTGCAAATTAATTGTTATTTAATAAATTTTTTTTGTTACTAAAAATTAAATTGGTTATCCAGTTGTACAATTCTGTTTTGTTTTATTGTATCACTCATCATTTATAGCACTGGTTTATGAGAATCTCATGCTTTCTGAGCTACGTCTGACATAACTAGACCTAGGCCAGTCAGGTTGTAGTGAGACGGAACTCTAATGGCGCTTTTTGGGAAACCAAACATAGAAATATTTAGATGTTTCCTGTCTATATGGTACTACATCCTCTGATGAGCAGCAAATATTGTTGTAGGAGGCATTAACATCTGCATTAGGAATGTCAATTGATAGTTTCTTCCTACAGCATGCTCATCAGAAAATTGTTACAACTAACGTAATAAAAGGGTTGTATGGGGATCCAGTTACAATATATATAATTATATAGTTCTTTAAAGTTTAAAATCTAAAAACAAGATTGTTTTAATATAAAGGAATTTTAAAAAAAATGCTGTTAATTAGTTATTTTTAATCTTAAAATGAAAATGATTTTCTATATTGACATATTTGCAAACAGGCCCTTGGGCATAAAGTCAGATGGAATATAAATTAAAAAATACTAAGTGATAAAAATTTTGAGTTCTTATTTTAAAGAAAGCTGACCAATAACAATGGAAATAAGCACATGGTCCACAGAGAAAAGTAAAGCCATGTAAGATCAATTCTGAAATTTGGTGATAAGAATGATATAAAAAGAAAACTTTAAATTGAGATTCAGATTTGGATTCCTCTTGCTGATTGTGTTATTTAAATATGTTATAAGTGTATTGCGTAAAAGTCAGCAATAATTTACATTTCCCACATTTGTAGCAGCTGAGGTGGGCTCCAGAGAATGATGGTTCCCAGAAACTGATCAGAAAAGGACTTGTCTTCATCTAGAACAACATGAAATAGAAAGAAATTTGAATTGTACCAAAAATTGCAAAGATGAACTTTACCCACATCATTGGAAACTATAAACTTTTTTTTTAAATGAAGTATGGACATTAATTCTATAATGCAAACTTTTCAAGTAGTTTAAATGTCACTTAATGCTTAAAAAACAATCTCTCTCTATCTCTCATCGGACTAAAATTTTTAATTATTTATTATATTTTTTATATATGTATTTGATATCATTTCCATTCTCATAATTTCTTTTAAATTAATAATTTAAAATAAGTGTAAATAGCTACAAAAATATATAAGATTGTTAGTTTAAGTGTGCTAGTTTTGGGCTAACTGTTTCACAGTGAGATCAGTGCTAGTGGATAGATGTATGGATGTTTTATGTCCATGTATATTGAGTAGGTGCATTGGATACTCATTCCCTTGTACCATGTTAGCATACAAGGCATAATACCCACCTGAATGTATGGCTAAAAGTGTAGCCATCACATTTTCCAATTGTCATAGATATACTTCCTATGCCATTGATTTTCTTATGCTCTGGTTGGGACAATAAGCTGGCAAAGACTGCTATCCCCATTTTCAGAGCAACTCTATATATATATATATATATATATATATATATATATATATATATATATATATATATATATATATATATATATATATATATATATATATATATATATATATATATATATAATTTCATTTTTTTATCACAGGGAAGATGCTCTTTCCTTCCTACCATGATTCTTTATTTCTCAAACGAAATCATGCTACAAACAAATTCTTGTTCGCATGGTTGTGTTATGCTAATAATCTCATTTTGCATTTAGCACATCGATATATAAGTAATCTAGCATTGGTTATATGAGTAATCTATGTAGCATATTCATGCTTAATAAAATATTTTTAAAAAAATGTTTTAAATCAATTAAATGCTTCCATCTGTGCATATGGTTTAAATAAAATATATTTAGTTAATTTAATTTTTCAGAATTATTCTTTTAATGTGTGTGTGCATTATATTAAAATGTTTTGTTAAATTAATTTTGGCAGTAACTTACTTTATATATTTTATTAATAATATTTAAACTTAATAGTTAGACATTTTAACATTCACAGTGATATTTTAAGCTCTGCTTCTCCTTGAGGTAGTGACTGATGCTTTCGGTTCAATAAAAAAAGTAACCTCTCTCTTGCTTATCTGCCTACTATATAAATTTTCCAGTATTCATCTCAAAAGTAGCTTCACTAAAAATAAAACTAACTTTTGGTTTTATTAAATTTTTAACAAAAAAGTGTTTAAAAGTTTGTTTATAAGAGTATGTGTATTAACACACATACACGTTTATGTTTAAACAAAAAGTCATTTTTTTTTTGTTTTGTTATAAAATTGATTTCTAAAATAGTTTTCTTTTACCGCTTGTTTTTAATTTTTTTTTAATCAAATTAATTAAAGGCTGGCAAACTTTCAATTGCATTCTTGTTTGTTCATAATTAATTTCTAATTTATCTTAACTAAGCTGAGACTTAAAACAGTCAAAACTCACTATATATATTGCCACAAGCATAAAAGCAGGTGGTCATGTGATGTTTATTGGCTTAAACTGAGACTTGTTTTTAAATATTTTTGAATTTATTATAAATAAGATTAACCCTGGGGAGAATTTTTAATTGTATTAAGTCTGAGATAAAGTTACTATGTTGAAAAACCACTAATTAAAAAAAAATGTTTTTGTAAAGATAAGAGCTCTTATAAATAGACCTGGGATTGCAGGCTGAAGATTCTCCAGCTATTGTTGTTGATGATGCTTGTTAGTGTTTCTACAACTTTTAATACACCAATTTTATTGCTGTGCTGTTAAAAGTTTTTCAATTCCAAAACTGTATGCATGAAAGAACTGCTTCCATAGTATTTTCACCATGTTGGGCTAGGCCAACTTAAAGACAGATCCTGGAGCCAAATTGTCCTGCAAAATCATGCCATAAAAACTCAAATCAAAACTGTTCTCTAACATTGCCTCCTACCTTCTCCTAAAAATGAAAAACTAATGACTTCACTGGAGTTCCACATGGAATGAGCTATATATGCTGCACTGAAAGACAGCAGCTAATTTTAAAGTTATACCTGGAGGTAATAAGTTTCCTTTATTTTTCCAGTGTAAAATTTTAAGTCTCAGCTTAATCTTAAAATAACATATTTTATTATATTGTTTGTTTATTAAATTTCAAATATTTAAACATGTATTCTGTTTGATTATCATTGTATTTTATGGTGTGTCTTGGAATCTTAATTTTAAGATTCCAAGTTTGCTCTCCAATTCGCTTATTGGAGAGTGTATTGTGAGATTATATTTTTATATGCTTAATATGTTTTTCTTTGTATTACTAACTATTGCTAAATGCTTTGGCAGAGTTTCATAATTTCTCTTTAAATCACCTGTTCCTATTTTATTGTCAAATAATTAATTTAAATTACTGTGTTTGCACTTTTGTAAACCACTGATCTATTGGCTGGTGGTTTATTGAATATATTGTTCTGTTTTTTTTTTTTTTTTTTTTTGATAGAGATTTTATTTTCTATAGTTCAGAATACACAGTCTGTATTCTTTTCTTTTCTAGAGTGAGATTAACCTAGTTTAAATGTACCTGACCATGAGTGTTTTGCAGAATTATGACATTCTTATTTCTGATGTTTCTTTTCCGAACTAAGAAAAGCTCATCTGCACTGTCCCATTTGTTCTCCATACACATCCATCTTTCTAAATCTGTATAAAATGTATAGAATGGGTTTGGGTGAACTGCTAGCAGGAAGATACTTTTAATTTCCATTTAAATTCTAGGTGATATAAAGATTTTTTCTGCTAAGACATTTAATGTTTTCATATTTTCAACTCATATACCCTCTCTGATAATATTTAATTGATAAAAATCTAGGTCAAATTTTAATATGTTGTTTACTAGATTTATTTTATCTTTTACAAGTTGCTTTAAATTTATTTGTCAGAGCATGTACTGGGAATTTTATTTGTAAATTTATATTGCAGTTCTAATTATTACACTTTCTTGAAATGCTGGGGCAGACATAACTTGTTTTCAAATTACTTACTTGTCTCTTATTGAGATTTTTAATTATTATACTCAGCTTAGTTTTGTCCAGTTGTTTGGTTGGTAGTTCATTCATATTATATGTCTGTTTTTCTTAAATTAGAGATTTAATATTTTATTAATTTTAAATCATTTATGTCAGAGTAATTTCTAATTTTACTATTTTATTAAATTGGAGACATAAGTTTTCTCCCATTTTATAATTTATACATCAACACATTCATTTATTTTTTTGTTCTTGCATTGTAATCAACCTTGGTGATCTTAAATGTGATTTTCCCATGCAGCAGTCCTACAGCAATATGATGTCATTAGTCATTAAGCTAGTGAATGCTTATCCACGCTGGTTCATTGATTCATGCAAAAAAAACTTTGGGTGAATTGTCAGCAGAAAGAAAATCATTCTCTCCTTTTCTAATTCACTATTAGAAAACTAGACTGTCTGCCAGAGCATTGACAGGTTATTCTTTCTAATATATGTCTGATATAACCCTATTTATTGTGTCCAAATCTATACTTTATAATTTTATATCTCTCTTAAATAAAACTTTAAGATTGTTTAAACTTAATTTGGCTGATGTTTGTCTTAGTGCTTTTGTTTCCCAATTGTCTAAATAATACATAAGATTTCTTGTTTCTCCCTGAATTTAGTAGGTGCAGACTTTCATCCTCATCCACTTTTGATCATGGTAAATAAATTTTCCAGATATATAGTGATCTGGTAGCACCCTCTGTGATCAAAGATGGATTGAGTGTCCGGTACATTATATATATATATATATATATAATATATATATATATATATATATATATATATATATATATATTAATTCTAATATTCTCATGGATAAAATATGGTTTCATAGTAATATTTTTGGGAATTTCTATGTAGTAAATATATAATAACTAAAATAGCTGACGTTTCAGTACAATAACAATTATATATATATATATATATATATATAAAGTTTGATATCTGTATTAATTTCACAATATATATATATATATATATATATATATATATATAATAAAGTTTGATATCTGTATTCATTTCACAATATATGTAATATACAAATCAATATATATATATATCAAAATACAGTACAATTTACATAAATTATATTCTTTTAGAAGTACTTTTGACTATACTCTTTGCAGTCTTTATCAACTATATAACATTGAATAATCAAAATGAGACAACATTTAACAATACCCATAGTTCAATTCAGATTTCCCACAATTCTGTTATCTTAACATTAGTGGGAAATCTGAATTGAACTATGGGTATTGTTAAAGGTTGTCTCGTTTTGATTATTCAATGTTATACAGTTGATAAAGACTACAAAAAGTATAGTCGAAAGTACTTCTAAAAGAATATAATTTATGTAAATTGTACTGTATTTTGATATATATATATATATTGATTTGTATATTACATATATATATATATATATATATATATATATATATTGTAATGGTAAGATTACATATGCCTCACTAACATGTTGCAAAATTCCACCACCATGTTCGAATGGTGGCATAACAGGTGGGTTCAGGGCCTGCGATACCATATTCAAACCTAGTAGTTTCATTCACAACAAAACCCACATGACAATGCATCTACTCTAACAATAGCATTATTTTCTAGGCCAGGTGGTCAGGTAAACAAGAAACTCTAACTAATGGTTTCACCTTATGGACTACTACTATATTCTACTATTCATTGATATGATTAATACTAATTATTATTAAATTAAGCAGACACAGACATGGATATAGATAATTTCAATATTTTAATTGCGGTTAATTCACATAGATAAATATATTATACTACCTGGATATCAATATAAATTACATTCCATGCCTCATGTTTCAAGTGGCGAATATTATGAGACACATTACGAGATCTTAATGAGGAGTGCATTCGTTCACAAAGCTATCATCCTATTTACTTTATAATATTAATATTTATTCTAATATTTTACTCAATATTAACATATGTGGAGGAGTGGATCTAGACCCAGCATAAACTTTATAATTATTATTAAAGTGACCTGCGGTAGCATGGATACTGCCGAGCTATAAGAGAATCGGCTTTCAAAAAGGATAATTGCAGAAGAAATGTTAGAGGCTGATGGGGCGATCAAACATAGGATCAGAGTCCTGTAGGTCTGTCATGAGCACGGTATTGGTATGGGGTCTTTGCCTTTCTATCCCTGACCACATGACAAGGTAATTACTAGTGGAATATGAAGAGGGTTGGCCAAACATTGGGTCAGAGCCCTTAGGAGTGGTCACGAGCGCAGTGTCAGTATGAGGTCTTAGCCTTTCCAGCCCCGACCATGTGACAAGGTTCCTGTGCTATTATATATTTTGTATGCTCCTTAAGTGTGAGAACAAATGCTTACAGTACCTCTATTACATTTCTGCAATATAAAAATTCATGTATCAACAACTAGCACAGTTCATAACTCTAATGCAAACGCATTTATTTATACAAATCTATCCCCAATCTCCACATGACTAGTAATTAATTTACTATCATTAACTCCCTCCCTCCCTTCCTTCTTAACATTATGGCTTTATTTAAGATTTAACTAACCTAGCATGAATGATAGCTCATTAACGAATACATTAACTAATAACATAGATCTCGTATTAATAAAACATATTAAAATATTATATGATTCCCGAGCTGAAATCCATTACTCGATATGATTTACTGTTATGATATTAAATTCACAGAAGAGGGTAGCTCATCTGAAAATTATACAAAAATAAAAAAAAAAGCTCAGAAACCACGTGGGCATGAAATATAATCTTAACGAATATAATAAAATTGGATACCAAGTAGAATAAAGATAGATTAATTTACGAGGTTTATTTTAAAATAGTATTATTACAGAAAATAGATTTAATTTTAGGATTACAATAGTAGAAATCAAAATGAAATTAATATCAGAAATATAGAGTTCAATTAGAGTTCCAAAACGAATTTTAATCTTGGGTATCATATTACCTTTAGTTCATTTAAGTGTGCACACTGTTTGGAGAATCCAAGTTTCCTGGTTCAATGGCAGTTACATTTAGGAGAAGATTTATTCGACAGAAGTAGCAGAATTTTAGGTTTATCACATTTTCATGGGAGTTTTAAGATTGTATAGCCATCAGTCCGGAAGAGCATAGCATGGTGCCTACTCTTGGCACATTGCTGGATATAAAATTTGGATCGCAAGAAATATAATCAACAGCATAATTAGAATTAATGTTTCTGGTTTTAACCTTTCATTTTACTTTTTCATTCTACTCTCCTCTAATAAAAATGCATTTATTTTAACAATAAGCTGTCTTTTTATTCTATTTTTCCCTATCTCTGGGATCCATCAAGCAAATACATCATCCATGCAGCTGTCTCTCGGGTCTGTGCCATGCATCCCTTTAGGTCATGGTTGCAATAATCATACAGGTTGGAATTTCAATCTGATCACTTTTACATTTTACCTTTTACATGACGTAATTTATAAAAGTTATTTTTAACAAACCTTTTTCTTTGTTTCTGTACGTTTTAAAATACCTTTTTAGCACTGTCATCTTTTTCCCCCTCCTGCTATGACTTGCTTTTAATTAGCAGGGGAATTTTAAAAGAATCTTTCTTTTAAATTGAGAATTATTTATTTTTATAATTTAAGTATTACCTGGACCTGACCTAAATAATAATATGTTTACGTGTTAAAAATATAATTATTGATTTTTTTATATAATTTAAAATATTATTTAAACCTATCAGAATAATTAATAGGATTATTTAAATTTATACAACTTACGCACAGCAATTTAATAATACCTTGTAATGCGTTATTTTAAAATAAGCTTATCGGAGTATGTGTGCATATATAACATTTAATTATTTATTTAAACACTTTACAGATATTGTATATTATCATGCATTAATCCGATATTCAAGGTCAGAATCCATGTAAACCCATACAAAAAGGGGCAAGAGGTAGAATGATGACAGAACTAAGGTGAAACTAAGATTTGAATACAAATCTTACAGTTTCAATATATATATATATATATATATATATATATATAATTATTAATCACATGAAAATTTTTAGACAAGCTGAAAAAAAAATTAATACTCTACCCATAAATCAATTGCTTTTAGAAATAATATATAAAATAATATGACATGTATGATATAATTAATAAAACAGATGAACTAAAGATTAAAAAAATAATTAAATGCACAAAATGTTCAAGGAAAACAAAAAATGCCAAGATAATTTCAAAATTCTCAAAAAGCACAATGATATCTACAAAAAGTGAATACAAAACTAGAGTGTAATGAAAAGATAGAAATAACAATTTTTATGAATACCCACAAAATATAAAAATAAATATTACTTTCAAATATCAGCCTTTCAAGTTAATTAGCTTGAAAGGCTGATATTTGAATGTAATATAGTTGTAAACACGGCGCTAGATAAAATAATTGCTTATTTACTCATAAAAATAAATATTGTAAAGAATCTTTGAATAACACCAATACTAAAAATAAATATTAAAAATACATAATAATTGTTTTATAGTTGAAGCAATAGAGATTTAGATGATTTTATTAAAAAAATTATATGATTAAAATAAAGTAAGACAGATATTTTATTGATTTCAGATATATAGAATAGAAATGTAATATGAAATTTAAATAGTCATTAAATTATTGAAAAAAATTATTAAAATCTATATAAAATAGGGTATACCTAAAATATAAATCATTTAATCGGAAATGATATAAAAGGCTAAAAAAAAAAAAAAAAAATCAAAGAAAATGTCAATAAATTGCTAATTAACCAAATAATTTATCGAAAAAAAAATAAGGGTATAGTATAAGTACATAATAAAATAGAATTATTCAAGAAGCTTGAAGCAGATTACAATTTTGATAAAAAAAACAAAAAAACATTTTATATGAAAATAAATTATTAGAGATTAAAAACTAATTATATCTAGGATTATTTTCATTGATATTTATGACAGAAGATTTTATACAACTAAAGTATAAAAGATCAGAAACTTATTTTTAATAATTTTGCATTGATTTATTCTGTCTGTCTTTATATCCTTGTATCTATCTATCTTCTAAACTTTTTATCTACCAAAAATTATATCTACTTATACCAATTGATCTATAAATCTAACCATATATCTATTAGTCCATCAGTAAATCAATCTACACATTTACTAATCTTTCTACAATTTAATCATATATATATATATATATATATATATATATATATATATATATATATATATATATATATATATATATATATATATATATATATATAAATCTATTTATAAAGCAGATAATACACTTACATGTGTACCTGCTTATTCATCATTTTATATGCTTATTCTTGTTTTCTTGTTTTTGGATGATATATCTGTCTATCAATCTATCTGTCTATATATTATTAATCTATCTATCAGTGTTTCTGTATATTTTGGTTATTTTTATATTTATATAAACATTAGAATTCAGTCAACACTTAGACAATCCCAATATAGATAATGATCAAGAATTTCAAACTGTTGACAAGACAACCTCATTTATGCAACAGAGGTGGAATCCTACCTCCATTAATGGTTTCATATATTTATAAAGACACTAAATATTGCAACTTGACTACAGAGATTGAAATTATTGATTGGAAGAAGTTTAAATAAACCTTCTTAAACAGCTAAATATAACCTGTTCTGAATGTAGACTAATAAATAATCAATTATAACATTACAATTTGCAACTATAATTTTCGAATTACACCCAAAGTTATATTTAAAGTATTATTTAAGTCTCTATTGCTTAAAGGAAGTTGCCTCAACAACAGGTTGAAATTATTGATTATTTCTATATGGGGTTGTCTAAGTGTTGTCTGGTTTCTAATGGTTATTTATAAGCCCATTTAGCCTTGAACATTATTACCCTTATTTTTTAAATAATACTTTGGGTGCAATTTAAAATTATAATTGCAATTTGTAATGTTATAATTGACTATTTATTAGTCTGCATTCAGATTTAGCTGTTTAAGGAGGTTTATTTAATTTTTTTCCAATCAACAATTTCAATCACTGTAGTCAAGTTGCAATCTTTAGTGTTTTTATAAATATATGAGACCATTAATGGAGTTGGGATTCCACCTCTATTGCTTAAAGGAGGTTGCCTTGGCAACAGTTTGAATTTCTTGATCGCTACCTATATTGGGATTGTCTAAGTGTTGACTGGTTTCTAATAGTTACTTATAAACCCTTTTATCCTTGAACATTATTACACTTATTGCATATATATATATATGCGTATTTGCCTCTTTATATGTCGTTTTTCAATATAATCATTCATCCAGTTATTCATTTTATCCATCTATTTAGCTGTCTATTAATCTTTATATATCTCTCTTTATCTATGTTTCTATCTTTTGTACATCTGTCTACGTATATGCTTGTGTTTCTGTACATATATTTAACCATTCATCATCATCTATTCATGCCTAACTATAATAATATTTGTCTTCCTAAGTTTTTTTTTTTTTTAATATCAAAAGTCATTATATAAACATGAATATATATATAAACAATATAATTGGACAACATATATGTGTTATTTGAATTCCATAATATAAGTTGAAATACACGTATTATATAGATACAAATTCTATTTGTACTATTGCTAATTTGTCTAAATAAATATGTTAGAATTTCCAATAATTTCCTTTTGATTTTATTACAAATGACGGTAGGACGGAAGCTAATAAAATTCCTATAAATTCTTTAATTATTCAAAGTAAAAATAAATAGACTTGCTGAAGCATTACATTATGTTTCTAGTTATTCGTCTTAAATGTCCTACTGGTTAATTGATTTCCTTTCTTAGAAAATATATGATTACTGCAAACATTACTGAAAAATTTAACACTTATAATTATACAAAAAAGATATATTTAGAAATAAATATTCTGTTTCAGACAACAACATTATTATTACTACTTTGTTATTATGTCTAGTAAAATATTATTCTGTCTAATGTTAGAAAAAAATATATAACTTACTTAGAATTAACAGAAAATAAACATAATATAGTTAATTTAAATGAATATTCACATAACAATCAAAATTAGAGATTATGTACAGTTTTTATTGATAAAGACGAATGATAAATTATAAAGCTTAATATTAATACTCAAATATAAAATAAAATAAAAAAAAACTATAGTTAGACCAAAATATAAAATTTGATTTCAGCATGGGCTTAAATCTCAAAAATCGCTTTTTTAAAAATATTATAGCAATAAAACTTTTAAAGAAATAATACAAGAAATGGCTTAAAAGATAAGGTGATTATTAAAATATTAATTTAAACAACTAAAAAAAAAATTAGAAGAGAACATTAGACACATTTTTTTTTTTTTTTTTAAAAAAAAAAAAAAACCTAAATGTAAGACTGCATTTATAAACTTACACACGTTAGTCAGTTATCTTATACATACAATCGTTACAAATCAATTTCTGTAATTTTAAGTTAATTTTAGATTTGGGGTTATTTTTTGAATATTTTTAGAATAGTTTCTACATTCTGTACTTTATATTTGTAAAAACCTTCACTATTGTAACGAGATACTCTTTTAATTTGTTGTTCGTTTATTTATAGTAATGCCACATTTTCTAGTATTATACACTTTTTCCATAAATAGAATATTTTTTTTAATATTCAAAATAGTTAAAAGAAGATGTAATATTTACCATTTAACTATTATATATACGTCAAATTGTTGAGCGGGAAGCGAACCTGGACCAGCTGCTTGGAAGGCGGCTGCTTGGAAGGCAGCTATGATAACCGCTAGACAACCAACGCCTGGCTTATCAAACATTTTTCTTTTTACATATGTTTTTTTTTTGTTTTAGTAAAATATATTTTGATTCTTCGAAACATTAGATCACAGTACTATTTCATAAAAGTCAAATATATTTAATAAATAGCGGAAGTGACTATATAAAGTAGTTGAAACAATTTTTATATATACAATAAATACATCCATACTTCCCCATTCTTTTTAAATTCACATAAATAAAGATATAATAAAAGACAAATGACTCTCGAAATGCATTTCATGCTGAACCGCCCAGGTCATTATCTCTCATATTTTAATACTAATGCACTATGAAAAAAAGAAAATATTGTGTTCTTAAACACTGTTTAATGTATAGGTAACCAGGGGCGAGGGGTGGAACCAACCTCCCTCCCCCAGTCTAGGAATTAAAATTAATCTAAATGTTAAACAAATGATCAAGAATAAAATGGATTCATCTGTTTTTGGAGCTCTGATGTTTATAAAAAGACCTTTATCAAAACTGTTGGTAATTCAGAATGAAATTAATTTATCAGCAATATGAAATATGACCCTGAATAGTTAATAAATTCATAATCAATTAAACAAGTCTGTAGATAAAATCTATCTTTTAACATCTTCATTATATTAAATAAATAAGATTTATATATATAGATAGAGGAAGCTAGTTTGTTTTTAGGATAAATATTAGCAAAGTTGTTTTTAAGCAGTTTTTTATTCAAAAAATACTTAGGAATGTGAATTAAAACAATACATTTATAAAAACAAAAAAATGCAAACAGTTTAATCTTTTGTTATTAATATATATTATAATAAAAGTATTTACTAAATATCTTATTTAACCTTTTTTAAAGTACTTCTAAATTAGAAGGTTTAAATAATAGTAAGTATATTTTTAAAGAAAATTTAAACAATTTTTTTTATAAAAAAAACTGCCTTTAACAGTTCTTTTTATAACACAGTACATTTTTCCAATTACGAATAGTAATTTATTTAGTTTTTTTTTTTAGTTATATTTATTATATGGTTTGATTGTGAAACAGCTATCTTAAAAAAAAAAAAAAAAAACATGATTGAAGCTTGTTTGGATTTGGAACAATTTTCAACTTTTACCAAAACACATTTAAATCCATGTAATGGGCATAGCATTTAATGGAACTACCACTACTCTTGATATTATTTAATACTAAAAACAAATTTTTATTTTTATTATAAAACTCACTATTTATTTTTAAAAGTATATAAATGACAAATGAAGATATATCTCTTAATTGTTTTTTTTTTAAATTTCAGCCCCAAAAATTGAAACAGTAATTAATTTTATTATTAAACAAGGCAAAACTCTCCATTCAATAGTGCCACACTGTGCCAACCAGAGTAATCAATGTATGCCAGAAGGCTTGTGCATAAAATTCCTATCTAATGCCTAATTATCCGATATCCCCAGACTAGTTTCTGGCTTGTGGCCATCGTCAGTGAAGAGCTTTGGATCTGAGAGCACAGCATTGACTTTTGTAAAGTTTGATTAAATAATTTATTAAACAAGTTATAATTAGTGTGCAAACAATATTTATTATTTTAAATTTATAAGTAAGTATTTTTGAACTTTAAAAAACAATCATCATTATCATCATCATTATTATCATAATCATCACCACCACCACCACCACTACTACTACTACTACTACTACTACTACTACTACTACTACTATTACTACTGCTGCTACTACTACTACTTCAATTAAAACTGAGCATTATCACTAATAATCATTTATAGTTTTCAATTTAAATGTTTTAGATTTTTCCATCCTTTTTTCATTCTATCATATTCAATCTATAGAGTACAAAATCCATTTAATTCCAATATTCTTTTTGCGTTTGTTTAGGAAAAAAAAAAGTAAATAGTTTATAGCGTTTCTTTGTTTTCTAAAACCACATTGGATTTGTAATAATCATTCTCTTATGATTGAAAGCAATCCATTTAATAAAATTCTTAAAATTATCTTTGATATAGTGGACAGCAGTGATAATCAATAGTAATTATTTATTCCAATCATTGTTATAACTTTATTTTTAAAAATTAAAACAATAGCTTTTTCATACTTAGAATACACAACTTAATGAATCCATATGTGTTTAAAAAATCACAATATTTTCATAGTTAACTTATCATCAACATAATTTGAATCATATGGATGTTTTTTATCAGATCATTATTTTATTCTATTCATGAGATTATAAAAAAATATTTAAATTTCATTAAGCTGGATATTTTTATTAAATCTAAATAATTTTGAAAGTGGTCTATATCATTAAAAGTTGCCATCTCAATTATTTTAATACAAAGAAAATCCAAATTTCTTTCTTTCTATTTGAAGTGAAATTATCATTTAGTTTGTATCTGTTTTAAAATTTTATTTATAAAACATTTTAAGTGTTTTTATCATTTGTTCAACGTTTGTTTTTATTACATTATAATGGTTACAAAATCCGTTATTTAATTTAGTATTCTGCCATATGGACCATTAATTATATTTTTTATTAATTATGTCAACTATGATTGCATTAAGATTAATCAATAATATTTCTTTATTATTTGTAAATTTAATAATATTTTTTTTAATATTCATAACCCACGTTTTAAGAGAAGTACTAATAATCATTGTTCAGTTTAGCAATTTAGTATTTAATATTTATTGAGATTTAGCACCAATAGAAAATGCTTCTAAAAACTATAATAAAAAAAGAATATGGTTGAATTAACATCTATTATTCTACTAAGTTAATATTTAATAGTAATGGATACTAATTTATGATATGTTCAATATTCTGCAAAGTGTGTATCTATATTATGAATGTGTTTTATATTTTGAATCTTAACTATAATGTAGATTATTCGATGCTATTGTTTGAAGTGTGGAGACATCCTTGACTTTAAAATGGATTTTTGATAGTGAGTTCATATTTTGTGAAAAAAACATTCATATTAAAATCATTCATTAAGTTTATAAATCAATACCATTATTCTCAACTACCTTTAGATAAACTTTTTTGTTTGTACAAATGCATAAATTAATGTCTAAAAGTGAAAAAAAAACAACAGCAACACAATTTTAATAATGTTGTAATAATAATATCTACAAAATATATTTCTCTGAATTTTTTAAATCTAAAATTGAAGCAAAAAACCAAGTTTTAATACCATGGTCTTTTATAGATGTATCAAGGAATTAGAATATACTATAATATAGCTTTAATAAAATTAATGTCATGTTGTTTCCTTTTGCAGATTAATTTGATCTTTCAATAAAACATATGGCCATTATCTATGCCATTAAACTTTCTTATTTTATAAGACTAGCTTCCCTAAAACCAGGTGTATTAATATTAAATTTTGATAGCTTCTTTAGTTACAAGTACTGTGCTGACCTCTATTAAGATCATGATGAGTTTGTATCACTTATTCATATTTCCTTTATTGAGAAAATTAAATTTAAAATAATTAACTTTATGACTATTATTATCATTTTTTTATTCAAAAATGACATATCTTTATGATTTTAATAAGTAATGTGACATGTACAACAGCTAAAATAAGTGAGATAAGCCAATTTAATTAATGTTTTATACATTATTTTCACTTCCATGATAGTCGGTATACTGTCTATACATGTGACACATGAAGAGTTTAAACTTCTATCCCAAATATACTTTTGTTATATTACTGCCTCATGAAAAATATCATAATTATATAATTTCATTATACTAAATTTATTCTGTCTTTGATGTCCTGATATGTTAAAGTCATTCTCAAAAAAGAAAAAGAAAAAAGAAAATTGGAAATATGTTTGCATAAATGCCATAACTAATTTAAAGTGTTATTCTATGACATGAGAGTTTATTGATGATCATGTCTCAGGCATTATAATTTATAAAGCCAATAAAATAAGAAATTTAAATGTTTATATCAAAACCAGCACCTAACATTTGATAAACTAACATCATATTTTACAAGACAACTCTTTGTATTATTCTTGATCAGACATTGTGAGTTATTTGTGTAATTATTCTGAGTGAACTTTCATAAATAAAAATCATAAAATTATTTTTTATCTATAACTATAGGTAGTGTGAGTATATTATTAAATATCTTCCATGTAAGGATATATACAAATCAATATTCTTATCATTTTTGATTTGATGGTTGATTTATTATATGTTATATATCTAAAGGGAAAAAAATAATATTTTTGTCATTTTTAAAATAATTAAACAATATTAGACTAAATCTCTGTCTTGTTCATAATAGGCAGTTGTATTAACCATTACATTATGAGACTCTTTTATAATCCAAAGTAGTAAAAATATATATTTCAAAAACAAACAATAATACAGATAACTATTATAATCTTACTCTTAGACTATCATCCATAAATATATTATTAAATATTGTAGTATTAGTAGACCAGTATGATATGTAATTGTAATATTAATTTTAGTATAGTATTTTAATTGAAGACAAATCATTCTTGATTATCATATATAATTATCTCTTCAACTTAAAAATATTTTGATTTTTATCAGTCAAGGAACTAATATTTCAATTGTGGTATTTGAATATTATCCAATATTTTGTAAGATGAGAATTGTTACTTTGTAACATAGTTAGGTTTTATATTTTTCTTTAATAAATTATGAAAGATTATATACTGTTTGTTTACAATATTTTTAACTTTTTGTGCTTATGCATACTGGTTGATCGAATAAATTTAATATTTTTGTTTACATTAGTGTTTTTGCATAAAAAAAAAGTGGAAAAAAAATTATACATTTTTAATATTTACAAAATGCTATCAATACAGATATACAAATTTATTTCTTTTTTTTATAATTTGACAAAACAACAATTAAACAATTATATACTATAGTAGAAAAAATAAAATTAATAGTGAAAATAATGATACTGATCAAAACAATAAATAGCAACTGCTGAATCGGTAATTTATATCATCCACTCACATCCATCTATTAAATAAAAAAAAAAAAAACTTTATAAAGATGGTTTTAAAATAATCTACAACAAAACTTAATTTTAAATTAGACATAATGATAATATTTTGTAGACAAATATTCCAAATATATTATTACTTTTTTGTGGTGATTTAGTAACTTTAAATTAAGAGCAATCAAAAAAAAATGTACAAGTTTGGTTGAATGTAATGGATGATAATTGGAATCACATTTGCATTAAAATTTTTGAATAGTGCCATTACACAAACATGCTAATTTTTTGTCTTTAAATTCCTAAATAAGAATTAGTTTGTAAAAACCTGTACACAATATGGATATTTGATGATTTGAACTTTTAAACAATAAAGGTAAATTGACTAATTAACTGATATTTATAGTATTATACAATTTTTTTTAAACTCTAAATTATTATCAACATAAACATTCAATATTATAATAGTGATGAGAAATAAATGAAATATTTTCTGATTATCATTCATTACTTATGACAAATTTTAATTATAAAATGTATAGACACATTTACTACCCTGTTTTCACTGTTTAATCATTTCCTTTGCTGATAAGTTATTATATATTTTCTGATAATCACAATTTTTGCACTTTATAATAGAATTAGTATTTAAAATCTGATAAATTTTATAATAGAGGTAACCATTCTATTAATATTTCTTTGTGTTTCATTATTTATAGTAAAATAGATATTAAATAGTCTGATGGAAAGTCCATTATATACTTTCTTTAGCCCATAAGGCTCTCACAAATTTATTTAACACCTATCAATTGGAATGAGTTTAATGACTAACCCAAAATTATTGGTTTTAAAATTATATTTACTACTATGGTAAACCTTATGTTTTTTTTTAAATTTCAGATTAAATATTATATGTGAGTCATATTATTGGGAAATATTTTTAGACTAAAATTTTATTCTTTATGAAAATTATACTTTTAATCACAACAGGACAAGAGTTTCTCAATTCATAATATTTTTTCCAATACATCAGTATTATAAATAACTATTTTTTTGCTTACAATACTGTTCTGTATAAACCTTTGCAGTTGTATACATTTGTGAAGTAAACATGAAACTTCCACTTACATTGCTTAAACATAACATAACATTTATTTATGGAATAAATTTTAATTACATTTAATTTGTTTTGTGTCATCTACTTCATATTGACAGTTGGCTCTGACTTTTCAGTAATATCTAAATATAAGAAAGAAATAGACCTTACAATGTAATATTTTCTTGAAAATGTCACTAATGCATAGATTTCAGAGAAAATGAATTATTCTGAAGAATCCAGTGTAAAAATATTATTCAAGAAAAGTACTCATTGTGACATAAAATTGGAGTATAATATTCTATTGTTATTAAATTTTGTATCATAGAGAAAATGCTATTATAATTAGTTTTTATATCCTTCATATTATTAAAATGTAATATTTTGTTGTTGTTGTTGTTGTTTACAAAAGTGTGATTAGTGTTATTAAATCTAGAAAGGCTTAGAATGAACTATGTAGACAATAATTTTACATAGGCTTTAGATATAAAATTTGAAAAAAATAATATTATTTTGACTTTTTCTCCATAAAATTTAGTTTGTAAAGACATATCATTATGACATCATTACTGATTTTAATTTCAAAATTATCAAGGAAAAATGTATAGATGCCCCCAATAATCTCCTCCTCATCACACACTCTTAAATGGACATCATAGAAGATAAATGATCTTCAAGATTCCATTTATGCTGAACCAAAGTTCTTCACTTGGGCCTGGTCACAATACCTGTATTCATGAAACCATCACCCTAACATTGTATTTAAATGCAAATGACCACAGAATACTGTGAACTTCCAATAATTGTTTTATTTTTTTTCTCACCAATAGAATAATAATAAAAAGAAAGCATTATATATTTTAACAGAATAATTTGGGTTATAAAACACTGCTACTTAGAATAATGTCATTCCATATGATTATAAATATTAAAATACCTTACTTTTAAATATTTGTTTCATGACCACAAAATATGATTATTATACTATATTTTTTGATTATTATTGTGAATAAAACGTTGTATGCACAATGCATATCTGAATATAATCATTCATTTCTTTTGTCAAATCCATGACATTTTATTTATACTTTTTTCAAGCTTCAGTATATTTTATACAGAATTATTATATATGGTCTATTTGAATAAAGATTTATTTTAATAAAATGATTTTCTTAGTTTTATTATTTTACTTGAAATTTTGTTTTAAAACTAAATATTTCAATCCCATTAGTAAATTTGTTTTTAGCATTCTATTTATTTGAAAACCAGTGAAGGGGTATCATAAAATTCAATAATCTATTGATGCAAGTTTGACAGCCATTTTGGCTTCTAATAAGTAATTTTTAAAAAAATAACACTTCAGAATTTACACTTGCTTAATATCAAAGAAACAAATAGAATTATGACAGGTTTTCTTTTCTGGAAGCAGTAAAGAAATGTTACTATAACAACAATTGGACAATATTTTATGAAAAAGAAGATAATCGAATTGAAGTGACATTTTTATATCGCATTTTAATATTTGGTATCAACAAAAGACTGTATATATATGTAAACCGAACCGTTTTACAAATTTAGGATAAAATAATACTCCCCTTCGCCATAAAATACACACACACACATATATATAAAAAAAAAAATTTAAAAGTATTTAATGATATGTTAAATTTTTAAATAAACGTAATAAGAAAATACTAATAAAGAAATGGGAATACAAATCATAAATTATTGCATTCTTTTCCTATGGTTGTATATAATATAATTATTTCTTTTAAAACACTTAAAATAAATTATTATATTTATTTATTTAATAATGTTTACACACACACACACACATATATATATATATATATATAACTACAACCATTAAATGTCTGTATTTTTAAATCATATAATAATAATTGAAACAAATATATTTAACACAGTATTCAAATTTAAATAATATATTCATTACCAGAAGTACTTTCAATTGTTTCACTGACAATCTTTATCAACTGTTAATACAAACGTACAAAAATAAAAACTTACATTACCCATCATTCAATCTATTCAAATTTCCCACAATTCTGTTGTCTTTATATTAGCCGATTGTTTAGTCATTAAACAACCTCTATTCCTAGGTATCATAATTGTCTCTTTAATTTTACATTTTTCACTACACCTATCAATTTGAATATTTTTTATATCTCTATTATTAAATTTAAAACCATAATTACATGTTCTATTATGATCAAATATAATTGATGAAGAATTCATATTTACTGAAGATATATTTTTTTCTGTACACGTTTATATAATAATATTAAGAATATTAAGAAGTTTATTATTAAAATATTAAGATTTGTAAATGATAATATATATGTTAGGTTTAATGTTGCTTTTATAAAATGTATTATGGATGGCAATGGGTCTTCCGCTGGTATCACAGATTTGTAATTTTTTTATTTCTAGTTATGAGGTTAAGATATTGTCTCAGATAAAATATAAAGGAATTAAAGTATATTGTAGATATGTTGATGGTGTATTTACATGTGTACATAATGAAATAATAGTTAATTTATTCAATGAGTTAAATATGATTAATAATGTAAAATGGGTGTTAAATGAAGAGAAGGAAGATTCTATAAAGTTTTTAGATATATTTATTAAAATAAATAATAATGTGTTTGATTATAATATGATTTTAAAGCCTGTGGAAATTAGGGGTTTTATTCCATATAATTATATAGTTCATATGAGTCATAAATTAGCTGGTTTGAAGTCATTTTTGTTTAGAATTGATTATTTGTGCAAATTTATTAGTGATAAAATTGACAATATTAATGTATATATCCCTGATATGTTGAATGTGGGTTATGGAAGGAATATTATTTATAATACAATTACAAAATATAATCAAAATAAAAGTAATAATAAGAAAATATTAAGTAAATTAAAAAGTGATAAATGAATTTCTATTCCTTTTATATCTAATCAACAATCTAAATTAATTAATAAACTTTATAGTGGTTTGTGTAGAATTTCTTTTTTCTCTTCAAATTATATAAATGATATGATAAATAACTCCAAAGCCAATATTTCTAAGTTTGAATTAAGTTCTGTTATATATATGTTGGAATGTGGTTGTGGAATAAAATATATAGGGGAATTCAAATGTACATTACAAAAACGATATAATGATCATAAGACATTATATAAATGTGTACAGAAAGAAAATATATCTTCAGTAAATATCTGGTAAAAAAAACGAGGAAAAAAAATCAATAGGTGATTGAAAGTAGTTAATAAAAGAGTTTAAGTGGCAGAAAATAAATAAAAGAAAAAACATTTCCAAAATGAAATATAAACAGAAAGTGGATATAAAGAATGATGGTAAAGTTAATAGAGGATAGAAACAATTTGTAATAAAGGACAATGATGGGTTAAAAAAACAAGTCTTGACTTTAAAGAATTAAGTGGATGCGATAGTTTTATCAAAATATTTCATCCAGATTTAATTATATGATGAAATTCATCAGTTTGCTTCCATAAAATCTTTTAATATGTTAACAAGTTTTTAACATTTTCTAAATTCTTATAATATTTATTTTTGTTTCCTTAAACCATTGATCATTATCTTAATTTTTATAATAATTATTTTTTGTAATAAATCAAATTTATAAAAAAAAATAATCTCTATAAGTGAGATATTGTAAACATTCCATTTTTACTGATAAGATACTTACATAAAACTGCAATTAAAAGTTAAGGAAAGATGAAATTACAATAAATCTGGCAAATATTAATATTAATTTTAATCTTATTTACTTCAGTTGCACTTTGATAAATGTTAATAAATATTTGAAAGCAAAAATGTGTGTCCATAATATCATCTAACTGCAAATGAAAAAAAAAAGGCTTTGTTTCAATGTGGAACCAGGTTTGGCAATGCATATTATATGATTCATCTGCAAATCTGTGACAACACTTACACTAATATATTTAAATCAAACTTAAAGTACAATTACAAAATCATTTGAATATATTAATCATTAATTATAATATTATAACAAGTAGGCTGGTCTGAATAGGTTTTTCAGGAATTGTGTGATTACAGTATAACTTAGACAAATATTGGATGAGGATGATATTCGATGATGTATGTAGCTTAAATATTAATAATGTATATATTTCAGATGCTTTTTTATTTACACTATATGACATAACAACACCTGTTCTTCATAAAATGGAGACAAAAATGTGATATTAAAAGAGATACATGCAATATATGTTAAAGTGTGAGCATGTGTTTAATCCACAATTACTAGGTTAATTATGTTATACTAGTCATCCAATATTAAATATTTAGTATAGAAACAAATACATTTTTATATAAAATTCTCACCAATTTTTATATAAACAAAGATAAAAATAGATATCTACCTTCATTGTAAAAAAAAAAAAAGATTGGCTTAACAACAGCTTGAAATTGTTGATTGTTATTGATATTGTTTAAGTATTGACTGCTTTTATATATTTTACATTTAGAAACATATCTAGCCTTTAGTATTATTAGCTTTATAGTCTATGTAGTATATAGTTTCAGTGGAATTTGAAAATTATAATTGACTATTTGTTAACGTGCTTTTAGAACAGTTTATAGTTGTTTATTTAATGAAGTTTGTTTAACCATCATTGAATTAATAAACTCACTTTCTTCAGTTGAATTACAATTTTTAGTGTGCGTATAGTGTAAAGTTTAACTTATGTATGATAAAATTATTTCAATTTAATATAATTTATATGGATACTATTTGACATTGAACATCAGGAAATGGACCAGTTCATTTATATATTTAAACAATATTTTCTTTAATATGATGATGATGATGACAACTACATAACCCCTATTTACAATACTGAATAGATTATGAAGAACATCAGTTATCCTCAATAAAATAGACATAGAATACATATTTAACCCAGTCAATATTAGAAATAAAAATTTTAACACAGTACTGAGCACAATAACGAAACTATAGTTCATTAAAAAATATAATTGTCAGCTAAAATATAATTTTTCATTAAAAATCATTTCTTCAATGACTTATATATTGTTGTTTTTTCCCATTCATGCAATAAAACAATAATTATTTTATAATGCCCATGGTTCCTTTGCTTCATTTTAAACATTAATCTTCCATTACATTATAATACAGTTTTGTGATGAAGAGCCTATGATGTAGAGAAAACCCCTCATCTTTAATATACTTAAAAATATAACTCTGTGTATGAATGACCTTAAAAGACATTTATTTAACTCAAATATATCTAGAATAGATGCATGCATATATCTAATATGAGGCAAATGTAGCTGCAACATCTTTCTACAACAATAACTCTAAAAATGTCCACTTCAGATGCAAATCATGACTTAATAAAACTACAACTTCAGTAAAGAGATGACTACTTTCAGTCCAATTTCTAATTTAACAGAATTAAATCTGAAAAATTATCCCATATAGATACATAACTAATTTAACTATTCCACAGTGAAAAAACAACAACATATATGATGTAAGCTCACATTTACAAAATATAATTCACTGCAATGAAAAAAAAAAAAAAACTGGGACAAATGAACTTAATGGTTTTGAATAAATCTTTAAATTAATTACAAATAATTATTACCTCCATTATTTAACACATGGACACTATATTTTATATATTTTATGAATATGAAGACCTTACATTTAAAAACAATATTACCCATTTGATTATTTTTTCACTAACGATTTCAACTTTAAAAAACGTTTTATTTAGTTATTTTTTTTTTACAAGAGAAACATTTGGTTACCATATATATTAAAGAAAAAGTTATTTTTTCAAAATGCTAACAAAACACAACTTATATAATATAGTAAATATAATAGGAGCATTTTTTTTTTAACTTCAATCAAGTTAAAAATGTAATTACTTTTATTTAACATTCACTTCCTGTTTTATACAACTCCTGATATAAAATATAGCTTGGTGTATTAAATATAAACTACATAAAACTTAAAATAGTTAAGATAAAGTCTAGATGCTTGTCATATAACTGGAGTTTGTTTTCTTTGTTATGGCAAAAATTAATCAATTCAAACATCACCATAATATGCTTTAAAAATCTCCAGTTAAGAAATATTAAGTAATCATCGTTTTTTTCTTTTAATTAGAGATCTTGTTTTTTTAAAAAGAAACTTTTGAAGTTCCTATGTTCAGGATAAATTCCAGCATCTGGCAATTAATCCAATTTCCCTATTCCTCCATCACAATAACTTTTTTTACAGTTTTATTACAACCAGAAACCAGTCTGACTGCTTTAAGAAAAAAAATATTTTGCTTTTTGCTTTTAAACACCTAGTCTTATTTTTGACAAGCTTTGTCAAACTTGTTCTTTCACAACTTTATAACCAGATTTTATTTTAATTACATGGATTTGTAAAACACTCTCATAGTATTTTTTTTCCAAATAATTTATTGTAATTAGTTATTACTTTAGAATTTATGATATTTTAAATTTAATTGTCCAGGCTGATCATGTTATCTTTTAATCACCAGTCTCTTTATCTCTTCACCATTGGTGCAGTTGCATTGTAGATCTTTGGGATATATTTTATTTGATATAGTTTCATTTTCATTCATTTGGAATTGCTGAACTTTAGCCTTTTATTTTTCTCTTTCCCCCTTTAGGAATGTCCTACCATTTGTTGGGGACATAATGAACCTAAATCCAACATGCCCCATGTCATAGAGAAAATTATCTCAGGGGTTATCAGTTCATCTTTTGTTTTTGTCTGTTTTATATTTTTTTGCATGAAGGCAATAGGATCAAATTTACGAGAATTAAACACTAGCTTACATCCAGTAAGCCATATCAAATCTTCTAGAATTAGTGTCAGTATAATTTCTGGTTATGATTCCTTTCTGATACTGTCTTTCAGATTAGATAATTTAGCTTTATAACTGTATTCAAATCATTAGTGTTTTTTGAGCTGCAGTAGCTGAACACATCGAAACCTGAAATGGTTTATAGTTTCATCTTCTCTTTTAAAATTGTGCATATTGACTCAATTCACAAGTACCCTCTTTTATTAAAAAAAAACTCATTGGTAGGTAATGCACTGACATTGATTTTATTACATAATCCAGATATTTGAATTCCAAACTCCATCTTTTGATTTTCTCTATTAATTTATCATTTGAGAAGCCGAGACTTGAGAGATGAACTTTTAATTCAGTGAAGTTCATAATGAAGGTCTTCCAGTATGTTAACTTGTTTTGAAATGTGTCTTTATCAATTGTTATCCATTTCATGAGGTCATTTCATTGAAGATCTAACCAGTATTTTCTCTGTGATGGTGGAGGCCAGTCTGTTGATAAAAATGACTTTAGGAATTTTTTTTAATCTCTTGATTAATTTTTAATTTATGGAAAAAATTAAAGACTTTTGAAACCATAAGGTACATATGTCATAAAGACCCATTTCATTAATTGCCCTGGGCTGTTGCATTCATCTGTAGCTTATTGCTACTGCCTTCTTTCTCCAGAACATAGGGGCACAATTTTTGATGTGAAGCACTCTGTGGGTTGAATCACAGGAAGTTAGTAATTATTTTGGTCAATACCATCATATTTAGAAGTGTGACCTTGTAATAAATTTTTGTGTAATGTGTGTGTGCATAATAAAATGTTTTGTTTAATTGTTTGGAAATAGCTTAATTTATATATTTGTATTAGTAATATTTTAAAAATCAAAAATTAATTTTTTTTTAAATATATAGCATGATATAACAAGCTGGATTTAAAAGTGGTTTTAGTACAGTAGATCATATTCAGGTATTGAGAGAAGTTATAGAAAGGACAAATGAATAAGAGTTGTCATTATGTTTTGGATTTGTAGATTATGAAAAGGCATTTGATTCTATAAACATTTCTTCAGTGATTAAAGCATTGGATCATCAAGGTATAGATCCAGGATATTGTCATATTTTAAAGAATATTTATAAAAATGCAACAGCTACAATTAGATTACATAATGATACTGGGAAAGTCAACATTGAGAAAGGTGTAAGACAAGGTGACTCCATATCTCCAAAACTTTTTACAGCAGTGCTGCTGCAAAGTATTTTGTGGATTAAAATGGGAAACTAAAGGAGTGACAGTAAATGGAGATTATTTAAGTCATTTAGATTTCGCAGATGATGTAGTTGTTTTTTGCAAATAATGCTTCAGAGCTGCAGAAAATGTTGCAGGAGTTATCAGATGAAAGTAGGAAAGTAGGACTAAAGATAAATGTTAAAAAGACTAAAGTAATGTTTAATCGGTTTGCTCAAAATATGAAAATAAAGATTGATTATGATGAATTAGAAGAAGTTAACAGTTACAAATACCTTGGTCAGATTATTGATACAGATGGAAACATAATGGAGGAAATTAATCACAGAATTAAACTTGGTTGGAGTGCTTTTGGTAGAAATAACTTGATACTAAAAGGAAATATGCCTATGTTTTTGAAAAGGAAGGTTTTTAACAAATGTGTTTTACCAGTTCTTACTTATGGATCTGAGACTTGGACCACTCAATAGAAGAGCAATACAGAGACTTCAGACCACTCAAAGAAGTATAGAGAGGTGTATGTTGGGAGTAACAAGAAGAGATCGAAAATGCAATGTATGGGTAAGAGAACAAACAGGTGTTACTGACACCATTGAAAAAATTAAAAGATTGAAGTGGAGTTGGGCTGGACATATTGCTAGAAGAGATTATAATAGATGGACAATTGAAATTTTAAACTGGATTCCAAGAGATTGTAAAAGACCCAGAAAGAGACAACATGTGAGATGGATGGATGAAATAAGAAAGTGTGCAGGGGTGATGTGGAGAAGAGAAGCTAAAGATTGGAGAAGATGGATTAAACTTGGAGAGACCTTCATCCTGCAGTGGGTTAATAATGGTTGATAATGATGATGATAAATAAGCTCAGCTCCTTCAGGAATTAGCAACTGGGGCTTTTGGTTTAATAAAAGAGAAACCTCACCCAATATGTTTCTGCCACCTTTATAATTTTTTCTAGGTTCCAATAGCCTAGTTCTAACCTGAGGTGGAAGATAGGTTGGTGAGATTTCACCAGACTGTCATAATAGACACAAGTATATTATTTTAACAGCAATTCCCATATTGGTTCTATCTAATTACAACTATCCTACAGCACTAAAAGTAAAACTGCCTAAAACATGTAACATGGATAAATTTTATATTTTAGGAGATTTAAATATAAACACATGGAATAACATAACATCATATTGACATAGATAAATGTCATTTCTTTTTCATTTGTCCATGTAGTCTCACACATAAGAGAGTTGATTACATGTTGTAGTGAGGCAAAATAAGAATAGTTTTAAAATACACTTAAATGATATTAAACACAAATATATATATATATATATATATATATATATATATATATATATATATATATATATATATATATATATATATATATATATATATTGTAATAGATCAGTGTTTTACCACAAAGGAGGGGAAGCAAATCTCACTATGGACAAACCTAGGGTCTTCAGTAAGGATACTGTAAATGATGTGGTGAAAATACTCAATCTATATTCATATCTGCCTGGCTTTACACATTAAATTTAAATCCAATTTGGGATAGTTTATTCCTACTTCACTCCTTATTTGGGCTCTGTTATGCCTCAGTATTTGAACTCAGGGAGAAATCTACCTTTGGCTTTCTTTAGAGATGAACATGCACTAGATAGCAACACCTGCATTTCTATATATGTTCTAATTGATTTAATGATCTATACAAACATGTTACTATGTTATTATATAAGTGTAAAATATGTATGTATGTATATACTTGGTTATCAGTTGATGGATAAATGCATAAATAATTTTGATAAACTAGTGATTATTTTAATGTAAATCAACTTAACAATCTTTATTAAATCACAAAACAAAAAAAAATTCAAAACTTTTAAAAATGATAAAGTAATATAATTGTGTGTGTTAAGGATGTATTTCTACTTTATTAAGAAGTAAATGTGTTCACTATTACAAATCCTTACCTATGGTAGAAGTACATAGTGTGGCACTAATTAATTAAAAAACAAATAAAGATAAAAAAAATCAAATTGATCATGAAGCTAACTAATTTATAGTATTACACAAGTGTATTTATAGTATTATCATAATCCAATTTCAATTTAGTAATGCTCCATCTTCTTTAGAATCTCACTATCTATATATGGTTTACTATGATTGATAGAAAAGAAAAAACTCCTATAATAATTATACGTGATTAATGTAGAATCTCAATGATCTTACCTCATTCCATATGACCTAAACATTATTTAACATAAATAAAAAAGTTTATCTAACTTAATAATTCCACCATCTTTATTTTGTTGCTTTCACCTATAATGGACTTTTCCAAATTGTAGGCACATTTCAGCTTCAATCTAAGGCAATAAAATGAAATTTGATTTTTTGGATTACTCTCCTTTAGGAAATTATTCACCACTCACTTCAATTTCTTGGCAATGTGCTAAAAATAATATTAAATCCATTTTCTGTAGTTGCTCTCTTTCTTGATCTATTTAACTATTTAGTGTAGGACATTTGGTGTTTCTTTAGGCATTATACAGGTAGATAGATTAAGGCATTGCACTTCCAGGGTAGGAGCAGTAGCACTTCAGTCATATGGCACTGTTAATCTAGCCATAATGCATTGCACAAGTTTATAACAGACTTAATTTGTGTTGATTTGCTATTTGACATTTGATGACTTATATACATAAAAAATTACCTCACCATCTTATTTAAATGCTTGCAATGTTCTATTTCTTCTCTTTCTGTGTTCAAATGAAAGCACAACTTCTCAAATATCAATTTAAAATGAGATCAGTTACTTTTATTAATCTGCATGAACTTATCAAACTCTTCTCTCTTTAAATGTCAGTTGTAATTCCTTATGGATTTGACTAAGAAATTTATAAGGATAATTCAGAATATTTGAACATTTCTCTTGCATTCAAATGTTTGGAGTTAAGATGTTGGATTTATATAGTTGATGTGTTATTTGTAAAATAACAAAAGATGATGAAAATGAACTGGGTTTGCTTTTATACCACACTTTGTTTCTGGTATTTGGTATACTAGCTTTTCCATTTCCTTTGGCATACCTATTATATTGGTTGTATTTAAAAAAATAATACTCCGTTAAACACTGGAAATAAAATTATAAAGTAAAACTAAAGTTCTCAGCATTTTACTTCAAATGCACATCAAAATAATATTAGAGGGGTTTAAAGCTAAGTTTAAGAGGTCGAGCTATCCTTCACAAACCAAATAAGTAGTTCTATTAATTAGCTACGCCTTCTTTTCTTTTGTTGGCTCATTCAAATGATGATGGAACATTATGAGATTAGATGATATAAAATCTAAATAATTAAGATGATATGATTTGAAACAATAATTAAAAAGTTACACATTAATGATGGATTTCTCCATACCTTCCAAATTAATAACTATTTTATGTGTGCATATGAATTATGCTATCTGTTACAAAATAATTAATATAACTAAATTTGATCATTTTACTTATGAAATTGGGATAAATATCACAATACAATGATAACAATGGCCAACCAAGCTTTAATACTAATTCGGCTTCAGCTGTTCTGTGAAAAAAAAATCAATTCCACCTTTATTTTCCTTTTTTATCAGCAAATTATCATACACTTGGCTATGAATAAATGATGGATAACATTCCATAAAATACATGATGATAAAAGACTTTTATAACTCTAATCATTTAAATAAAAATACTCAATAGCTCCCAAGACTATTTTATGAGACTTAAAACAAACTGGTGTAAACATGGTTTCATCACCAAAAAATAAGGGAAATACACTACTTAGTTTCTCATACTACAATTCATAAAATACAACTACTTAATTTGGAGGATATAATCTAATAACAAATATTTCAACAAGCTGAGAGAGAGTGTATCCCTATCCCTGACAATACATTACATAACATAAATAATTTTGTTCTGCATAGCAACTAAATACATTTCAATCCAAGCATAATAAAAAAATAATAACCCAATTAAATACTATTTTAGCTATTCTTTTATTATCCATAAACTGCAATCTACCAAACATTTTCATTTTACTTTTTGCATCTCTTATATGAAAACTTGACCATACCATTTCTCCTTGAATTGCATCCCTTGTTGTTCATACTTCTGCATCCAATGCATGTCTTCCAACTTCATTTGAGCTTTTTCTAAGTAATCTAATATCTTTTTACTAACATATAATGCATCATTACCATATGTTAACCCTGCTACTGCAACTCCTTTCCATATAATCCTAGCTACATCATATTTATTATATGAAAATACTGTTAATTTCTTTATCAATCTCTTTCTTTTCTTTGCTTCATTTATCAATTTTTTCTCCCATTCATCCAAATAATTTTTCTGATTACTTAAAATAATTCCCAAATAACTATATCTTTTCACCACACTTAACTTAATATCTCCCAATAAAAATTCTACATCTCTTTCCCCAGTATTAACCAACATTATATTTGATTTTTCTTCACTAAATTTAATCCCCACATCTTTACCCACCCTTGCACAAGTCTTGCAATATTAAATGTTGATAGTGGGTTATTGGTAAAGCCCCATCTAGTGATCATAAAATGTAAGCTATAAGCAAGTTATAAAATTTATAACTTGTTTTGTTTATCATAAATGTACCCTTGAAAGTTTTTCCAATGATATAGATTGCAGACACTTTTACTATATGGTGAAACTGAACTGAATTCAGACCCATGTTTGACTAGAATTGAAGATACTTACATATTTGAAAAATCTGTGCTTTCAGGCTGATAGAAACATGTTTGATAAATGCTGATTGCAGAGTTGGTGTTTAGATCTAGTTTCTAGTCTTCCTACCATTTACTGACCTGAGTCAACAAGCTCAAAACCATGGTTTAAATGTTGGAGACAATTTGCAAGAGATATTGAATTCTATCTCTCTCAGCATTTATGTAAACAAAGCTTGATAGTAGGCTATTGGTAAAGCTCAATCTAATGATCAGTAAATACAAGCTATAAGCAAGTTATCAAATTTATAACTTGTTATGTTTATCATAAGTGTCCCCTTGAAGGTTTTTGCCATGATATAGATTGCAGAGGATTTTACTATATGGTGAAACTGAACTTAATTCAGACTCATATAGCTATATAGTTTTTTTTACTGGATCTGAAATTATTTACATATCTGAAATATTCATGCTTTCAGGCTGATAGAAACATGTTTGATATATTCTGACTGCAGAGTTGGTGCTTAGATTTAGTTTCTAGTCTTTCTACTCTTTACTGACATGATTCAACTTGCTCAAAACCATGGTTTAAAGGTTGGAGACAAAAGATATTGAATTCTATCTCTCTCAGCATTTATGTAAACAAAGCTTGATAGTGGGCTATTGGTATAGTCAACATAAAATTCAAGTTATAACCAGGTTACGAAAAGTATAACTTGTTTTGTTATCATAAATGTAAACTTGAAAGATTTTGCAATGATATAGATTGCAGAAAATTATATATGATGAAACTAAACTGAATTCAGACCAATATAGCTATCTAATTTGTTTGACTAGATTTGAAGATATTTATGTATCTCAAAAATTCATGCTTTCGGGTTGATAGAAACATGTTTGTTAAATGCCGATTGCAGAGTTGGGGCTTAGATCTAGTTTCTAGTCTTCCTACCCTTTACTGATGTGAGCCAACTAGCCCAAAACTATGGTTTAAAGGATGGAGATGATTTGAAAGAGATATTGATTTCTATCTCTCTGTGTTTATGTAAACAAAGCTTGCTAGTGGGCTATTGATAAAGCTCCATCTAGTGATCATAAAATGCAAGGTATAAATAAATTACAAAATTTATAACTTGTTTTGTTTATCATATATGTACCCTTGAAGATTTTTGCAATGATATAGATTGTGGAAGATTTTACTATATGGTGAAATTAAACAATTTAGACCCATATAGCTATCTAGTTTGTTTGACAGGATTTTAAGATATTTATGTATCTGAAAAATTCATGCTTTCAGGCTGATAGAAACTCGTTTGATAAATGCTGATTGCAGAGTTGGTGTTTAGATCTAGTATCAAGTATTTCTACCCTTTACTGACATGAGCCAACTAAATCAAAACCATGGTTTAAAGGTTGGGGACAATTTGCAAGAGATATTGAATCCTATCTCTCTCAGCATTTACATAAACAAAAGCTTGTTTATATAAATATATATATATATATATATATATATAACTTTTGTTTATATATATATATATATATATATATATATATATATATAACTGAAAGAAGACCCTTTGATTCCTCTTGGAGGCCTTAAAGGAACTGAGCAAGGCAAAGTCTTAATGTCTACTCCATACATTCTTGTCATTGTAGCTGTTATTACTACGTGATTATTCATATAGTATGTGAATATGAATGGGCTGCTCACCAACACGCATTAGTCAGCATGGTGAGTTTATTGGCTTTTTACCTCTGAGTTTAAGAATATTTTTTCAATATATACAATCATGACAGACAAAACTAAATTATGTTTCTTATTCCCAGGAGGCTGTAAAGTCACCAACCAAGGCAGTGGTTATGAATCCACTGATTGCTGACTCAGGCTACCATTTGATGACAAACTTTTTATTTAAGTACTTACAACTACAGATCACTTTCAAGTGAAGGAAGACTGCAAGATTTAGAAAAAGAACTGTCTTATATGAAATGGGACATTATTGGACTTTGTGAAGTTAGAAGAAAAAATGAAAAAACAATTGATTTAAAAAGTGGATATATACTCTCCTATAAAGGCACAATTATTGGAAATACAAGTGGAGTAGGATTCATTATAAATAAAAAATGGAAGAATAACATTGTGGATATTGATGGTGTATCGGACAGAGTGGCAAGATTAGATTTACAACTTAATAGCAGATACCAAATGGAGATAATTCATGTTTATACCCCCAACAAGTTCTCATAGTGATGAAGTTATAGAAGATATTTATATGGATGTAAAAAAGGGTTTTGATCAGTGTAAACAACATTTTAAAATTGTTATGGGAGACTTTAATGCTAGAATTGGTAAACAAATGAAAGATGAAATTGCTATAGGTAATTATGGTTATGGTAATAAAAATGAGAAAGAACATATACTTGTGGAGTTTGCAGAAAAATAAAAACTTTATATTATGAACACTTTTTTTTGAGAAAAAAATGTTAAAAGGAAATGGACATGGAAGCATCCAAATGAAGGTACACTAGAATTGGATTATATTTTGACTAAATGAAAATACATATTTCAAGATTGTAATGTTTTTAATAAAATTAACACAGGAAGTGATCATTGATTAGTAAAATGTAAGATACATGTTAATGCAAAACTAGAGAGACAGAAATTATTAAGAAGAACAATATTTACAGTTGATATTCCCCATCTCCAGAAACAGTCTAATGAATTTAAATTAGAACTTACATATCAGTTTCAAGTATTAGTAGATTTTGAACATGATTCAGATTTGAATGAAATTAATATGAAAATAACTGATACACTTTTAAAAACTGCAACAAAGATAGCTGGCAGAAAAAAGCCACAATTGACAAATAAAATTTCTACTGAGACTAGAGAATTTATAGAAGAAAAAAAAACAATTTGAAGATATACAAGAATAATGCATTAAAAAGGATTGAATATTTTGGATTTTGTAAAATGGTGCGCAAAAGAGTTGAAAATAATATAAGAAAGTATAACTGTGAACTAGCAAGGAAAACTGTAGAAGAGAATAAAAGTCTAAATAGTGTAAAACAACATTTTGGTATTGGTAGGAAATTTATATCTGCAATAAAAAAAAATGGAATTATTACTAAAAAGAAAGATGACATCATAAAATGTGTAGAAGACTTTTATCAAGAATTATATAGTAATAAAGAACCAGTGCCTCCTATACTTATTATATCTTCCGAATTGTCCAGATTATTAAATGAGGAAGTGCGACATGAAATTAAATTTATGAAGAAAGGGAAGGCTCCAGATAATGATGGAATTATAATTGATATATTAAAAGAAGCAGGTGAAGAAATATAATTTTTTTTAGCAAAGATATATACCAAATGTCTAAATGACAAAGATGTACCAGATGATTGGAATAATGCAGTATTAATAGTAATATTTAAAAAAGGTGATAAAGAAGATATTAGAAATTACAGACTTATCAGTCTTTTATCAATTTTATACAAATTTTTTACTAAGATAATTACAACTCATCTACAGAAAACACTGGATTTTCATCATCTAAGAGAACACACTGGATTTAAAATTGGCTTTAGTACAGTAGATCATATCCAGGTATTGAAAGAAATTATAGAAAGGACAAATGAATATGAGTTGCCATTATGCTTAGGATTTGTAGACTAAGAAAAGGCATTTGATTATATAAACATTTCTTCAGTGATTAAAGCATTGGATCATCAAGGTGTAGAACCAGGATATTGTTATATTTTAAAGAATATTTATAAAAATGTAACAGCAACAATTAAATTACATAATGATAGTAGGAAAATCAACATTAAAAAGAGTGTAAGACAGGGTGACTCCATATCTCCAAAACTTTTTTCATTAAATTACATAATGATAGTAGGAAAATCAACATTAAAAAGAGTGTAAGACAGGGTGACTCCATATCTCCAAAACTTTTTACTGCAGTTCTGCAAGAAGTATTTTGTGGATTAAAATGGGAAGATAAAGGAGTGAAAGTAAATGGAGATTATTTAAGTCATTTAGAGTTTACAGATTATGTAGTTGTTTTTGCAAATAATGCTTTAGAGCTACAGGAAATGTTGCAGGAGTTATCAGATGAAAGTAGAAAAGCAGGACTGAAGATAAATGTTAAAAAGACTAAAGTAATGTTTAATAGATTTTCTCAAAATATGAAAATAAAGATTGATTATGATGAGTTAGAGGAAGTTAACAGCTTACAAATACCTTGGTCAGATTATTAATACAGATGGAAATATAATGGATGAAATTAATCATAGAATTAAACTTGGTTGGAGTGCTTTTGGTAGAAATAACTTGATACTAAAAGGAAATGTGCCTATGTGCTTGAAAAGGAAGATTTTAATAAATGTGTTTTGCCAGTTCTTACTTATTATTCTGAGACTTGGATGCTTAATAGAAGAGCAATACAAAGACTTCAGACCATTCAAAGAAGTATCGAGAGATGTATGTTGGAAGTAACAAGAAGGGATTGAATATGCAATGTATGGGTAAGAGAACAAACAGGTGTTACTGACCTCATTGGAAAAATTAAACGACTGAAATGGAGTTGGGCTGGACATATTGTTAGAAGAGATGATTATAGATGGACAATTGAAATTTTAAACTGGATTCCAAGAGATTGCAAGAGATCCAGAAATAGACCACATGTGAGATGGATGGATGAAATAAAAAAGTGTGCAGTGGTGATGTGGAGAAGAGAAGCTAAAGATAGGAAAAGATGGATTGAACTTGGAGAGACCTTCATCCTGCAGTGGATTGATAATTGTTGATGATGATGATGTTATATATATGAGTTTAAATATGTTTATTGAATATATATATATGTTATATATATGAGTTTAAATATGTTTATTGAATTATTATTACCAAGTATACTTTCATTGCTTCCACAACATACTCATGATTTTTTCTGCTAAAAAAAAATTTTTTTTTTGCTCATTTGAATAGTATTCGTTTTGTGTATCATTATATATACATTTTTTTCAATGACCATGCCTCTTTGATTTTGCAATAGATATTATTTATGTACTTGCTTGTTATTTTAATACAACTTCGATCAAAGTTATGACCATGTTCTTTTTTGTGACTGTAAAAGACCTATGTATTAATGACATTGGATTTTATCTATGGCTTACTGTACATCAGAGGATGCTCCATTATTTTTGGTTTAAGGTTTACTATTGTCTCATAGTAGTTTATATATGAACAATCTTTATTAACCCCACATGGGACAATTTACAAACAAGGGACAAAACAAATGTGGTTTTTGTTATAAGGTGCAGCCGAGAGGGCTGTTCATAGATATATAAACTACAATTCAATACTGGAAAACCTTAAAATACAAATGATCCAGCAATCTCCGATGTATAAAAAATCACAAACAAAATTTGATGTCATTAATACATCAATCTTTTACAATCATAATAGGGAACATGTATTTTCACTTTAATCCAAGTTGCATTAATATAAGGTGTGAAGAGAAAAATGATGCCAGTCACACTACAGAAAATAAATGTACAATTAACTAGAGAACAAATATTATTCAAATCACAAGAATATGTGCTTTCAGCAGAATAACCATGAATATGTTGTGAAAATGTATTTCTTTTTATATTAGTTTAATAATTATGGTAGAGTATCAAGACATATATCTACATACACATACATACATAATGAATGTGAATTTAAATGTAATTAGCTAAATGGATAACACTTGTAAAGGGTATAAATTAAATTATATCTTTAAGGGCAATCTGTACTTAATCACAAATGAAAGTCATTGTATTATATGTTGTGGGTAATATAATTAATTATTTTAAACTTTAAAAAGATTTTGAGGATTTTTTAATGTTTTAGTTTGTTGTGTATTGTCTTTTAACATGTGCTACAGAACACCAGTTAAAATATAATTTAGAAATAAGATTATTCAAGAAATAATATTGTTTATTGCAAAAATTTGAAAGGGATAGTTAAATAAAGAGTTAATTCTGTTAGAAGTGCATACGATTGCTATAGAGATATATGAATTAACACTTGTTTTGTTAAATCTAATATCTTATTATATGCTTATATAAGTATCAACTTAAGCTATATAAAGTTTTTTTTATGAATATACAATATATAAATAAATTATCATTGATACTTATCATATATTGTGAGATATTAAAACTTTTATTGTAAAAAAATTATAAAGTTGCATTTTAATGTCCATTATATACATTATATGTTGGTCATTCATGTGATTCTTGATTTGGTCAGATATAAATTGAAAGTGATATATTTGTTGGGTTAAGCATTGAACTTTATGGAGGGTTAGCATGAAATTAAAAACTATGATAAAAAAGTCTGTAAATTTTCTTTATAATTAAAAATAGTATCTCCCTGACTTTTTTTCTACTGTCATTCATGAGGTAGCACTCTGATCATAATGATAATCATCATCATAAGTAAATCAATCTTGAAGTGATATATTTTACTTATTTAGTGTTATTTTGCTTTCCATGCATTGTCAAAATTGAAATTTGCATACATTAAAATATAGTCACATAATCAACTTATCTTTCAGACATCTACGATTATTATAATATATATTAGATATATTTAAACTTTATATTTATTAGATATATTTAAAACTTCTATTCACAACACTTTCCTGAAGATGTAAACAATGATATCTAAAAATGCCAATTAGACATACTTTTGCAAATATAGAAATATATCTTAAAATGAGTTTTTATAATTGTAAAAAATTAGTTTAAATACTACTCTATTTTTTTATAATATATTATTATAATAATTAACAATATAATTAAATAGATATGTAGTTGTATAATAACATTGTTTTAATTTTTCGTTTTGTTTTAATTTTAAAAACATTTTTTTAAGCAATTATTCATAGATAAAATGAATTTCAGTATTTATATTTGTTAATATTTATAGCTAATTATATTTTATCAAAGTTTTCAAAATGCTAAAATTATTTAAAATATTTACAATTTGAGTTCATTATGTATTTTTAATTATTTTTTATTTTTAATTAAAAATATATTTAAAATATTGAATATGGTTAACTTATATAAAAATAATAATGTAAAAACTTCCACCTACTTCTACAGTTATATGTGTGTGTGTATATGTAATTTTTTATACAATTACGTTTTTCTTTTTTTATAAATAAATCATTTAAAAAATTTGAAAAATATTTTTAATTCAAAAAAAATAATATCAAAAATTAATATTTTTAATGAACTGAAATCGTAAACATTTTGTTAATTTTAGTATTTTGAAAAGTTAGACAAAATACAATCAAAATAGCTATACAAATAATACATGTAAAAATTTCAAAATATTTTCATTTTATTTTGTTTCCTTAAATTATAATATAACAAATTAACAATACTTTTTTATTATTGACTTTAAGACACACGCAAAAATGTCTAAATCTAACAAGAAACATAATAAATAGATTGGTCCTTTAATTGGTCAATAGGAATGATCATTTGATAAAAATGTTTTGTTATAAAACCATTTTATATAATCAAAAACGCATATTTAGATTTGTTTAAATATGCATTGGCAAATGATATTGTAATATAACATTTATTGTTAAGCATCACATGCTAAAATGTATAAATTTTATTTATAAAAGTAAATTCTTAAAAAAACATATTACTTTGATAGCAATTCTCATCATTCTCTTCATTCTGAAAGTATTTGTAGTAAGCTTGAGTAAAAAATGAATACTAGAAAATAGTTATTTTATTTTCACATTTAAAGTTATCATTTCTAAATTACTAACTAGAGTTTCATTATGGCTTTTATCAGTGGTGTTTAATTCTAATGCATCTAAACAGCAGAATTTTAATATTTTTGGTACAAGTTCTTTGATGAAATAACTTCCTATAGAATTTTTCAAGCATTTTTAAATGTTCTAAAGATGCAAAAAATGTATTTATAAATAATAAAATCTACAATTATATAATACTCTTATTCATCAAAAAAATACTATTTAATGAAAGCTTTAATTGAGTCCACATTTGTGTAGATAGTAGTTAAAAAGTTGTTCTAAAAAGTTAGTAAAGTGGCATTAATAGTTAGTATGAGATTTTAATATGATAAATTTCATTGCAGACAAAGGAATTTTATAGCTGTAAATTGTCACCAAAAATGGAATAGTGAAAAGCCAATTTTCTGAAGATTGGGATTTTTATTTGTGGTATTTATTTTTAAAAGTCAGATTTAGTTTGATTTTTATGTGTTAATTTTAAATGCACATTTTGAAGGTCATTAAAATCCATATATGATGATTCAACATCCATGATAAAAATACAATAATATATATTCATCATTGTTGAAATCATTTACAAATGGATTCACAAAAACAAAAATAATCAAAACAAGACTGTAACTTATTTTAGTTTCTCAATTTTACTTCTCAAAATTATTATAGAATATTTGTAAGTTTTCTTATAATATTTCAGTTAATTTATTTATGTCAATGCAAGAAAAAGGAGTTATTTTTAATTTGAGTTTGGGAATGTGTTCAAGTTTATTTTTATTGCCATACCTTTTCCAAGAAAGCTTTATATTTTTTTGAAAACTGAAAACTAATTAGGAAAGTTCTCTGAATTTTTTTTTTAGTGTCATCTTCAAATAATGGAGGTATAACTTTGTATCTGTAAATAACAACATATTATGTGAATGATCAATCCATGGTTTTCTAAATGTGGATATTTCTTTTTTATATAAAAGCTATTATTGATTCAAAAATATCAATAAACACATTTCAAAGATTCACAGGTGATAGCCATCTTATAATACCACACAATGAAATGTCTCTTGGATTTTCTTCAAATTCCAGTTTTTCAATAATATTTCTAAATTGAATGTGTGGTTTTGCATTTAGTCATGTATACTACTATTTTGTTCTACCATCATTGTTTCATCTGTAACAATATTAACCACTTTGCAATAATTGTTGAAGATTTAATAAAGCATTTTTGATGCCATTATATTTTATGATTTCCTTTAAACTCAAGTCTAATTTTTTTTCTTCTCATTATTTGTAATATATATATATATATGTATACATAAATAGTTACATTATATATATATCTATAATGAGTGGTATATATATATATATATATATATATATATATATATATATATATATATATATATATATTTTGGTGGGATATATATATATATATATATATATATATATATTTATATATATATATTAAAAGAAATCTTATATTTTTAAAATAATTCTAATTTTTGAAGGTGTAATTTATAACATTTTTAAATAATAAAAATGTAATTGTTATCATTATTCCTCTTTGTCGATTCATTATATCAATCATATTTAACAGTTTTACACAATATATCCAAAGTTTGTAGCTAACTGATTATATTGTTATATTCATTTGATTGCCAAGCCTGGAACTAAAATATGTATTAGTTTTTTTGTTTAAAAAAGTTCATCAATTGTTATTACTATACAGAAAATCTTATATAAATAAGATAAAAGTGTTTATGATTAACAGATTAGTCCTAAAATACTTGCAAGAGTTTTGACAATACTCATATTTTGTTTCAATTTTAAAATTAAATATATGTTTCCCATAGTTTGTTGAAATATCTATTTTTGAAAATTACTTGACAAATATTTATTTTGTAAATAGATTATTGATGATTAAATTTATATTTTATTTGAAAATATTTGATTTTAAAAGACAAATGAGACGTACTTAACATAAAATAGGAGATAATTATGATTAACTGGAAAAAGGAAATGTCTCATAATCATTTTGGGATGACATAACCTTATGATATTGACATTTTCCTTTCTGTTTTCTGATGAATGTTTTTGAAAATGTTTCACTATTTCTAGTGCACAAAAGCTTTATATTATAATAAAATTTAATAAGTGACACTTGATTTTTTTTTAAATTTAATTTTATAAATAAATAATATTCTAAAAAAATCATATGTAATTTTTTAAAATATTTAAAAACAGACTTGAAATTAGAATAATATATCACAAATATTATCAATTAAGTTGGTGCAAACAGTCTTTCAAATAATGAACAGTTTTTAAGGTTTTTATTTTAATGTGGATGAACAAAGATATATTTATAATAAATATATCAACTTATGCTTTAAAATTTATATTTATTTTAGTATTAATACTAAAATGTATATTTCCTTTGTAATAATTACAATAATTGTAAAGATTTTAACATTGTGTCAATTGTAAAACATAATAGTTATTTTGTATCTTTATAATATAATCAATTTTATTAACTTCTATTTCTAAAAATAATAAGTACTTAAATAAATTGAAAGTGAGCCTGCATATTTTCTATTTGCTTCAGAAAATGATCAACTACTTAATGTGTAAAAATAATCAAAAATGTTTTATAAAAGAGCCAAAAATCATACTTCATTTACTCCTAAAACATTTAAAAAACTTTATCAGACATAAGTAAACATCTTTTGCACATTTTTCTGTCATAATCAATAGGGAAATATTTTACATACAAACTGACTATTCATTTGGAAATTAATGCTTAGCCTGTCTTTGACACGACCTCTCGTAAGCAGTTGACATCACTCTAACTCAGCCGATTCTTATGCTAAAAAATTCATTCGATACGTTTTAAAGAGATTTTTAAAAGTTCTGTACGATGGTGACCTCTTCCGACTTATTTTACAAGTAAAAAATAAAAAAACGCATTTAAACCTAAACAAAGAAAGAACATTATTTGTGATTGGTTCTTAGCAAGCTCTCAGCCGAAAAAGACATTCTGATTGGCTGGAAAGAACAAAGAAACCGCCTGATCAAAGAAAATAAAGAAAAACGCTGAGATTTTCATTTCGAATCCAATTTTAAGTATTATAAAATTATATTTATGGAAACTAAAAATGATTCTCAGACAGAATAATAAAAAAACAAAATTATTTTCGAAAAATATTGAAGATTTTAGTACAAATATTGAAGATGTAGTAAAAAGAAATATTTACTTTTCTATAACGTAAAAGTCGATCTGTTTGTTTATATTATAGCTTTTATGTTGCCGATATTGAATATTTTAGAATAAATAAATAGCAATTTATTTTTGAAAGAACTTTCGTTCTCTTCACAACTTGAAAAAATTAATAATATACTTTTTATAAACGTATCTGAGTTGAATTTAATATTATAGGCGAATATGTTTTAACAATAGGCTTTGTCTTCAGTTTGTGAGTTGGCCAATTACAAGCTTTGATTTTTACCTCATACAACCAATGATTTAATTAGCGGTTAAAAGGTTAAAAGATCACTGAAAACTGTGTTGCAGTAAGTTATTTTTTTTAAAAAATTAACTTTACATTACTATCATATAAGATAACATTATTGCAGTAATGTAAAATAGCAGAACAACCATGCTTTTTTTAATTAAACAAGCATGTTTATTAAAGAATCTAAAAGTTAGCAAATCAGTAATCCATTCAGGATTTTAAAAATGGTGTTACAACAAATTTTATTTTGTAGATAATTAAATGAAATTCATTATGTAAATGTACTTCTACTTCTAAGAATACTTAATTTAATAAAAATAATATGAATTAAATTTATGAAGAAAAAATATGATAAAGTGCAAGATATTTATGAATCATTTATTAATTAGAAGATTTGTACATTCTCAGTTAAAGATTGTTAATATGAATAAGTGCTGGATTTAGATCTTTTGTATTTAAAAATAATGTATATACAATTTCAGTGATCAATTATTGAATTTTAAAATATATGTTAATAAATTATTTAATATAAGATATAATAGAAAAGTCACTTTAAATATGATACAACAGTTTACATGTAAATGAGAATGAAATGTATTGAATAAAAATATCATTGTTTATGAATTGTAAGGTCTTGATTAGATTATATCAGTTATTATTTTCATTTTAATGTTACATGTAGTAGCAACAATACTAGTAGATTAATAATTACTAAAAGGATATTGTTAATAAAATTGACAAATATACGATTATAAAAATGATATGTTAATGTAAATCAAGTTATACTAGTGAATCAAAATATGCATTTAAAAAGAGAATTCGTAAATATGAACAAATGTATAAAAATTATATACTTACTGTAAACAAATGTAAATCTCTGTTTGAATAACATTCAGTAATTTGCCATGAAAGTTTTTGTTATGGCAATGTGTTTATTTTGCATGTTGAAAATGATATCAAGAAAAACACCAAAAAGGATGTTTGATAAATATGATAATATATTAAACAAATTATGAAATGTTGAACTTTCATATAAAAATTTAATACTGTAACATTAATGAGAATGTTTTTTTTTAAATATTATAATTGCTAAATGTTATTCAAGATAATAGTCATGCCATAAATTGTATTTCTTTTTATTTATATGTGTATTGAAAATTGTAAAGTTAATTCTAATATTATGTTTTATTACATAATACTTCATTTGATTTTATAATTATTTATATACATATAATTTTAAAAATGTCCAAATATACAATTATTATTAAGTGAAGGTTAGTTCCACTTCTGGATTATCATAGGTCAGAAAAATGTTGTTGTTGTTGTTACTACTACTACTACTACTACTACTACTACTACTACTACTCCTACTACTCCTACTACTAGTATGACAACAGTGACAATGATGATGACTACTACTACTACTACTACTACTACTACTACTACTACTACTACTACTACTACTACTACTAGTATGACAACAGTGACAATGATGATGACTATGACTACTACTACTACTACTACTATTACTACTACTACTACTACTACTACTACTACTACTACTACTACTACTACTACTACTACTACTACTACTACTACTACTACTTCTACTACTACTACTAGTTTTAATTTTAAATCAGTTTTATTAAGTAAAAATGTTATACATAGTGAAAAAAGAGAACTTACATTATTTAATCAGTTACATTTTATTTTACAGTGAAATAACAATTACTGAAGTAAAAAAAGGTCAGTTAATGGGCAGGTTTTTTGACAATAAGAAAACCAGCAAAAAAAAAACATGTAAAAAAAATCAATAAATAAAGTTCTTATTTGGGTAATGTTTTCTCAGTATGTAATTGTGGGTTTCTGATTAGGCTGTTGGCATCTGAATTGATTGCCAAGTGTCTGTGAATAGTCCCAATTGGGGCAAGTATTTGGTCCCTCTTCCTTATTGCTTGTAATTTATTAAGGTAAATTGTTCTGAATTTGCGAGAAGTGGGGTTGAATACAAAATGACAGCGCACAAAACAGAGAGTGAAAAAAGGTATGTGTGCATTCTGATTGAGGTAAAATTACCTGTCCGTATTGCATTAATTAATAACACTAGTATGGTATCATTACTCCCAGTGAGTGTTGAAATTACTTCTCTATAAATATTAAGATCACGACAGTCAGTGATAATATGGTTAATGGTCTCCTCATCCCTATGACAAAGTGTACATATTAGATTGATGTTGGCATTTTTCATTCTTGTTGTCAGAAAAAAACTTGTAGGTAAGGCATCTAGATTAATCTTTACTAAGAAGTCAAGATATTTGGATTCTAGGTGCCAATATTTGAATTGTTGTATAAGTGTCTTATTTGTTATTGAAAGACTACTGCTATGGCAATGAGTGGTAGAGTTTGCATTTATAATTTGATATGCATCCCAGTACTTTAATTTATTTTACTGTTTGATCATTCTGCTTATTGTACATATTTATTAAAATCAAAAGGTTATGTATGAATTTGTTACTAGTGGGTGGCGGTGTATCTGTTGGAGCTATTGCAATGAAAACTTCACCAAACTCAAAGTTGGTGATAATTTTTTGAATAGTGTTATATGCCTTTTGAAAAAAAGTTGTAATGCTGTGTAGAAATAGGCCATTATTTTTTGTAATGTCTTTGTAACTTATTGATTCTAATAGATACAGTTTTTTTGTTCCAAATTAACTGCGTGCACAATGAATTGATCTTGCAAATAAATGAGTGGTGAATTTAATAATTGGGGCATAATATTTAATTTAGGGAAAAACTAACATATTGATTAAAGAGATTTTACTATGAATTGATAAATATGCTTTAGTTAAAGAATTGATTAATTTATTGATTGAAATTAGTAAGTTATTTTGTATTAAAATTCTGGTTTGATTTGTAGAAAGGTGGAATGGTATTCCAAGAAAAGGGTGGGAGATGTGAGAGTTTATTGTCTTAATTGGTGAGAGTGTGAGTAGGGACCGCCCAGCCATTTTTACTGATTAAATTTCAATTGTTATTGTGTTGAATATTTCTCTAATATTTTATGTAATTCTGGTAACATTTGTTTTGATGGAAAAAGGACTATTACATCATCTATGTAGGTGAGATGCTTAACTGTTTGTTTAAGTGTATGGGAGTTTGCACCCATGAGCTTTGCTTCTATTTCTGTAAGAAGTGGATTCGTAAAAGTGATGAATAGAAGTGAGCTGAGTTTATAGCCCTGTGGTATAAAATTATGTGGAATAAAAGAAGGTGATGTTTTTCCATTGAGAGTTATTTGTAGACTTCTATTTATTAATAAGTTAGCCTGTATATACATTATTGGTATTGGAATTTTATATTTGCCTATTACAAAAATAAGGCTATCAAATGGCACAGAATCAAATGCTGCTTCTATGTCTAGCTGAACTGCCAATTTTAGCCTAAGGTTAAATAGGGATAGAATATTTTAATTTCAATGCAAATCTATGTACTATTCATGCTCGACCCTAAATAAAAATGCATTAAATTTAAGTTGTTTATAGATGCTTGCATGGATTGTTTATTGGTTAACTATGTTTTGCGTTTTCATATTTGATCAAAATATATAGACATTCGATAAATAATGATACCTTACGGTGAGTATCTAAAATGTATTTATTCGGATGTCTTTTAAGTTATTGGTGACAATGCAAGTATCTTATGGTGAATACTATTGGGTTACATATAAATTTCCCTCCGCAATTGTCAGTAATCAATAATTTTATATTTTGATCGCTTATGTTTACTTTGGAATGTTTTTAATCGTGTAATCTATGTAACCGATCTATAGCAACTTATTATAACAAGCTTTTATAATCCCATCTGTGCGAACTTAATTAAAATGTAAAATTAGAATATAATAGTAATTAAAGGTAAATTAAAATCAAAATCAAAGTTAAAAATAATGTTAAATGTTAAAATGTAAACTAATACTAAAATAATTTTAAATCTTATATATATGTGCATAAATAAATGTTTGTATGTTAATTACTGGCAGTGGCTTATTTTATTTATTTTTTAATGTTGAAATCTAATTAGATAAGATCTTATATTATTTAATCTCTGCTATTCCACTGAGCTAGTGACATGGGCTAACGACCGGATGCAAAATTTAAAAAAAAAAAAAAATATATATTTTTTTTTGACTTACGTATCTGCCTACTTTATAAATTTTTCTAGGTTCAAATGCCTAGATGGCGCCCCGCAGTGCAGATTACGGTAAGTCGCATTTTCCGGATCGTTACAATATATATATATGACATTAAATAATTATATTACTGTATGTATAAACTTGAGAGATAAAAATTACTATGACTGAGCTTACAATCTTGGAAAAAAAATCTTACATATATATTATTCATTATTATTTAAAATAGAAAAAAAACCATTATATGTACATATTAAATGCTCTACAGGGTATTGCAGGGTGTGGAAATTTCGAATAGCCTCATGTTGGGCAACAAATCCCAGTTAAAATATATACTGTACCGGTTGAAAATGTATGTCCATCCAACAAGACTTAGAATCTAAGCATAAGTAGCCCAAATCCAATCATGCCTGAAATACACAGGTCAGGAGAAATCATGAATTCTAACCTGTTTACCCATTCCCCAAATCTATAACACTACGGACAACACTCTATGGTGATACTACATAAATTATTTATAACCCAGCCCGGTGCTACAACATTTTACATGAGACTCAACTGGTGATGATGATGAGTGATTGAGTAAACCCAAAATATAAAGTTGTGAGCATACATAAATATAAATATTAATAAGTAGATTCAAACACTGGATTAAAGTTTAAAAATATATAAATATTTATTTTGACAAAAATTCAAGATTTTATATATATATTCAACTTCATGCATTTAAAACTTTAATTTTGGTTACAAATATTTGACGATCTTTTTACAATTACTTTATTTCAATAGATATCAATTTAGTGTGGCAGTTACAATACTGATGTATATTTCAAATAATATTTTATTCAATGTACAAAATAAATTTATCTGGGTGATTTGTAGACATATTATACATAAAAACATATAAAGATAAAGCCATAATAGAGTTTCGCTGTTTGTATGATTTCATAGGATGCCCTTGGCAATTGACATATAGTTTTATTTTAATTTGTAGAATTTATTGACAACATTTAAATAAGAATAATTTTTATCAGAATACATTTAAAACATTTATTTATTAAACATTTTCAACATTTAAACTATGTATCAATATGGGAATTGCTTATTCAACAAAGGGAGGGGCAGCTTCATGAAAGGTTGGATTTAAACTCCAAGTAAAAATATTATAAAGAGAAAATGTTTCATTATTACATATCATTATGGTTTATTTAGTCAAACAGGCTAAAATAAAAATGAACTAGAGGGAAACTGCGGTGTTAGTATAATAGCTGAATATTTGTGGATCCAATATTTCCTTGAGGTGCTTTATCTTATTATGAAAGTAAAACAGTCTAGCCAACTTGCCACCCCACATTTTGTGGAATCAGTTGACAAAAGGTCCTTGGACGGAGATGCACTGGGCTGAACTTTGCTGGAATTATCCCATTCATTGCTCTCGTTATGCGATTATATATAGATATGGTCTAGGGACATTCATTTCCCTGTTTACAACCTGAAATGAAGATGAGATGACTTGGGCATTCCAACGCATGTCTCTAGATAAAGCTTAATAATATAAAGAGTGTCCTATGCTAACAATACTATTATAATAATATAAAATCATTGGATTTAAAGAATAAATATAAAGCCGTAAATAGTTTAACAAATACGTAATGACATGTTAAAATAATGACCCATGTGAGATGAAATCATTTATTAAAAGTTAATGCTATAATTAATGAAGTGTGCTTTTCTCCCCCTTCTTGAATCACTATTTTGTGTAACATATATAAACTAAAATTTGCGCACATAAAAGTGTGAACAACAAAATACAATTTGTTCACCAGTCTTTTGGCGATGATGAATAAAGAAATTAATAAAATCTATGTATACCAATATCCACCCCAGAATGAAAATTATTTATATATTTTGTATAATTTTATGATAAAATATATTTTCTAAAAAAAACATATATTCATTTTACAAGAAAAACTCAGTCTTACGAACTAATTAGAAATAAATAAATAAGAACTCATTAATCCCTCCCTTTTAAATTCGTAGGACTGGGTTTGATTAGCATTTACAAATAAAAGTTTAGTGAAAAATATAAAAATATCATTTATAATAAATTATAACCGCACTAAATTATATATAAAAAAAGTAAGAAGTGTGAGTTGGATGAAATAGTTTACAATAATATTAGTTAGGGCTATAGAGAATTGATACCAAAGAAATAATTATTAGTTTTAATGTTCTCATTGATGAGCAAGTTAAAGAGATTAAATATACAGAAAACATTAATTTAAAGAGAGTTTACAAGTTATAATTTAGGTAATATGATTATAATAACTTTGGGATGTTTACTTCAGCATTCTATGGAATACAGACAAATTTTGTATGGCAGGTGGCATTCTTTGACATGTCTCTTGGCCTCTGTGGTTCTTTGATGGCATGGGCACACTTGAATGGTAGAAGCTACATCATTCATGGTGAAGAGTGGAGCTGAAGATGGAGAGGAAGGCAGCTGAAGCCCCTCAAAAATTACACAGACCTGAAGTCAGTTAAATATTATTGACCTAACTCTCTCTCAATAGATTTTTGGCCCTATTTATACAAAACTCTAAGGTGTTCAAAGAATGTTTTTTTATTAAATTTCTTATATTTAATTTACAGAAATATTTTACCTATTGTTCATGGAGATGGAATCATTAGATAACTGTCCAAAAATAATTTCAAATCAATTTCCAGATTGGAAATATATTTGATAAAAAATATTAATCTCTAATTAAAATCAATTATCTTTGTTTTAAATTTTATTTTAATTTAAAAATTCCTTTTTAATCATGAAACAAAGTAATGTTCCCACCTCTTAAATTATTCTTGGACAGTGTCGTCTTCCATTTTGAATATTTGTATACTTATATGAAGACAATATTTATAAAATAAATAACACATAGTTAAGAAAAAAAATACAAAATTATTTAAAGGATTTGCTTATATATATATATATATATATATATATATATATATATATATATATATATACAGAGCTATATATATATATATATATATATATAAGCTCTGTTAATATATGTATATATCTGAGTCGCATCCATAAAAATCAATGTTTAAAATTAAAGAAAATTTTTATTTGAGATTTATATTTATAAACTTTTATAGATGCTTCTCAGAAATATACATATAGTTTATATACATGTTATGAAAAAACAGTGGGTTAAGTGGTAGAACAGTGGAGCTCGATCTTGGGCTAAGATCGACTGCTGCAATATATACAAACATATACACACTCACGTATTAAAACAGCTGACTGTAAAATAAAATAAAATCACAAAATTGTTTTGGTAATTCAACTCCTATTCTGATTGGCAATCCTAATTCTACATGAGACAATAGTTCTCTATTATAGCCTTTCCAAAAATAAATGATTTCGTTGAAATGTTGGCAACTTAATTCATTGAAGGAGAATTTTGTTTTGGTGAATGACAATCTTGCTTAAAAAGTTAAAAACATTAAATATTTTTTTATGTGCTGATTTGAATAATTTCTCTATACAACAAATTAATAAAAGGTATAACTCAAAACAGTATTTATTTTTATCTTATAGCCATATTTTTTGTTATAATATATATATATATATATACAATTTTTATGTTTGCATATATTGTGGAAGTTTTAGTCATTGATTTGATTTTAATCTGGTATTATATATTCTTTTAATGTTTTGCAAGCACTAACAGAAGAAAGACTGAAAGAAAAATATGGCAAATCTTCATTGATATTATAATCATGGTCAGTAGCAACTACTCATATATGAATATTATCATTATAATTTAAAAGAGAAAAAAAAAGATAAACAATGAATTACAAATTAGAAATGAATTGTATAAATACTATACAAAATAATATATATATATATAACTACAGTACTTGTCAACTTTTTGTTCTTTTTATTAATGCTTTTGTAAAGCTGATTGTTTTTTTCTGCACTAAACTTTTTTTGAAAGGCTTCAATATCTTATATAATAGTTTATCTCAATTGTATACTAGAATCTGTCTTATTATCGTTATAAAAACAATCTGATTTGTATTTTTTAAAATAGTTATTGATATAATTATTATAATGTAAAAACGCCTGACTAATCTACAAAAATTATATTAAAGTATAGGTGGCCGAGTGGTTAGCATGACTGCCTAATAAGCAGTTGTCCCGGGATTCACTTCGTGGCCAAAGCTTTGAACATTAAAAAAATAGCTATGTTAGAAAATCTTTTTTTCTTTTATTTGTTTTTACATGTTCAATCAAGTATACTTTATAGTATAATCTTTAAAAAGCTAAAGAACAAACTAAAAATTTATGCCATATTGTAAAATTAATAAGTTATTAACACGTTACACAATTAATGTTATTGCAATAGTTATACCAATGTGATTTCACACCTTCGTCTAGCTAAAAACGATAAGGATACCTTAATATCTAAGTCTGCCTTTTTACTTAAGTTTGATTTCATTAATAACTTTATGCACATATTTATGAGACTACCTTAAAAATGTAAAACAATAGCTGTAGAGATATGCAGTTAAGATAAAGAGAGAAATTAAAATCATAAAACAAATTATCATTAGTAAAATAAATATCTTGGAAAGGTAGAAAAAAAAACTGTCATCATTCCCTAATTAAAATTTAAAATAAATTAACATCCTCTGTTTATCAAAAAAACACATTCTCTGAGCTATAAGTATTTGCACTTTTAAACAATGATGATAACTTCTCATGTTCTTGTTAATGTTTCCAAAAGAAAAATATCCAATATTTAAATCATTTGCCAATATGATCTGAAAATTCTTTTCTTATAGCACAATTATAAGTTAAACTCTTTTAATCCACGCCACAATTGTAATATCAATAATAATTGATCACTTCTTAATTAAAGAATAATTATAATGACAATAATAATCTCAGGGTTTCTTTGTTTAATTTAGAAAAATGCTCGTCAGTACTGTGCTGTCACATATGACAGGCATTCTGGTTGGCTATAGGAAACATTTACTTTACTTCAAAGTCAATGTGTCTTCATATCTCATAGCAACTACTATATTAATAAAAGAGGTGATAATTATACTCAATAATGACATACAATTTTGAATAATACAACCCTTTTATCCAGAATCTCAGTCAGAATAATAAAATGACAAGGGTGCGTTTTGTGTTCTTCCCTCATCCCTGACAATGCAATAAATTAACTAAGACTCATTACTTTGACAATTTAACTAAAATGTGAATAGAATAATGTGCAGTCAGAGTTAATGACTTGGGGATAAATTCATTTTTACACTTATATAATGTTTAGTCTGAAGTTTGCAATTCCATAAATAATTCTCATTAAAATGAAATGCAAAGAAATATTCAAATCTGCAGTAAATTTGTGTATCTGGTATATTAAGTTTTTGAGAGTTTGAAAGAATTTCGGACTCAAGAAAATGTTTTACAAATATCATGCAAACAAACTTCTATTTAGCATACAAAAAAAAAATGAATTCAACACGACTATTGACATGACTATAATTTATTACTATCACAATATATATATATATATATATATATATATATATATATATATATATTCTAACCTCCCCCCCGCGCATTCTCACCCCAAAATATACTGTTTATTATGAATATTACCGGTTCTAGCTCAGTTAACAAATAAATAAATGAAATATTCAGCATTAATTAAAATGATTACTAGCTCTAATTTTAAAATACAAATAAGGTTCAATTTTAAAATGAATTAAACAAATATTTACTATTTTCATGAGACATGGAGTGACAATACAGGGAATGAGATAGACTACATTGAGCTATTATCCACACGATACTACCTCAATGGCATAAGAACACTATCCCCCATTTTTACTATACCAAATAACTAACTCATAGTATTCTTACGACTTTCTGAGCTCTATTCACTATGATTAAAATAATAATCATATCTTAATCTTCTTTATAACAAGAATCTAGCTCAATTAAACAAAATGAAGTAAAATAAAATAAAATCTCAGGTTCATAAATTGTATTCTAACTAATTTAAAATTACGGTAGTAAAATATGAAAAGGGAATTTTATGTCATAATCTACTACACAGCAACTAACAATAATAAAAATAATAATAACAATAATAATATAATATAATCTTATTTCTTCCTGAAATGAAATCTGACAACAGATTTCGTGTTCCTGAATTTTAATAATCTGACAACAGAATACGTGTGGCAACATTAGCATATAATTTAATGTAATATTGTGGATACCGACTTATGACCAATAAATAATATAAAATTATGATCTTGTAATTTTAACATACCAATAAATTCTCAAAATTCTTATAACACTTTTATGTTTACCTTTTGTGCAAAATTTATATGTCTGTTTCAATTATAAATGTATCGTGATTTCATGCATCCATGTGGAGAAATAACAACTCGGACACAAAAACTTTAAAACAAATTTAAAACAAAGTTTATTAACAACATAAATAAATTAACAATATTTTTACACTATATACATTGGATATCCCTTACTTTCATATCTCAACTTAGTTTATTAGTTTATAAAATGAAATCAAAATATTATTTACTTTTCCTAGTTAAATCTTTTTTTTTTTTTTTTTTTAACACTTAAGAAAATACAGTATTATTACTTGATTTATTATTATGGTTAGCTTATTACAAAATGCATTTCTTATATGATTATCACAAATACTTTTCATCCCTAATATTATTAAAATTACATTTTTTTACAAAATTTTACATTCGTAATAAAATTCTACAAAATAACAAAATTTAGTTTCATATTGGTTGTATGGAATCTTACAAAGTCAAAACACTATTCTACATTCGGTATTAGGTTTTTATTATTCATTATCTGATGTTTATTAATCCTAATATTCTCATTCAAGCCTTACTTTGGATGATATAATTATAACTATTAATATACCATGCACAAGTATACGTTTATTATACATTATTGAACTATTTCTTAATAAATATGCAATACTTATTTTCTAAATATTATTTAAAACATTCAAATTTTATTATCACTTTTAAAAAAAAAACTTTGTTTAGATTTCTCTTTCAAAAAATCTTATATTCATTTCCGAATTAATTTTACAATGTATTATATGATTCTTTCTCTCTTTATGATATTTTGGACTTTCAATTTTAAAGTTACACAATTCTATACATTCAAGCAAATAAACTATTCTTACATAAACGATAACGTATCTTCAGTTCTATTTTATTCATTATTTCTTTGAAAATATCTTTCTGACCCATGCAGATTCATGAAATAAGGATAGCGAAGATAGATGCATAGGATCAAAATACAACTAGAATATTACTCATCATATACCTTGACAATCATGGCACAGTGAATTAAAAGACACTATAGAGGAGTGACCTTTACCTGTCTACCAATCTCTATCATAGGAACGATGCTAAAGCTATTTCTTCAGCTTTATTCTAACATCAAAATTTGAAGATATGCAAAACACTGTCCAAACCATATGTGTTCATTCATAGGACTTTGTTAACTATACTAAATCACACAAAACTAAATATGATCCAAATCCTTTATTTTTCCTATTTCTTAAAAAAAAACACATCATCTTGGTTTCCTCTCCACTAGTACTTCCAAGTCACTATCCAATCTTATTTCTCAAGATTTTTTCTATACTGTACATCGACAAATACATATCTGCATTACTAACAATAATAAAATTCATTTATTTTAAAACTATTCCACTGTTCTATAAGACAGCTTGCTTACTACTTTCCTCCATATATTTAGTCATACAAACTACTTAAATATCTGAATACTTTATCACATGAAAGTTCAAAAGAATCACACAATTGTTATGTTAAATTATAGGATTAATATACTTTAAAAATTGTCGTATGCATAATCCGAATTACTCCTATCTCATAATATGTTAAAAATGTTGTATAAAATGTGTACATATAATTTAAACTTTCACACTTCATTCTTAGGTCAATAGATGATCTAAAAAAAATACATTATGCATTATAAATAACTATTAAAATTACCAAACGACCTTTATCTCCTCGATCGTGTTCCGTAGGCTTCACCATCCATTTGATCCTTGTAGATATAAGATTCACATCCATACACTTTATTTTAAACACTATTTCTATAATTTTATCAAGCTATTATATTTAAATTTTAATATTACTAAATTTATGTTTTATGTTTTCCCTAATCTCACATAACATTTTATATTTTAAAATAAATTAGTAAAAAATATTCCAAACTATATTTACTGTACACCTTCATCAAATTTCCTTAAAAACTGTTCATACTAAAGCTAAAAAAAATATGTTTATTATTTCTTCTTCAGTCACTTAATGTTCTTCTCCCTGCTTGTTCAATTTTAAGGCAAATCAATTATTGCTCTGTTTAATAAATATTCATAGATGACAATCCTTGTTTTTTTATAATATTTAATACAATTATTAATTATGATATCTATTAATCCCATAAAGAAAACGTCTACATATTCTCTTCTAATATTTTCTGCTAATATTTTCCCACACGACTTTTATGATGCATCTTCTAGGTACTTTGATTTAAATATTCAGTAAATTTTTCTGTCTCCATGGATTTATTTCATTAAGTATATTAGATTTATATTTTCCAAATCTTTATCTTTATTAAGCATTTCTCTAATGAACACTTTATAATATTTTCCAATTCCTCTTAGAGAAAGTTTTTCTGTTCTTTTTTCATAAAAAACACAATAGCTCTTTCATATTATTATTCTATAACTTTTTTCCTTTCTTTTAAAGTTCTGGTAACTATATATTTTATAATGTTTCCTTTAAAAAGACAAACATTCTTTCTCCATTATAACTTTTACATAATTTTTTCTTTATCATATACGCATCTTAATTTTTCCATAGAGAAGAATAAAAAAAAAACTTGGGAGTAGCCTTTTAAAATTGTGCGTCATAATTTTTCCTGACGGCAAATAACTTCTCTTTTAAGTTTTCCGTATAACGTCCAAATTATATTCCTCTGAGTTACAATAATGAGTTTCTGGTTGAGCATAAATAAAGCTGTATGAAGGCACTTTACAAATATTTTTCCTTTCTCATAACTTCTATATACTGTTTTCTGTAGTACTTCCATTTTTACTGCAAGGTTTTGGCTAAACTTGAATAAAATATCCTGGTAAGAAAACTTTTAAAATTAGCCCTCCATTTAAAGGTAGTTCAAAATACTATATTTTAAAAACTTTTAAAATAAATTTAAAATTTTTTTAAATTATAACACTTTTCTAGCTTACGATCTTATACAGCTAAAAAATATGTTACTCCTTCCTTTACTTACACATTTCCTTCTCCCGCTCCATCTAATTCTTATATTTCGTCTGCTAAATTACCTCCATTGATTGGTTAATGACTTTTTTTAGCGCGAACAAATTTACACATTTTTAGTTTTATAACAGACTAGATTTTTCAAATAAGACATTTATGACGTAATGATTTAAAATATTACTTAAAATAGTATTTTTAACTCAATTATAATTTTATCAAAATCATTTAAACTTTAAAACAATTATTAAAATATCATTTAATATTTCAACTTTTACTTTAATGATAGATAGCAATTATATTTAGTTTTATAATTCACAAACTTTATTATTATATTCTAACAAGTGTGTGTGTGAAGGTATATAATATACAGTCACATGATTACTAACTTTATCAGATGATTTGATTTTCAATTTACGTCTCGGTCTAAATTACCAAAACTGATATATTTTATAAAATTTTGAAAAATAATTTTAAATATGTAGAACTAAATATAATTCTCACCATCCTAAAGTTTATCTTAAAATATATTAGATTAAATTTGAATATTAATTATAATTATAATATTACATATAGCGTTTATTTAATTTATTAGTTTTAAAATATTACAATTGGATTGTTAATATACTTTTAACTATTTATAGCTGTATTATTTTATATGGCCAGCTTTTACAACCATAAGCAAGGATATAATTAAGCTTTATTTAACTGTTTTCTTTTAAAATAATCCATTACACTTTTATATACCAGGTATTTTCAGCCTTAAATTGTACTATAAAATCTAATCGATCATACAATTATCAATATATTACACAAACGTATTTTAAAATTTAAAATTTTTTAGCAATTGACCATTCTACCTTATTATGACCTATAGATAAGGGCACAATATATATATATATATATATATATATAAATCCTATATAAAGATAGCAAGTTTTTTAACTTGCATTTTTGTTTATCATATATATATATATATATATATATATATACAAATTTATTAAATAATCTTACACTGATATAATACATAAACCAACATTAATCTGTCTATTGTTTAGGTATAGATTAAAAGTATAACTTCACCTGTTTGCAATCATGCTACTGCATTGGATTGATTAGCTAAAAAGTGCATATCATTTACCAATACACCAATCTATGATTTTGGTAAACTTTTTGTAAAGCTTTTACTTAAAGTTATTGACTAACTATTTTTGCTTTTTATTGATTAATACTATAGTATGAAATACAAAAAATATTAAATTTATTTCTAATAAATTGAATTAGGTTATGGTTTATAATTGAACAGCTTATTCCTAATTATGGGTCATTTATCAGAAGTCACACTCACCATCTCACATTTAACTTAATGTCCACTTAAGTTATGATAACTACTTTACTTATAAGTGTAATTCACTATTGATATTTCTTAATTATTAACTAACACTAAATGTTGTGTTTGAATATTCCTCCAACAAATACGCATTTTAAAATAGGCACTTTTAACTTAACTTTCTCCATTGGTTTGTTTGTCAATTACTAGCAAGATGTAGTAGCACAATACAGATATTGATTTCAATTACTAAAGCACTATTGATACTAAAGTGCACCTTGAAGAACTAACACTCAATCCTAACATTTATCTTTGCCCTAACTTTTAAAACAAAGCACAGTAATCAACACTTTCCTTGGTGGAACTATCTTTATATTCACATCAGGAATGCAGAATAACAACTTATGTCTGCAGAGTAAACTACTACACTAAAGTATTTTGGTGGTTTATTGCCTCTTACTCAGGCATAAAATGAACATGCATCAGGTATAATCCTCTCTTGGGATTTAAACAAATTAAGTATCCTAAATGTTATATAAACTCTTGATTGTTCTATTCATAAGAATCGTTCACATGGGCTATCAAACATACCCTAACATTATATTTAAAACTATTCCTCTCATGTAAAAATAAAGTATTTTGGGGAGATCATTTTCATCCTAAAAAATAAAATACATTATAAGTATTACATATGCTGACATTAAGCATATATCAATCCTACACTTAGGCAAGATAAGAAAACACACTCATCATAATAACCCTATGTTACAATGTATACTTCGATCAATATCTGAAAACAATGAAAATGACAGCATAAATATATAATTTTAATTCTAATGAAGGAACATTCAAAAGCACTAGGTAACATATCAGCTTCAACTAAAGAAAGTGGATGTGCTATTAAAGAAGTACTATTATTTGAAGCAGTCAGTCTTAGCTGAAGATTGTGCTTCATGTTTCTACCTACAAACTCTGTATTTAAACCCCTATACCCCATCCTGCTCCTTTTGTTGTTATATATATATATATATATATATATATATATATATATATATATATATATATATATATATATATATATATATATATATATATATATATATATATTTGGAATGTGCACCTAAATTTATAGTTTAACTTTCAATATTTATGATTATTAATTCTATTATTAATTATTAGTTCTTTTTTTATTAAAGTATTATAGGTGCAATTCATATATATATATATATATATATATATATATATATATATATATATAGCAGCAAAATTACTAACAAAAGATTGATTTTTTTGTAAATATTTTATTATACGTCATTTTTTAAACTTTTTCTTTTTAAAGTACTTTTTCTATTAAACTGTATATTTTTATAGAATCCAATATGGAAGATGCTGCAGTAATTGGCTAAAAATAATTAAGGGTTGGAAGCACTATTGTTTTAATCTCGGGTAGGGATTTTTAATTAAAGTTTTACTTAAAACGGGATTAAGATTAGAGATACTTTTGTTAAAAACATGTTGTCAAATCTATTTCTAATCTGAAAATAGATTTGAATTTATTTTTGGATGTTATCTTACTGTTAGATATTCAAAAACAACTGATAAAAGAAAAAGTATAAAATGACTGGATTTTGAATCAGAGATTAGATTAGCTACTCTAGTGAAAATGGTTGTTAACATCACTGTGAAACTAAAAATGATGTAACAGTAAATCCACCACTCTTCATTGGCCCTTAGGTCATCATCTGCCACTACTGTAATATCCTGCTGCCCTGAAATGAAGAAAGGTCTAAAAAGAACTTTAGAATGCTAATAGAAGTTTTCCTCCACCGTTGTACTTGCATTTCATTCACCGTGCACGTGCCATACTTTAAAATGGACTCTTAAAATTGAACGGTAAATTTCCAAGCCACCACCTAATAGTCAATCTAGCCTAACTAATCTATCAAGATTTCTTTTAATATATTATTTAACTTTTTTTTGTTAATATGTAATTTGCTCTTAGTTAATTTCTATATATAATATGTAAATTGCTCTCAAATGATTCCTTTAAATTTAATTCTATCTCATATGCTCTAACTTTCTTTAATTTTGGTGCAGTCATTTATTTATTACTTGATTTTATGTGTGATTTTTTTATTAAGTTGTCACTCTCAAACAAACTGGCGAGCTTAATTTATAAAAATCTTTTCTGTCATTTTTATGTAAACCTTCATGAAGCAAGTTATTAATGTCTCCTTTTAAAACATAACACAGTATTAATTAATATGCTCCCAGATTGTTTTATGTCAACATTTTGTTTATGCTTTAATATAAATATATATATATATATATATATATATGTTTTGTTTATGCTTTAATATAAATATATACATATATATATATATATGTTTAACTCTGGATTTTTTAACTGGGGAGAATTCAGAACTTTGGCTAATTAACGCTTTGAAATTTTAAAATATTATTTATTCATTTCTGAAAAGGTGACCGATTATTTGTTTTCTACATAACTGATAGTTTTTTTTTTTTTGTCATGCTCTTAAAATAGTCTATGCTTAAAAGATCAAATACAGTATTTAATATATTCCAGTTATTGTAAAATCAACGAAGGTGGGATTGTTTTATTTAAAAATAACAGAAAAGGGATGGGGGTAAATCTTAATGTTTTTTTTTTTTTACTAAATAAAATCTTCATGTATATTTTATCTATCTATCTATCTATCTATCTATCTATTTATCTATCTATCTATCTATCTATCTATCTATCTATCTATCTATCTATCTATCTATCTATCTATCTATCTATCTATCTATCTATCTATCTATCTATCTATCTATCTATCTATCTATCTATCTATCTATCTATCTATCTATCTATCTATCTATCTATCTATCTATCTATCTATCTATCTATCTATCTATCTATCTATCTATCTAGCTATAACTGCATAGTGATATTATTTGTATAAATTATAGCATTCAAATAAGGGTCATTTATTTTTAAAGCAGTAAATTATATTTCATGTCATTAGGGACATTCAGTCATACTGTGTTGATGATATTTAGCCAATCTTCATATATATATATATATATATATATATATATATATATATATATATATATATATATATATATATATATATATATATATATATATATATATATATATATATTTTATGTGCTTCTAATCTGGGGGTTGCGACAAGTTTGAACCCATAGATTTCTTCTCATATCTCATTCCGTAGATAGTTGAGCTATCTGGAATCACATTTATTTCATATAAAATGCCTCTGGCAGTGATCCCATAAGTTTGGCACATGCTATGCATATTCACTTCTTCGTAAATAAAGGGCCTCTTGCGTCAGTTATACCAGCAGAAGTCTGGGCCATGCCATGCCTATCCACTTTTCTCTAAGCACTACCCAAGAAGGAAGTGTGAGGTTTCGTTTAAGCATGACTTTTCCTGTTATTTCTTGGTTATAATGTCAGCACCGCAAACTTATTTGTATTAGTATTTCTTTTGCTTCATGACCCAGTTTTAATGCTCTAATATTAAAATGCGCTCTGCTCAATATATATCAACGCCAAATATTAATAGCTAGATTAATTACTAATGTTATTTCAATCTTATCATACAATCTCACCATCGTAACTTATTTCTATATTTAAGAGTATATGCCTTGGGAAAAAGAAAGCCTTCGTCTTACTATTGTTAAAATAATTTTTCATTAAATATTTTGTCATAGTTTCAAATATAATTTTCAACAGTCTTTTGTTTATTTTTATGACCTCAGTGGTGTGAAAATAGTTTATAAACTTTATATAATATGTATAATAAATCCCAGAATGCTTTCCTAAATGATGTTAGTCACCACATTTCAGAACCATAACCCAAAGCGTTAATAGGGATTTTATGTAACTTCTTTCTAATAACTGATTGGCATCTTAATATTGGACCCACCAAAGATGTGTGTTTATTTATAATATATCATTTAGCTAATAAAGAGCATATGAGAAAAAATAGCGTGAATGACACTATGTAATTCTCTATCGCTTGGTAGATCACTTGCTCATTCACGCACGCACTAATGTATATAATTAATTTATAAATGTATAATAATTTGTCAGTATATTAAACTATATTTTATTGTTAAACTTATTTGAGTAGTTCAAATTCCTTTTCCTCCACTTCCACATATTACAGCCAAACTTATGTATATTTTAATATAGTCATAGTTAATAGAAGTCTCATTGTTTTTCTCAGCTTTGCTATTCAGCTGGATTAAAATTAATTCTCATGAGCCATCACTATTATGTTATTCATTAGGTGTTAGATCTAGGGCTTAGAAAGTGGGTTCGAATTCAGGCTGGTCCCTGACCTAAATTTCGGGCTGGACTGTGTTTGAAGTACATTTTGTGAGTGCCAGCTCATGTTAGATGGATAAACATGTTTTGACCGGCACATATTAAATTACTAAATTTAATATAAATACTGTTGACCCTTTGAACCAAAAATATCTTGTTATAGCATGTATTTCTTTTTAGAGTTACTTCTGATAAATTTAAATATTTTTTTACCAGTTAAATAAATATAAAATGTTTTTCTTTTAAGTACCTAACATGCAAAGTTTATATCTGCCATTGCATTTAATAACTCAGATATGTTTCATAGATTTCATCTTAAATACAAACTTAACCCAAAATAATCATAATAAGACATACCTTTGTCATTATAAGATCCTTAATATATTGCATGACAGATATACCCTAGCATACATTAATATTATAACACCAAATAATATTTTACAAATTAATTTTTCTTAAAAAAAAACATTGAATAAACAAATGCATATTATCTCATTAGCAGAACTTTTTTTCTGTGAGCTATTTGTCCAGGTGAAGAGTTTTCATCCAATCAAATTTTACGAAGCACTGAAAGTAATAAATGCATTTTTTTTTTCCTTTAATGAAAATATTTCTCTTATTTCGCAATTTTAATAATAATCATGTAAAGAAAATTATAATAGAACCGAAGATTAATTCTCACTTGTATTATACTAATAAACTTTGGATCCAAGAAAAGAAAATGAATATTCTAACATAGACGATAAACATATACATTATTTATTGACTACACATATAATTAGCTAGCCTACTTATGGATGAAAATGCGCACTTTTCTGAGAGATTATTATGATAATAACTGCAGTTGACTAATGGCATATATGAAGTTTTAAGAATTCCACCTTGTGCATAGTATAACATATAATTTTATTTTATTATTAAGTCACCAAAGATATTTATTCTCGTTCATACACTTAGAATTTTATTTTCCAATAGTATTTTTTTTCTTCTTAAGAATGCACATATATAATTCAACATTATTTCACAAGAGTGTTTTTTTTTACTATTAAAAAAACATGCAGATGTATGATAGCTTAGTATTATTATAATTATTAATTTCTTTACTTTTTAAACAATTCTTAGCAAACAAAAACATATTTTAATGTATAAGATAGCATGATTTAAAAACGCAGATGACTTCTTTAGAATGAGCGCTAAATTGTTTCTAATTCCTCTTTCTTTTCTTTTTAATATTTCTTTTACTTAATTTTCTTAGGTACCAGGAAAATATTAACAAAGAACAGTTCATTAGATAATTAATTTTTACTTGGAAAATAACTGTTTTCCTTAATTTAAGTAGAATAGGACTTTGCCTGATCTTTTTAGTGAATTCTTTCATTTTTTAACTTTGGTGAAAAACTTTAACTTTCACGAAGCAATAACCTTTAAATGTAGAAAGTTTTTAAAGTGTAGAGAATAGCATAAAAATTGCAGAATGTCTTACTAGAGTATTTATTCTTCTATCATCAATAAAATTTTCATTATTTTGCCAATTCTTGTTTAAAAACTAAAAAAAAAATAATCTTACAAAATTTTGGACTGTTACACTTTTTAAAGATAGAAGCGGACTATATAAAAAATGATTGGAGTATGAAATTGGTCATTCTTTCAACTTTAGTGACTTCTTCCAAGAAAATAATAATAATCATTTGATTATAACATAAACAAAAGAAAGGAAAAACTTATTACAATCATATAGTTTTCAGTATTATTTAAATGGACTACAAAGTAGTTTAATAATAATTCTCAGTGATTTCAATTCTTCATAAATTATTTTCCCCAAATGAATTTACCAGAAGTTAAAGTTCTTTAGACTAAGACATCTTAAAATTATTTAATTGACATTTATGTTTTTCTTTTCTTCTGTACCCATCTAAAAACTTGCTACAGCTTATTGTATTTGTTTTACACTATATTAATTTGCTCTAATAAACAATATCTTAATTAAATTATTCATATTCTTTTAAAAACATATTGCATTAGGGAATATATTACTCATCCACACAAGCCATGTCTGGGTGAATGAATAGCATACTTTACTAACCAATTATTACTATTGTTATTTTATCTTTTTATGTTTCTTAAAAAATAGCATGGATTTCATGCAGAAATAAAGTTAAATAAAAGCAAGTGCCAAAAGCACTGGGTTACAAATATATATATATATATATATATATATATATATATATATATATATATATATATATATATATATATATATATATATATATATATATAAACAGATGGCATTCACCAAAACACCATCAAGTGTATGTTTACATAAACATCAGAGCAAACATTCACTATCTCTAACTTTAATTCCACTTTCAGATCATGATTTCAAATACAAGCATTAGCAAGTTTTTAACTTGTTTTTTTTTGTTTTTCATAAATGTACCTTTGAGGTCTTTCTAGCAATGATGTATATTGCAGAGGCTTCTATCTGGCTTGCTATGCTGAGTTTGACGACATTACATATCTAAAAGATTCATGCTTGCAAACTGAATAGAAACTGTTTCATAAACGCTCAGAGTTTGTGTTTAGATCTAGTTTCTTATTCCTGTTTTTTACTGATGATAGCAAATAGCTTGAACTCATGATCTGAAAATGGAATTAAAGTTAGAGATAGTGAATACTTGCTCTGACGTTTATGTAAACATACGCTTGATGGTGTTTTTGGTAGAACGCCATCTGTTGACATAAATACAAGTGTTAGCAAGTTTTTAACTTGTTTTTTTGTTTTTCATAAATGTACCTTTGAGGTCTTTCTAGTAATGATATATATTGCAGAGGCTTGTACTATATGGTGATGCTGAACTGATATCAGATCCATATAACTATCTGGCTTGCTATGCTCAGTTTGAAGACATTACGTGTCTAAAAGATTCACACTTGCAAGCTGAATACAAACTGTTTCATAAACGTTCAGAGTTTGTGTTTAGATCTAGTTTCTTATTCCTGCCTTTCACTGATGATAGCAAATAGCTTGAAATCATGATCTGAAAGTGGAATTAAAGTTAGACATTGTGAATTCTTGCTCTGACGTTTATGTAAACATATGCTTGATGGTGTTTTTGGTAGAACACCATCTGTTGACATAAATACAAGCGTTAACAAGTTTTTAACTTGTTTTTTTGTTTTTCATATATATATATATATGCGTGTGTGTAAACTATTAATGCTTGTAATTTTGTGAAAATTTAACTTTAATATCATTAATTATTCTCTTTATAAATATAATATTACTCTCATAAGACATTTTGGAATGTTTATTTTTGAATATATGAGGGGATACTAAAAATAATTGCAATTATTTTGTGGTTTGTGCATCTGCTGTAGTACATGCTTCTGCTGTTACATACTTTTTGCAGAAACTTCTTCTACATCAATCAGTCAAATAAGATTGTTGTGTGAATTGATGGTACTGCATACTGCATTTCTTGTAATTCACTTCATGTTTTTGGTGATTTTTGTAGTGACTGATAGTTTGAACAATATGAAATTCTGTTTTCAATTATACAAAATGGCAGAAAAAGCAGTTGTAATGCTTGAAACAGATTACAAGGGAGTTTTTATTGTAGAACACAAGTTTATGAGTGGTTTAATTGAAATATGAAATTTAGCATATTGCTAAAAAGTATGGCAAGTAAAGTCCAAAGTCAAAACAACACTGATTTTTTGACAAAAATGTCATTTTTCTCTCAAATTTAGTTTATAATAGTCAGGCATCTAAATTTGCAAGTTGTGAAGCATTTACATGATGTGATAAAATGTAATGTTCCATTTTGTGGGAAAGAGATTAATGCAAGCTTCAACCTGAAAAAGTGTTATCTCTCAAAATCTTGAGTGTGAAATACTTTTTAATTAAATTCAGCATGAGCCAGCTTATCTATTAGCCATATTCACTTGATCTTGCTTCATGTGATTTTTTTTTTCCCAAATGAAAAAAAATCCTAATTTTTTTTATACAGATTTTAGAAGTGGTGAAAAAAGAATCCTGCAGATGTTAAAAATTATTGTGTTGCAAGTGTTCTGTATTATTTTTTTAAAAATTAAAAACACATTTAGACTGGTTCATTGCATCAAATTTTAAGAAATTAAATTTATAACATTTAAAAATAAATAAACAATTTTTATTATTATAAAATTTTGATTTTTGGGGGGTACTTCGTCTTATAGTTTTATTTTTTAATAAAAAAAAATTGTGATGATTATTCACTAAATGTATAATTTTTAAAAGGGACTAAACTAATTACCCTATGAGTCTCCAGATTTTAAATCTTGCTCACTTTGCATCTCAAATTTGAAGCTGTATTATTGATAAATAAAATTTTAAAATAAGGTTATACAACACATTGCAGTAATTGCAGACAGATATTTTAAAATCTAATATTTGGAAGAAAAACGAAATAGATAGATGTAAAAAAATGTAAATACAATTTTCTATACTTAAATGGATTTTTTTCTATACTTAAATGAAGTACCTGAAAGGTAATTCTTTACTTATAATGTTTAACGCAAATTTTAATAGGCTTAAACTATTCCACACTGTATATTATTTATAGTAATTTAAAAAATAAAATTACTTTAGAAAGTAAAAACATCAAATTTATTAATGATCTTCTTTCTTTTTTCTTATTATGATCAAATGAATGATTAGAAAACACTTTATAGCAGCCATACATAAATCAATATTGACACATCAAATAATTATATTTCTTAATAAAAATATAAATTTAATAACACAAACATTTAAAATAACCAATTTATCAAACTCTCCAGATAATAAATTAAGATAATAAAAACAATTGGAATAACTTTAGTTATTACTCTGCTTCCTCTTAAAATAAATATATTGAATTCAATGAAAAATACTTTTGTCTATTGCAATGCATCACGAATGTCAAAATTTTTTTCACAATATATATACATGCACATGATTTTTTCATTATCAGTTCAAATTCAATAATTACATTTTGAATTACAAGTGTCAAATTAACTCAACCTATATCTTTGATACCATCCACTTTAGATAAATAAGATAATGATTATTAACAATTATTTAATTTTATTATATCTTTATTCATATAAATTTAAAAGAATATGTGGTAGTATTGAGGTTATTTAATATATTTATAAATCGAATTTAATACTTAATTTATTAAAATATTTTAATTATGTCACTTATTTTATTTAAAGCTTTAAATTCTCATTCTTATTTTTAATTTTTATAATTTTACTGGTACATTAAACTCTATTCTTTAGTTCTGCTTTAGCATTAATTTACATGCATCCCTATTTCATAATACTTTTTATAAACTATCACAAAGACAATTGACATACAAATGGAAAGTAAAGCAGAACCATATATAAGTTTTTGTTTAACATGTTAACATGTTTACATTTTAAATTGCTCAGATTTTTTCACAGAAGTAATGTTTATTTTCGTTCCATCATTCATAACCTGTATTCTATATATAGATTTTGATGATAGCTGGTCAAGAAAAATTGTATAATATAAATATTTTTTATATAGAACTACTGAACTTCAATCTTTGCCCAAATTTTTCATTTACTTTTAGAATATTTAAGAAACAAAATATATGAATTTGGATTTTTCTCATGGACAGTCAATAAAAATCATGCCTGTATTGCTTCTTAATTGTATAGAATTACATTGAATCTCCTAACCATTTTTCAATGATCAAAAAAAATAAATTTAGTACAAAATATTGGAAGCACATTTACTGTAGTGGAATATTTTTAGAGTTGGCATTTTCTAAGTATAATTTTTAAAACTAAATAAAATATTCCAACATAGTGTAACCAAATAGTTACCAATTAAAATTAATAGTCCAAGCTGAAGCATTCCTTCTTGTAATACACAAACTATTTAATATATATGAACAACTTTGGAATAAAATAAAAGATCAATCCTATAGTAAAGTTTATTTAATTTTTATAATTCCTTCACTTTTCACACATCATCTATGGAACATTATTGGTAAAATACACAAGGTAGATATTCCAATATGATTAGCCTAATTATTCAGTATAGTGAATGCTATTTTTATAAGTAAATAAAGGGATTTGAATTGAAATGTTTTATTCTATATTTATCCTCCATTCTATCTCAAACAACTGACACATATTTATTTTTTTTATATGTATGTGGCCATGTACATCTGTTGTTTGAAGAGTGGAGATGAATATAGACTGAAAAATCCTAAGTTCAAATCCCTCTATTTACACACACACGCATATATATATATTGAGACTGACAATATTTACACACACACGCATATATATATATTGAGACTGACAATGTCAATTTGATATATTATGAAAGTTAAATAAAGATTTATAAAAAATAACAGAAAACAAAAATCGCTAGTAAGATTATTATATTAGCCTTTAATCTCTTTGATATTTGTCTCAATATCTTCTTAAGTATGGGTCTGTTTTTCAAAAGTCAAAGTAGTTTAAATTTAGTTTGCATAGTGTAAGTTTTACGCCCCTTTTTTAGATTTAGTGATAATAATTTTTCAACTTGTGTAAATTATTTAAATATTTTTTTTTTACTTTTGGCGACAAATATTAAAATACACATTTATTATAACATCATTACATCTGATTGTCTGTCTTATAAGCATTCTAAAATGCGCATGCGAGAAGGTTTCAGCCTTTTACTTTAATATAATGCTTATAACACTAAAAATCAAATGTATTTATTATAAAAAGAAATCACTATTTAACTAAAAAAGTGGGTGACTTTCTTCCAATCGCAGTTAATGTACAAACAAAATAACTTTACTTCTTTTTTCATCAATGGTTCTTTCATTTATTATAAAAAAAAATAACTGTTTTACAAAAAAATGTAAGCAATCCTCCCATCTAAGTTGACGGTGGTAAAATAAAATTAATTTTACTTCTCTTTTATTCACAGAAATATTATTTCATTCACTATAAAAAGAAATCATTATTATTATTTTTTTTTTTAAAAAAGCAATTTCTTCATCTCAATTGAATAATTTTAATTCTTTTTTATTTTTATCAATTATTTTTTTATGTATTTAAAAAAAAAAAAAGATCACTGATTTATTTTTTAAAAAAACCTAAGCAATCCTACTATAACAGTTGGCAATAATATAAACAAAAAGAATTTTACTTTTCTTTTATTCAATCATTGTTTTTTTGTTTTTTTTAACTTTTCTACAAATATTATATGTATTATAACAATTAATAATATAGTCCTATATAGGTATATAAACAAAATATTCTAGAATAAATACTAAAACATTCCATTGGCGTATATAAAATACAAATAAAATCTTTGCTATAATCAGTTTACGACATTTCCCGGCATTTTGAGTATATACGTAAACTTGTGAAAGCAATAAGTTTTCACACTCGTGCTAGAAAATTTATACCCACTCTCCTGTTAATAATTGTTTTAAAACCATAGATATTCTACCTATGATCAAAGCTTATTCTTTAAATAAATCAACAATTATTGAGTATGGGTAAATTAAGGCTTGAACTTAATAGGAGCCTGCTTTTTAAATTTGCATATAGTTTGCACAAGTTCAGTTTATATATTACAGGATATATTTATAATTATAATATAAAATTTGGAACCACAAAAATTATATTTGGTACTTGAGTATTAATTCTGCAATATAGAAGAGATAGAAGACTTTTCACATTTGCTGTAATCTTGCGATGATATCAAATTGAAAGAAAATAAACCATGTGATGTATATTGAAATAGGTCTGAAAAGATTATTTAGATTTTTCAAAACATGTTTTGATTGTTATTATTTTGCGTTATTTATATTTTTCAGTGATTTCTTTTTCAAAACCGTACGTTGATTGTTATTATTTTGTTTTATTTATAGTTGTCAGTTGCAAAAACATTGTCTTTTTCAAAACGTGCTTGGAAAACATGTTTGTTTTTTGTTTTTTTGAAAACGAACTTTGATTATTATTCTTTTTTTACGTTCAGTTAATTTGATTTAAATTTAATGAGTGTAAGTAGTTTTCGTATTTTGATTTTATTTTCATAATTTCATAAGTAATAAGTGTGTGTGTTTATTATTATTATTATTATTTTGAAGAAGTCCAAAATTATCACAATTTAAAAGCTGCCCACTACCGAATTGAATGTCTTTGTTGTTTTATTGTTCTGTTTGGTGTATTTACAAAAATGTATAGATTAATGAATATTTTTCTATATTTTTTTCCGAAAAGTGGTAATTAATAAAAATCTTATAATTTATATTTCTTTATTATTCTGAATTATTTGATTTGTTTCCTTTTTTTGTTTTGTTGTGTGTATTTATAAAAAATGTTGATTAATATTTTTCTAAACTTTTTTTTCTGCCTATATAAAAAGCGTAATGAAATTCTTAGAATTTATTTCTTGTTGAGAATTCTTTGTTTTGTTTTGCGAATTTGCATAAAAAAGTATAGATTACTAATCCAAAGTGTTTCATCTAAGAGTGCCTCCATATATCATTATATTATCATACTTATTCAAATGAGATGGTAATTTCCAAATCATCCATTTTATTCCTTTTAGACATTTGCCATTCCTTCACCTAGGATTTCATTTCATATTTTCATGTAATTTAAATGTTTTATCACAATTGAGAAACATAACGATTGAGTTTTTTTTCCAACAGTATCTCCTTTTGATATAACCTACTAAATTTCAATTACATCATCAATACTCTTTTATTGATAGCTTTTGTTTTGTATTGTACTAATGATAGAAATAATATTCCAAGTGGAATTTAACATATACACTTTATATTACAACTTCAGTTCTGTTGTTTTCTTGAATAAGTTTTCTTTTTTTTTTTGTAGTACCATCAATCATATTTATAAAACATCATAATTAATTAACTGAAGGAAATACTAATACAATATATGATTTCCGTATTTTTTTAAAAGTAACTTTTAGTCTTCGGCAAACACTGCACTATTTTCTTATCCACCATAACAATATCAGTCATTTTGAGAATCATGATGATGATTAATTTCCGGAAGAAAGAACACATACCTGATATAAAGAGTTTAAGCATGCATTATATTTTAATAATAATATACTATTTGATTCAATATTTTGGATCAGAGATTGGAGACAGTACAGATGACAATACTTCTATATTATTTAGATTGGAGAATGTAAACCCTTATACAGGCACACTCAAAAGAAAATGAAAAGAAGAACCCCCCTCCTAGAAAATGTCCAAGTTTTATCATCTTGACCTGTCCATCAATCCGTGATCCCTACCTTATGTCACTTAAATATTTATATTTTCATTTTAATTGGCTATTCCCTATTGTTTTAAAGTTAAGTGTCTACATTCAGACAGACATTACATGGCTTTTATGGAATGTTTTTCCACTCGTAATGAAAAACACCTGAGAGAGCTAAATAAATATTAAAATATTTTTTTAATAATGATAATATAAAAAAAAACACAGCAGACTAATTTCAAACTCAAGATTTTGAATGAGGACTTTCTTCTATAGATTCAAAATTTAAATAAAATTATTGCTCTCTCAACAGGCTTTCAAACAATATCCCTCATGCCATATTAAGATTGATGGTTTTTTTATAATTAAGTTTTCATACAGTCCCAACATGAACGCTCACACACATGCAATTCTGATCGATCAATTTTATCACTTTTGCTTAACCCTTAATTTAACATGCAAATTTCTTTCTATGGATATTTTGTAGTCAATTCTTACTTCTCAAACAGATCTGTTTTTTCCTCCCTCAATTAATTGTTGTTGTTTTTTTTAGTAATAAATGATTCTATCTATCCTGTATAATATTTGCCTTTTCCCTTATCAATTCTACTCATTCACATTTACTCTTAAATATACTCCATAAATAATCACATGTTCATTCTAACTGTTTAAGATCCTTTATATTTCTTTTACATTTATATTAACGAATAAGCTACTTTCATTTCGAGCATTTGTGAATGAGATTGCATTATATATTACATAATTGTTGAAATTAATCTAAACTTTAATGTTTACTTAAAATTACTATTATCTAAGTATTTTTCTCAGGAATTTAATGTATTACATGAGGAAAATTTTTAGCTGAACTACTAATAGCAATATGTTTTAAACTTAGGCAACTTTGGTGAAAACCAACGGTTATTTCTGGTTTTGATTATTGATATATTATACATACTCAGGGCCAGAGAGAGCAGAAATGAAGCTCATGTCACCTAAAATAATTAGGCCTCTATTAAAAATTCTAATAGAGTACTTATGAAGAGATATTTTCTAAATTTCCCACACAATTTTTATTTATTTATTAAGCTTTATGGGTTTTTTTTTTTGGTAGCAAATTTTTCAATTGCAATTGAAAAGTCAGATAACTTTTCTACATTCATATTCAATATAGCCAAAATCATTTAGTCATTCTTGTTTCATTGTTGATCACAGATAGGATTTAATAAATTGGGTTTTTTTTCATTTGATGCCACCATTATGGGAAGTATCAAGAAAATTCTCAGTGCAATAATGACACTCAGAAAAAAATATTAGATAACATCAAACTCAATATTTGACAGAAGTTTTTTTTTGGTGGCATATCAATTTTAAAATTTATGTCAAGCACTCTCATAAGAAAAACTATTTTATCATGGAGTTCAAATAAAACTTGATTTGTATATTGTTTCAGAAATCTGTTAACTTTTCAAAATAAATTTTCTTTACTCAAGTTCTTAAAGTCACATTAGAAATCAAAATGGTTTGTATGCTTAAGCCCATTTAGTACAAGGTCTGTTATGTGATTGAAGACATTTATCGTGACATAGCTTTCTGCATGTTGTTGAGGTGAGTATGTGGAACTATGATGCAAATTAAAGTAACCCATATCTCTATTTTACTTGATATTGTTTGAGCTTCTTGAACTTTTTAAAGTATTTCATCCCATTTGTTTCTAAGCTTCATTAGAACTTCTTGAAATTGATTGATATTGTCTCTTTCTGCATCCAATGTTGCTCCATGTTATTTTGATAGTAGATTTACCTCATATATAATTGTTAACACTTTAATCCAAATTGAAGCCATTAAAATACACTCAAAACTGTCCAGATACTTTTCAATATCACCAAAGTCAGCCTTACATTCTGTTGTTAAGTTTGTAAGCATACTCCTATCTTTTATTGCATTTCTAATACTTTCCATATGTTGAGTTGTAGGTCAAAAATAATCTAGCTTAGCTGACTACCTCATTTTGGACATTTGATGGACAGATACAGGAACATGTTTTTCAGTATTTTCTATCTTTGTGAACTAGATCTAAAATATTATAAATTTCTTTAATCATTTCAAAAATGTAATTGATTCTTTATATGCCTTGGCACTATCTGATTCAATTAAATTTAATGCAGGGTTTGCAGAACTTAAAAACAAGTAATACTTATTTTTCTTTCATTTTAGCTTGAACAACATTGTATGTACCAGCCATTTTGCCACTTTTGTCATATGATTGACCTACATAGTCATCAAAATTATAGTCAAAACTATTGAGAACTTCAAAAAAATTTTCAGCAATTTTTTTGCCAGACTTTTTAGGGAAATCACAAAACATAATAAAGTATTCTTCAATAGAAAAGCTTGTATCTGTAACTTTAATATATCTCAAGATAAATGATAGCTGGTTTTGATAAGAATATCACATGCTCCATCCACAGAAATATAAAAATATTTTGCTGCTTTAACTTTTTCTATATATTTTTTCTGAGTAAAAGAGCAACAGATTTCCATAAATTTGTTGTGAATATGATGAGAAAAATAATGCTTTTGAAGACATGAGTTAATTTCTTGTGAATTATAAACTTGTGCAACATGATCACTCATTATATGTTTGTACTTCCTCAAAAACTCAACTAAGCCCAAAAGTTACTATTAGTACTCTCTCCTATATATTTTTCAGATCCACATAATGCAAGTCCCCTTTCACCCAAAATAATAATATCTAAAATTTGATGAAGGATCATCTTCAATTTTTTACATTCTGACCTAAGCTGATTAACAACAAAATTATTGATTATAGAATTACAGGTAACTGTTTTTATTACTTCCTTCCAAGTGATAAAATTTCCTTTATGTATATCAGAAATTTTGTGATTTGATACAATGACTTTCAATCTTCACAATCTTTTAGCAATAACCAACCTGGATGTTCAGTTAATATGATTACATTTGAAGAAACTTCTCCTTTTTTTAAACAAAAACCAAGGAGTACAATATAAAAAAAATAGACAATCTCTTTTATATTTTCTTCCAAATGTCTAACAGGAAAAGAATGATTATCCTTATCATTAAAAACATTGGTTGGTATTTCAAAAGTTGGAACTTTTCAGAAAATTTTGAGTGCGAAACATGTTCCTCTTATCAATCAATTTATTGTTGCATTGTAATAATAAGTGACGTTCTGACTCTATTTTATTACCTTTTATACCTATAGAAGAATGTTTTAATTCAAATATTTGATTGTTTGTTTATTGAATGCTTATGAGGAACAATCATTGTCTGGTCTGGAAGATTCTATAACCACTTGATTGTTTCTACTAATGTGATTGTTCCTAGCCTTGTGTGTTATTTTTTTTGTTTTTGATCAGAAATACTGCAATCAATTTCAATATTTTGACTACTACATCATCTAATTTTACTTGTTTCCTTTTTGCCACACAACTTTTAAATTTTTTTATTATCACCAAAAACTTAATAGAAAAAGAACTGATACAAAATTATGTAAGATAGAATATATACATTTCTAAATTAAAAATTAGAATTACCTGATTCTTTTAATACTATTACTACTACTACTACTACCAATACTACTACTACTACTACTGTTGCTCCTGCTACTGCTACTACCACTGCTGCTGCTGCTGTGACTGCTAATGCTACTACTACTACTTCTACTACTACTACTTCTACTGCTACTGCTACTGCTACTACTACTACTACTACTACTACTATTACTAATAATAATAATAATAATAATAATAATAATAATAATAATAATAATAATAATAATAATAATAATAATAATAATAATAATAATAATAATAATATGTAATAATAATAATAATAATAATAATAATAATAATAATAATAATAATAATAATAATAATAATAATAATAATAATAATAATAATAATAATAATAATAATAATAATAATAATAATAATAATAATATGTTCTAATGTAAGAGAAATTAGCACAAATTCAAACAATGCAGGAAATGCTAAAACGTATGCAAATGTGATAAAAACAAATTTATCTTTCAAAAAAAATATAGAATCAACACAAACTACAAGATTCAGAAGAGCTAACAAAAATGACATTGACGATTTAACCCAAGGCAATGAAAATTTATAATGAACCGGAATTCCAAACGTGGACTAAAAAAGATTTGATAGAGATCAATTCAAAATTCAATGAAACCATACCTAAAAAAATATTTAAAACATATTAATAAATTATTTTGGCATAAATCTGTAATATTAGCAGTTACTGACAAAAATTTAACTTTATATAAATTCCCAAGGGATCTCCTATATAATGAAATAGATGAGAAAAAAAATGTGGCATGCTATACAAACAATCGGAGACCACCCAAATTCTATATATATATATATATCGGTTGATTTTTTTAATGAAAAGCAATGTGCAGAGTTACAAGAAAAAATTAAAGTACTACAAAATTATGCTGTCATTATAGTAGATACAAATTTACAAAATTATTACACAGGGCAATTGAAAAGTACCTACTTTGGCTATAATATGCAAGATTTTACAAAATTAATACAGCCATTTGGTCAACCGATATATATCAAACCGATTTACTGCACAAACACACCTATCCCAATCCACACCAACAGCTTTCATTTTAAATTTAAGTTAAATGACAATATCAATCCTGAAAACATACCTAACCAAATAATAGACCAGGAAGCTATTTTGACTCTGCAAATAAAAGGCCTGAGACCACAATGCTATGGTTGTGGAATCAGAGGGCATCTAGCTGTTAACTGCCCAAATAATAAAAACTACTTAACTTCAGCTGATCTGTCTCAAGAGAAGCCAAATCAGGGAACAGATCTGGGACCTACCATGAAAGATGATGCAAAGCTATTAGACAGACCACAAAATAATGCTAAGCAGACAATAAATAAGATAGGAAAGATGAATAAAGAACTACTAAATATAGAAAATAGTGAATATACAGATATCAATATGAAAATATATCAAATTTAAGCACAAACAGATAATATTATAATAACGTGAAAGCTAAACACCTTCAAACAGATATGCTTTAAACATGCTTATATGACAGCCAATCAAATGGAATAATGACATCACATGGGACTCTCAATTCTCAAACACAAGCCAGAACTATCAGAAAAAGATGGGACCCATCTTAATCTATGCCTCAATTTTATTTAAATAAGCCAGACTCAAGCATTTTTGATGTCATTATTCCATTTGATTGGCTGTCACATAAGCATGTTTAAAGCGTACCTGTTTGAAGGTGTTTAGCTTTCACATTATTAGATATCAATAAATAAAAAAATAGACATAGAAACCCATCTAATAATATAAATATATCAAACTCAGAAAATCAAATGAGTGTGCAGGAATCAGATCAACCAAACACCCAAAATATGATAATAAGCACAAACTCATAAATTGATGACCAAGTACCAAATATAGTGAATAATAAACCTCCAGCACAAGGCAAAGAGACTCAACAATTAGATAAACAAAAAGAAAGCATAAACAAAACAGCAATGAATGAAACACAGTGACTCAATAATAGCAAAATAAGTAATGAGTGGAATATATTGCAAACATCAAGAATAATAAACAAGACTAGCACACAAATCATGGAAGAAATAACTATAGATACATCACAAAATATATCAGTAGAAGTAGAACAGAAAAGAAAGTCAGGCCGACCCCCAAATAAGAATAGATGTGTAAAAAATAAAAACTGAAGAAGTAGACAATGATCTAACCAACCCATTTTGTCAACCAGGTGAATTTTCTGATGAAGAAATAGAGCTGGACTATGTAGATGCATCTGAGATACTATCAATGAACAACAGCAATTAAAATAATACACTCCAACAAAATAATTATGATAATAAAAATAGCAGCAATTAATATTAGAAGATTAAATGCGATCTCCAAATTGTACAGAATTAAAAACTGGATCAAAGAGACAAGGCCACACATTATAGGGCAGCTAGAAAACAAAATATATGCAGCATCAAAAGTAGAGCCCAACAGATATCTAAATGCTGAGGGGTTCTGCGCATAATCCAAGGATACCATGCTCCACATGGCAGGGACTGGCCTAGTAATTACCAATATCTGCCCATTCATAACTTTCAAAATAATTCATATAGATTTACACTTACTAATTGTTACCTTTTATCACAAAATCATTACAATCAATACAGTCTTCATCTACATGCCAATAGAAAAAACAAAAATTGAGACAGTAATATCAAACACAAATTCAAGGCTAGCAACCACGAGAAACCCAACAAATCTAGTTGGTGACAGTAATGCATCCTACCAGGAATTTACAAAGAAATGGATACACAGAATATCAGTTTCACTTATGAGTGGCCAAGGTTTCCTGCCAGCAGATGCAATATCATTTCACAATGGCCAGTTTGCATCTTTAATTGATCTATGTTTTTATTCACTGGTATTGCATCATTTCTTCAAGATTAAACTTACCCCAACAACCTTTTCCGATCACTCTGGGTAAATGATCACAATCAGCATGAATAATATACAGACATCCACACTTCCACTCACAAGAACAATCAGAATCTTACTGCCTGCAACTACAACTGAATTTCTGTTTTCAGAATCCTATATAATGTTAAACAAAATTCAACCAATGATTCTAGACCCTATTACAACAGTATCAAGCTTTCATAAACATACTATCATTTAACATCAACCATCTGGTTAGAAACCAGCCACTGCCATCAAAAATCTTAGAATATACTGAACAACTTCACAGACGAATAACTGCAATTATGCCAACACAAAATACACAACAGTATATATATATATATATTGTAATGAGCACAGACAACGTTACATTGTTTTTTTTTTATTAAACATGAAGTTAAAATAAGAAATTCACATTTAAAAATTTTCTTTAAGAATTAAAAATTGAAATTAAATATCATCTTAAACTCGTATCACACAGATAAAAAAAAATTATTAAAATAAAACTATTTAAAAATAGAAAGGTATTTTAAAAACAAAAACTTAAGACATAGAGATAAAAATATATCTTTAATCTTGAAAAACACATTAATTAATCAGAAATGGAAATGATTGTGTTAATTAGTTATGTAAACTAGCCTTGGGCATTCAAATGTAAAAACATCGGTCAGATAGGAAAACAATAGAAACAAATAGCCAATGAAAGAAATCCATTGAGAAATCAGACCTCAGCGAAAAGACCATCTCATCGATGATGCAATGTAAATTCAATCCTTCAAATTAACATAAAAAGACAAGTTTGGAAATTATTAAGGAGGATAGATTATTTATGATGTGACAGATATGTGTTAGTGCTGAAATGAAGGAGAAGGGATTGAAAAGATGCACTCTTCAATCCCTTCAGTTCTGCTATAAAAGAAAGAGAAATGAACTATCGTTTTTTACATTGAGGACTAGTTAAAGCAAAAATCTCCGGATCGTTACAACTGGCCACCCAACTTGGGCCGATCTATTAATATAAACCATGGATACCCTTTGTAAATTTATTTTTTCAAAATGAAATATGTTTATCTGTTTACATAAAGTCGGATACTTTAAATCTTATAAAACCACTGCCAGAAAAAAATAGCACATATATTAAACATGAGAAAGTATAAATAATTTTAAACTGTGTTTGGTTAAAAAGAAAGTCAAAAGGTTGCAATTGATATGTTTTTCTTTTTAGTTGTTAATATAAATTATGCTTTAAAGTGTATAGGAGCTCACAGCCATGTAAGTTTATGATGGTAAATGTGGTACCTTAGGGAGAGTACTTTTGGGAATTTACTTGTGTAATCCTATGTAAGCATTTTAATCAGTCATAAATAAGTTGGTGGTATTTATAATTGTGCTGCAAATATACATGCATAAACTCATTATCTTTCAAAACATATTTACTTCAATGCAACCTTCTAAATAATTTGCTTGTCATGCCGTGTGTAAAAATAAAATGTATAAAAAATAGAACTCTTGTGGGAAGGAGGTGTAAACGTAAATGGTCCTTAAGAAAACGATAGTAAACATTTTTTTTGTATATAGTCTTTTTGTAAAATTACTAACCAGATGTTTTTGTAAATGCCTTCATTAGTCATGTACCATAATTACTAACCCTAAATAAAAAATATATAATATATATATATATATATATATATATATATATATATATATATATATATATATATATATATATATATATATATATATATATATTTTTGATCATTTTTTTAAGCAACTATACTGATATGTAATGAGCACAGACGACATTACATTGTTTTTTTATTATTAAACATGAAGTTAAAATAAGAAGTTCACATTTAAATATTTTCTTTAAGAATTAAAAAATGAAATTAAATATCATCTTAAACTTGTATATATAAATCGCACAGATAAAAAAAAATTATTAAAATAAAACTTTATTTAAAAATAGAAAGGTATTTTGAAAACAAAAACTTAAGATTTAGAGATAAAAATATATCTTGAATCTTGGAAAACACATTAATTAATCAGAAATGGAAATGATTGTGTTAATTAGTTGTGTAAACTAGCCTTGGGCATTCAAATGTAAAAACATCGGTCAGATAGGAAAACAATAGAAACAAATAGCCAATGAAAGAAATCCATCAGGAAATCGGACCTCAGCAAAAAGACCATCTCATCAATGACGCAATGTAAATTCAATCCTTCAAATTAATATAAAAAAACAAGTTTGGAAATTATTAAGGAGGATAGATGATTTACAATGTGACAGATATGTGTTAGTGCTGAAGTGAAGGAGAAGGGATTGAAAAGATAGACTCTTCAATCCCTTCAGTTCTGCTAAAAAAGAAAGAGAAATAAACTATTGTTTTCTACATTGAGGACTAGTTAAAGCAAAAATCTCCGGATGGATAAATAAATCAGCCTTCAGAATATCAACCTCTTTAGGATGGCTTCGGAATTCACGTTCATGGCAAGCAATGGATAAATTTGGATGTTTTAAAAATCGTATGAACTTTATATTCACTTGAAACCATAAGAACTCTAAATTTTAAAACTTTTTAGTAAATAATGCAATAGAATCCTATCTGACCAAACTAAATTCTTTATTAATAATGTTATTTGATGTATTATTTATTTATTTATTTAAAATCATTTCCATTTATTTAATTTTGTTCTTTAAGTTTATTTATGATTTCTGTTTACCGATAAATTAAAATATATCAATGTTAAACTTAAGTCGGGCGTGAATGGCTGTATAGATTTGTAAAGTTATATTAGGGGAGGGTAATCTTAGGTTATTTGTTTTGTTGTTAAATTGGGTCAATGGATTAGATATATTGATGTAGTTAGTAGATGTAGTCGGAGTTTCACTACTGGCAGAATCATTTATATATACGCTGCACTCACCCGTTTGCCTATGGAAGGAATTATAAGATGGAGAATGCAGTTCCTTTCTATGGAGTTTTTTTTTATTGTTCTTCTCATTAGATAGATGTAATATTCCTATCTTATGAAAGTCAATGTATTCTCTTAATCTTTTTGGTGCTGCCGTATTCAGTATTACATTGAATACATCGATATATCAGATGAATTGATGCCAGTTTGACTGCGAATTTTAGCCTAAGGTAAAATAGGGATATAATATTTTATTTTGAAATGAAAATCTATGTAGTCTATTCATATTCAACCCTAAATAAAAATGCATTAAATTTAAGTTGTTTATAGATGCTTGCATGGATTGGTTATCAGTTAAGTATGTTTTGGGTTTTCATATTTGATCAAAATATATAGACATTCGATAAATAATGATACCTTATGGTGAGTATCTATAATGTATTTATTCTGATGTCTTTTAAGTTATTGGTGATAATGCAAGTATCTTATGGTGAATACTATTGGGTTACTTATAAATTTCCCTCTGCAATTGTCAGTATCAATGATTTTATATTTTGATCGTTTATGTTTATTTTGAAATGTTTTTAACTATTGTAATCTATGTAACCAATCTATACTCAACATATTAAAACAATAATCCCATCTGTGCAAACTTATAAAAAAATTAAAATGTAAATTTATAAAAACTAAATGTAAATTAAAGTCAAAAATCAAAGTTAAAAATGTAAGTTAAATTTTAAAATGTAAAACTAATACTAAAATAATTTTAAATCTTATATATATATATATATATATATATATATATATATATATATATATATATATATATATATATATATATATATATATATATATATATGCATAAATAAATGTTGGGTGTTAATTACTGGCAGTAGCTTATTTTACTTTTTTAATATGAAATATAATTAGATAAGGTATTATATAATTAAATCTCTGCTTTTCCACTGAGCTAGTGACATGGGCTAACAACCGGAAACAAAATATAAAAAAAAATTTTTTTTTGACTTACGTATCTGCCTACTTTATAATTTTTTCTAGGTTCAAATGCCTAGATGGCGCCCTGTAGTGGAGATTACAGTAATTTTGAACCATCTCTGGATTGTTACAATATATATATAAACTAAAATATGCCTATGATAAGGCTTGTGATGCTCTCAAAGATTATTTAAAAATCAAAAAAAGTAAGATCTGTATCACAGAACAACACACTTGGAAACAGAAATATATCAAATGAGCACTGGGATATGCACCTGACATAAAAGTGCTATTAGCTATTCGATGTAATAATGATAATTTTGCCGGGCATAACATGATTCTGCCGATATTTAAATAATTTAAAAACAAATTGCAAGCAAACCAACCAATTCAATATGGCAATGAAATTTTTGGCACAATCGAAGACCAATCCATATTCAAAGAAGAAATCTTCATTAAAAAATGGAAAATATGAGCAACTCATGCCACCCTGGATTCCCTGGAATACCATTATTTGTGCTAAAGCACTTAGGATGGTTTACAGCAAATTACCTTACTAATCTGGCCAACTATCTGACCCAAGAGGTTATACAAATGCAGGGCATCTATCCCATTGCAATAGTTCCATACAACAAAAAAGACAAGTACTCCTACTTTAGATGAATTAATACCCATCTCAATGGGCCCTCTACCAATAAAAATTATAGAAAAGGTTAATAAAAGACATGATAGAGCCATACCTACTACTCATCATCTCAAAAACACAATTTGCAAAAAAAGCTTTACCAATGCTACAGGCAGCCTTCCTATTTAAAGCTATAATGATGACTATCTGAGAAAAAAGAAATATAGTCCAGTGGTTGTGCAAATGGATATAGCATCGACATTTGACTCAGTTAAAATTCCAGTCCCATTGCAGATGTTCAAACAGACAGACATTCCTAGGAGGCTATTATACATAACAGCAAATCTCTTATTGAACTGTGAAATACATATCACAGTTAATGGAAGAAACTCACCATCTTTTGTTTCCACTCAATCACTATCACAAGGGTCCCTCTTAGTGCATTGCTGTTTGCCTTCTACATTAACCCTCTCATTGAGAAAATCAATCAAACATTTGAAGGGATCAACATACCAGCAACAATGCAACAAGTGACATCCCTAGCCTACATGGATGATATCACGGTCTTCCTGATTTTCAAAAATACAGATACCTAAGCTACAAAAGATAATTGATAATTATTCAATAGAATATGGGCTTAAAATTAATACAACAAAAACATTAGCCTGGTCTATATACACAGGAAAGTAGTGTGAATCCATATACAAAAGAAAGCCAAGCCCATTCCTGAGGTTTCCATTTTATATGGTACCCACAAGAATGAGATGCTACATACAGATCAAGCTGAAAGAAGAAACTGAAAACATTATAAAATCTCTAGAAAAAGCATATCTTTCAATACATTCAAAATACAATTGATTAATAGATTAATCACGAATAAGATAGCATATTATATACCAATAATTTATTTTTCCAATGCATTCAAATCCAAGATAAACTCAATGTGCAATCAAATTATATGATCCAGAAAAACAGTGGCCATTTCCATAAAAGAAAAACTTAGAAGACCAACAGATATAGGTGGACTGGGCCTACACGATATCACCATCTTTCACATGCAAAAATATAGAAATGTAATAATCACAACAATCAATCAATTTCCCAAACTGAAACCTCTACTACAAATAACCCCCACAGACAGACCACCACCCAAGGGTTCATATATTGAACAAATGATATACCAATGTAAAATAGAAAAGAAAATCCCAGATCAATACATACAAAACTACAAATACTGGGAAATATACAATCTCATACACACAAAACAATGGAGAAAATAACAAAACACCATTAATAGGAATAACCAACAAGAAAATTATAAAAGAATATAAAAAATGGAAATTGGAACCAAATTTTTTTGATTTGGTTCTGAAAATGAACCTGGATGCACTACCAAATACCAATTTTTTATTCCACAGAATGATGTACATATCTATTGATCCTTTCTGTGGATTATGTCATGAAACAGAAGAAACATGGAAGCACATAATGGACCACAGTAGAGGACTAAATCAAATAAGAGACATAATATATACAGGAAAAATAATACCAGGATAGAACAATTAATGGAGGCTTACAAAGGCAAATCAATACCCACCATCAGAGCAGCAAGATTTCTACTGTATACTCTGTGGTGCATCAGGTGCAAATTTCTAATTGGGAAAAACACTAGATGACACCCTTCAACATTTCAAAACAAGCTAATGCAGATACAAAATAGGGACAAATTGATCACATCCCCAGACATATATGCAGCAACTCGGTCTCTGATTAAGCGAAGATCAAGGCTATAACAAAGCTTCAGATTGCAAAACTATAAACAATGACTATACATTTGATTGTAAATATACAAATGAACTCATGTACAATCTGTAAATCTATTTTATCAGTGTACCTTTTCTGGTGATACCACATGTAACCTACTTATTGTCCAATAAAGTATATTGTTGAAATCTAATAATAATAATAATAATAATAATAATAATAATAATAATAATAATAATAATAATAATAATAATAATAATAATAATAATAATAATAATAACAACAACAACAACAACAACAACAACAACAATAACAATAACAATAACAATAATAATAATAATAATAATAATAATAATAATAATAATAATAATAATAATAATAATAATAATAATAATAATAATAATAATAATAATAATAATAATAATAATAATAATAATAATAATAATAATAATAATAATAATAATAATAATAATAATAATAATAATAATAATAATAATAATAATAATAATAATAATAATAATAATAATAATAATAATAATAATAATAATAATAATAATAATAATAATAATAATAATAATAATAATTTCAATTCAATTTATTCTATGAAATAAAACAAAGTACATCACAAATATTTAAAAACTCCAAACAAGAAAAATCTTGTGTGTGGAATTTACATGTAAAAATAAATTAAATAAAAATACAATCAAAAACTCAAAAGAACAGTTTAGGAAATAAATAAAATTAATTAAATAAATAAAATAAATGCCAAAATTAATACATACTACACAACCATTGACACAAATATTTTTTGAATGATATATAAGAAATATTATTCAGATCAATTGAACATTCATATACAAATTTATTAAACAACTTTGACCCAGAATAAACATATTGTCTTCTACTAGATTTCTTAAAAAATTTTGGTAAAGGTAATTGAAATTTATTAGAAAGACGAGTATTTAGAACATAAACTCTAGAATTCAGAAAAGGTTTAGCACAAAAAATATCAAAAATAACTCTATATTGATATAAGTGATTTACATCAAATAAACCAAATGCAATATAAATATCTCGAACAGAAGAGGAACGAGATCTACCAAAAATAATGCGCAAAGTATAATTTTGCAAAACACGCAAAGAAGATAAAATATGTGGAGAAGCATTACCCCAAATAATGATATTGTAAGATAAAATACTCTGATAACAGGCAATGTAAATAAAAATGAGAGCAGACCTAGGAAGAAATTTAACTAAATAATAAAACATATAGTTTAAATTACGTAACCGTTGACAAAGATAGGTAATGTGATTTGTCCAGGACAATCTGGAGTCAATATATATTCCCAAATAACAATAATTATCTACCAAAGGAATATTCTCACAAGTACATATACTATTATAATGCAAAATATACTTACAGCAAATTTTAATCTTAAGAGAAAAAAAGTACGCTTGTAAGAAAAAAGAATAGCTTTTGTTTTATCTAAATTGACCAACAATGAATTATATGCCAACCATTTACCAATTGAGTCCAAATCCTCATTCACTAATTTTTCAAGAAGATTATAAGAAACAGCATTGCAAGATAAAGCAATATCATCAGCAAAACCAAAAATCTTAGAATGTAACTTCAATGAAAATAAATCATTAATATAAATTAAAAACAATAGAGGACCAAGTACTGAACCTTGCGGAACTCCAGAATTAATCAAGACAACATCACTGATAGTACCATAAATATTAGTAAACTGTTTCCTATCATTTAAATAACTCTCCAACCAACTACCAATAGATCCACGAAAACCATACAAGTAGCAACGCTTAATCAAAATATTATGATTAACAGAATCAAATGCTTTAGATAAATCAAGATAAATAGCCAATGTTTTAAGTTCCTGATCCAATGAAGATGTTAAATACTGAACATGATGTTTTAAAGCATCTAATGTACTTCTGCCAGGAAGAAAACCATATTGATAGTCAGATAAAATTTTATTTTTAAACAGAAATGACAACATTTGATCCCTAACAATCATTTCCAATAATTTAGAAAAAACAGAAATAATAGCAATTGGCCTATAATTGACCATAAGAGTAGAATCACCCTTTTTATAAACAGGAGTAATAACATTAACTTTCAGACATTCTGGAAATGATCCAGACTGCAAAGATAAATTAAATAAATGAACTAAAATAGGCAAAAATGCAACCTTATTTTCTTTAAGCATCTTAGGTGTTATACCATCTAGTCCAAAAGAAGTGACATTTTTTAAACTATCAATTGCTACAGACAACTGAGATTCAGAAACATCAGAATATAAAAAAGAATTCAAACTTGAATAAGAAGACAAAATCTGCTCAGGCACATCACGCATCGATAAATTTACAAAATACTCATTAAACCGATCAGCTAAATATTTTTCATTATTCTGTAACTCAATTAAACTTTCATTATATTTAATACATTTAATACGATCAGGAGAAGATTTTTTAATCAAAGAATTTATTGTTCTCCATTTCAAAGAAACATTTTTATCACGAAGAAATTCTTGATAATATCTAAACTTCAACTTTCTAATATCAGACTTAATTTCAACATTAAGTTTTTTTAAAACATCTGATGAGCCATCCAAAGATTTTAATACATTTCTCTGATTAATTTTACATACCAGCGCATCTGTCACCCAAAGAGATCTTCTTCTATTCTTACTTGTCAATTTTAAATGAAACTTTGCTTTAGCAATTAAATCTAAACAAATAGCTTGGAACCCCAAAAATGCATCATTTACATTATCTATCATAAAAATCTCATCCCAATTCTGAACAGATAATAAATAATTCAATTTAGAAAAAGATAATTTCTCAACATATGCACAAACATTAATATTATCCATACAATTCAATATTTTTAATTCAGTAGCAAAATGATCTGTAAGAAATAATTTAGAAAGAGACGAATCAGAAAATAAACTGCGGCTTAATCTAACAAAAATATGATCTAAAAGAGATTGAGATATAGGAGTAATACGCGTAGGTGAAAAAGCGTTTGACTAAATCCATAGCTATAAAGTAAATTTAAATAATCTATAGTAGACTTACAAGCATTATTTAACAAATCAATATTTAGATCACCCATTAAAACAGCAGATTCTGAACCCAAATCTAATAACAAAGAATCAAGTTCAGTAACAAAATCCAAAACTTTACTTGTACATGATCTATATATAGCCAAAATAGAAAGCACACATTTAGGGAGTCTCAAAGTTAATAAAATACATTCTGCAGTATTAAATGTTGGAATATTGAAAGAAAAGTCTAAACCGGTTTTTATAAAAACCATAACACCACCAGATCGTAAATGCATACGAGGAGAAAGTATACTCGTATAGCCATTCAAACTATATAAATTTTGTTCTTGTAAAGAAATCCAAGTTTCCGTTAAAATAATTATATCAAAATGAAATAAAGGAAAATTATTTAAATAAACTACAAGTTCATCAAAATGACATCTAATGCTACGTATGTTTAAATGAAATAATTTAAGTGAAGCAAAATCTTTTTCCTGAGAAATCAAATCAGAATTTATCATAATAAATAAATTTCAGAATGACTCCAAATCACTTTCATTTCTAATTAAAACACGAGGAGAATTATAATCTTTTCTCACATACACTGATCCATTATGAATGAAAGCAAAACCTTGACCAGAACGTAACTTCTGTTTCGCCAACCATAAAAGCCTTCTATTGAATGGAGTCAAACGCTGATTAATATAAATACGTTTGTTATTATTAACCCCAGGCAAAATTTGAGAAACTGTTAAAACAGATTTTTTATTTATTAAAAACTGTATGGCAGAATTTCGTGATTTAAAACGAGCTACAACAAAACCTGGAGCTCCTGATTTATTTTTTGTACGAAAAACGTTTTCCAAATCTACAGCGACATCTGTAACACCGAGCTTGTCCGCCACGTTAGTTAAAATTAACGGCAAATTTTCATTTTCTTGACAAGGCAAACCCTGTATTTCAATTTCATGATCCAGATTAAATCGTTCCATAGAATGTAATTTATCTTTCAATAACAAAATCTCATTCTCATTTGAAGTACAAGAATTAGAAAGACGAATTATTTCTTGATTATTCCGATCCACATTTTCACGCAAAGAAATAACTTCTGTCCGCAAATTAGCAACTGCTTGAGATAACTCTGAAATTGTGTTGTGAATCACCGGCAATAATTTTAATTTATCCAAAATTTCCTCCAAAATTAAATCAGGTGAATTTTTAGCAGTCATAGATGAATCCAAAACATCACTAGCCTTAGAAAAACTAACTCTACAAGCAGCACACCTCCATTCTTGCTTCTTTTTTATAGACATTCTTCGGTAAGTAGTATCACTCAACGATGCACATGCAAAGTGCATACCGGACGTACAACCAAAGCAGGATACGAAATTACCATTTTTTGGTAAAAGTTCTTTACAAATAGAACATGAATCCATCATTAAAAATTTAAAAAATCAAGAGAACAAGTAAACACGTCTTTACACTAGAAAACCGGAAGTAATAATAATAATAATAATAATAATAATAATAATAATAATAATAATAATAATAATAATAATAATAATAATAATAATAATAATAATAATAATAATAATAATAATAATAATAATAATGCAGCAACCATCAATGCTGTGAATGCTGCAAAAAATTATCATACAACTAACATTCAAAAAGACATGCCCACAAAACTAAGCTCATCAAACTTTAGAACTCTAATTATTATTATTTTTTATCCTTCATATTGTTATAGTCCATTAATCACAAAGTGTAACCATTAAATTCCTTTATATATATGTTTACCCTAATATTACTCATTGTATGTATAAAATTTTATACTTTCTAGATGTAAACTTGTGTAAACCATTGAGATCAATAAAGCCTTTATTGAAACATAATAATAATAATAATAATAATAATAATAATAATAATAATAATAATAATAATAATAATAATAATAATAATAATAATAATAATAATAATAATAATAATAATAATAATAATAATAATAATAATAATAATAATAATAATAATAATAATAATAATAATAATAATAATAATAATAATAATAATAATAATAATAATAATAATAATAATAATAATAATAATAATAATAATAATAATAATAATAATAATAATAATAATAATGCTATAATTGCTATACTCACTCAATTTTCTAAATTAAGACACTTAGAGCAGATAACACCCACAGATGGGCCTCCTCCAAAATAGTTTTTTAGCAATCACCATCTACCAATGCAGGAGAGAAAGAACAATTCCAGATCAGTTGGACCAAAAATATAAATATTGGGAAATATATAAATTTATATATCAAAATAATTATAATGAGAAGATCCCATCAATACTAGAAATAGGCAACAAATATATGATCAAGCAATACCAAAAATGGCAACTAGAACCTAAGTTCCTAGATTTTATAATCAAGATGAATTTGAAAGCTTTACCTACCAATTTTTTTTTACAACACAGAAGAATTACGGGTCAGTTGATCCATTCTGTGGCCTTTGTCATATGGCTGAGGAGACTGTACAGCATATAATTTTCAACTGCAAGGCCTTGGAGCAGACAAGATACATTTTGCAGTGCAAATACAGACAAAAAAATACTACAATGATGCAAATAATATCAAATTACAAAGGTAGGTCTATACCAGCCATAAGACCCTCAACATTTGTCCTATATGCACTTTGGTGCACTAGGTGTGTGTTTGTATTGGGTAATAATCTCAAAAGGCATCCAGCCACATTTGAAATAAGTTGAATAAAATGCAAGTTAGAGACAAGCAAATCACCAGCCTGAATATTTATGCAGCTACTTGGTCCCTGCTTAGACAAACAGCAAAGTTATAAAGAACAAAATTAAAGAAAGCATGGTCCAGATTATGCCCCTATTGGACAATAATGCGATTAATTAACATTGCTAACGTGGATAGAATCATGTAAAATTACCCATATAGATATGTACTTTTAAAAAAATGAATATTATAGCAATTGAAATTAAACTGACAATAATAAGATTCAACATGTATCTTGCTATGGCATTGTAATACTATGTAACTAAAAGGATCAATAAAGTTAACTATTGTCGAAAAAAAAAAAAATAATAATAATAAACCAAACGAAGAAGAGCACAACAGTTCAAAAACAGAAGAATACAACACGGCATCATAATTAACCAGAATTTAAATGGAAGACTGGTCACCAATGAACCTCCCAAGCAACTAGCCAAGAAACTCCAACAATATAAACTCATACAATGAAAACCAGCCATTAACATACTTTGGAATGCTAACAACCCCCTCATACAGTCATAATGAAAGTCAAAATAACAACCTTTAATGTGCATGGTTTGAACTCAACAAACAACCAACGTCAACTTAGATAAATGGACCAAAATCACACAGACACATATATTAGGTCTTCAGGTAAAAAAAATATATAGTGGATCACAGATTAAACCAACAGTGCATCTTCACACTGAAGGCTTATTTGCATGCTCCAGGGACATGTCATCACCTGCAGCATACTCATAACACCAGCCTGCCCATTCATATCATTCAAAAGCACACACACACACACACACACATATATATATATATATATATATATATATTGTAATGGAATGCCTATATATGCCATAAATAAAAGATAATATAGCTTAAATTGTTGATCGGCATTTATAATGGAAAATACAACTTGAAATTCTATATGTAATCAACAACCATTAATTGACTAAGACTCAAGATGATACAGCATTTATAATGAAGTATGTTGTCTTTCAAATTATTTTATTTACAAATTCAATCTATAAATTGCACCATTTATAATGGATAAAATTTGTTATAAATAAAGAAAAGATTTGGATAAGATATATCTATGAGACACCCATAAATTAATCAAGCTTCATAGTAACTTGCCAATTATAATAAAACATATGTGCCATGCAAGAGGAAATAACATATATTCCATCATTCAACTCAATATAAATATGATACCTATAAGAAGTATAATAACCTATAGAATAGCATGTTATACATATATTAAGAGAATAGAAATTGCTTCAAACTGAACATATTAAAAATATACTGTCACTATGGCTAACTATATAAAACAAACTTAATAGTATAGAACATTGACTAGAGTACGTTCTGATTAATCCTCAGGGATAACTTAACTCACAATTAATTATATACCAAATATAATTTGGAACAAAGGGAATTATATTGAATCTAAAATATATCTATTTATTCAATTGAAATTACCAATAATTTAATATTTTCATATCTGAACTGATGTACTAAAAATAAAGAAAAAGAAAATTAATAAATCTCAAATAAAACTCATTGTTTTATATAAAATAAATGATATAGCTTTATTCCAAGATTGGATCTTAGATTTATATAATAGCATATATATATATATATATATATATATATATATATATATAATGTAACCGCCTCGCTCGACGGCTTCCATGCCAAAAGCACATTAAAGTCACTCCTATGAATCTGCTGTGTTCTTGCGTCTGGGGGGTTACATAATGTTCGGTGAAGATAATTTCAAACACATATACAAGTACACTTTTATTTATTTATACGTAAATTCAGATCGAATCCAAGTAGTAGGTGCCAGAAGAACTTTACAAGAGTCTGCCACATATGTGCATAAGCTCACTCAACTATATCACAAAACGTGCCCGTGCATCACTCCAGTCGGAAGCAAAAAACGGACATAGCCAATATCACCTTTCAAAATATATCGCATATGTGACCTTTCAATCGCGATCAATCAGACTTATCATATTAGGGCCCACACTATATCCCACAGAACAAATCAATCAAAGCTTAATATTAATCTAAGAAAGGTATGGTAATATAAACATAAGTTTAATCAAATCCCAACACCAAAAATATCAAATGCATTCATTCATAACAAAAAACAAATTGGATCACTCCAGCACTCATTCCCTATCATATAAATGTGAGTTGAAATTCCAATCAATCAATAACAAAATACTAATTAAATAAATGGTTTATTTTAATCTATTTAATAACAGATTTATGCCGGTATATGACTGGCAAGCCGAGATAAATTAACTATAGAATTAAATGAGACTTCGCACATATATTTAAAGGATGTTTATTTTTAGACAAACTTATTCTGGTTAAGTTCTTTAATCATTCATTTATGGTCGCGAGTAATTTTATCATTTAGCTAAATGTTTTTCACTAGTTATTGTTTTTAAAGTTTATCTACTCTGGTGCAAAAGTGAGTACGATTAATTTAAAGATAGCTACCTGTGGAACGTAGACAGCCAGGAAGAAGGATCCTGAGCGATGATTTCTTCTTTAACTAAGCATTCTGGCAATTTGCGTGGTCTCAAAAGCGTGTGTGGTCCTTAGGTGAAGTTTCTCCGGTGTTACGAGCATCCTAGGGGCAATCAGCTGAACGGAGCGTGGAAGTCCGGTGGTAAAGCCGCAAATTTTAGGTTCAGCAACGCATCTCCATTATACTATTATATGAAAGTTAGATCTTATTTCTCTGGTAAAAAGAAAACTTTCTTTACAAAATCAGCAACTTAATTATTCCAAGCACATCGGCGATTCTGCTAATTCCTTTTTCTTTTTGCAATTCCCCTTGTAATTTCTCTCTTCTCCCACCCTCACACCTTGAATTTTTTTCATCCAATATCCCCCTTGCACCTGCGAGTCCCTTCATCCAATAGGTCCATCGATATTTAACTTAATTCAGCAATTTCTGGGATCGTTTGCACCACTTTGGAATTTAATTCAATTTGGCCATTTTTTCAAGCATTGTTTAGCTGGAGACAGAAGTCTGGGTTGTACAATAGCAGTGTACACTTTTTCTCACTTCTGTTTCTAGATTCGGCTTATTTTATCTAGACCTTACCGACATATATCCGGCTTATTGTTTCATTTTTACTAACTTTACATTTACTAATTACCCCCCATTGAAAATAATTTTAGATCTCTTGGAATTTCAGAACATGTTGTAAATTAATCAATTCATTTTCTCTCTTTGTTCAAACATGATTTAAATGACTTAATAAAATGTCAAACCTGTGTTCAATCATTCATCTTTCTTTTTAAAAAAAAACAAAAAAAGCAAACTTACAACTAATGATTACATATTTATTCTCAAAAACAACAAAATAACAAAAAAAAACTCTTTTACTCTTATTTCAATAAATTTGACAGGTACTCTTATATAGCTGCGATCATGCTCTAGAAACGGGTGTTTCTCGTTCATTATTAAAGCAAAACCTTTTTTTTAAAGTTTTGTACCTGTCATTCATTTTGTCAATTGCATATATATTTAATCTAACATCATATGCCTGGATTCAAATCCCATGTAACGCTATTCCGTTACTATATATATATATATATATATATATATATGGAAAACATAATAATTGTTTGTTTTTCAAATACTCAATTTTTAATAAGTAAATCAAGTACCAGGTTTAACAATAACACTTATACTTTGCAATTTATATTCACATAGGAATTGTATAAGCTGTTATGAAATTAAATAAATATACAAATAAATAAACAAGTTGTAGATATCTCATTAAACTAGTAATTTAGATCATAGATGGATTTCTTTATTTACATTTTTTATAACTATTAATTTAATGTAGAAAATAACTAAATGATTGAATTAAGCAAATATTAAATGGATTCAATGAATGAGCCATTTATCAGAAGTCATTTATACACACATAAGTTATTAATTCAACATCCACATAATGTAAATAATATAAATAAACATTTAAAATAACTAAGTGATTTACACTTCCATTGGAAAAGTTCTGGATGATCATATCATATACATAACATGTGTGAATAATACCAACTGGCCATATGCTTATAAATTTAAACATTTACAATTACAAAATATTGCTGTTTCGTTTGTGAATGATTACAAATCATGGTAGCACAAAACACAGACATTCTTACATTTTAAAGCACTAACATAACTAAGTGCAGCCTGAAAAAATCACATCCTTTAAACAAACTTATCTTGACATTGCATACTAAAAAATAGAAGCAATTCTACCTACTATGGTGGAAAAATTAGTTTTAATTAAACTTCATGAGTGATAGGCCCAAAAAGAAGTCTCTACAGTGCAACTAACATAAATATATCAAAAGCATGGTCTCTTCCAAAATAGCACCTACATTTGAGAAAAAATAGGATGCCTGAGCCTTTGTCTCAGCACATCAGGAAAATATATGGAGAGGCTCACTGAAAACAACAACAATAGGTACCTATAAATATGTGATTACAATCACTGGAAACATAAGCACTATCAACTCATGGACAGCTGCAATACAGATGGGGAATTTATCAATTCCATCCAGCACAATAATAACTATAATAAATAAGGCCTGACAGACTAAGGCCCTTCTACAATGAACAATACCAAGATAAAAACTTCCCAATAGTTGACTGAAGTTATAACCATAATTTTAACCTCAATAAACAATAAGTAATGTCTGCACCAACAAATAAATTTAAAGTCAACCGACTGAAATATAAATAAATATAATGACTAGCATATGAAATATTGGCACTAAGGAATAACGCACACAAGTATGAAATATTAAATATTTAACTTATGATAATTAGTGGACATGAATATAATGCAACTAGACTGTGAGAATAATAATTGAATTAGGACAATTATTAAATAACAATACAATTTATAAATACGGTTCTATAAAATTTATATATTTATACAATTCCTCTACCATTAGTGTAATTGTTATTTTACAATTTAAATTAATACTTAATATTTATTATTTAATATATCTGTATGCAAACATGAATCAAATACAAATATATATATATATATATATATATATATATATATATATATATATATATATTATATTTTTTTTATATATTTTATTATTATTATTATTATTATTATTATTATTATTATCAACATATTCACATAATTTATGCTATAAAATGTCTTTAAAATAACTAATATATGTGTGGGAGATGATAATCTGGACCAACTGATGATTGCTGGTTTAGCATGAAATATGTAAATTGGTGATTATTTATCTTTTCAGCATATATGTGCTTGAGTGTATCAGTGTTATTAGATAGAGTGGAGAGTGATGGGTCATCTGAAAGTCTGTGCTCATATACCCTATATTACATATATAGACACAGGTATATAATAAGCCTGTGTTTCAGTTATTAAACATATATATATATATATTAAAATCGCCTTTCATTATTTGTAAGATTTTAACATTCAACATAAATTTATAAGTTAGTTTCCAAATATCTCAGTCATATACTCTTTATAAAATTACATTTAAATGTTATACAAAAAAAATAGACAATAAAAAAATAAGACAAATTTTTATTATCATCTAATTGCTTTAAATGTCTCTTCATTTTCAAATTAGCCAGTTATTCCAGGCATTTCTTTTATTTTATTCATCCTAAAAATAGTTCAAAGTGACATTAAATTATGTACATATTATTAGTAAATTAATAGAATTGTTTCCAGTCATTTCCTTGATATTCAATTATTTACCAGTTAAGTTCAATATTATTTTGGATCATTAAGAAATTTGGAAGTTATACTAGGATATATAAATACAATTATAAATAGCTATTTTTTTAACTTATTTATGAATGCCGCTTTACATTTAGGTTTTATCTTTTACAAGCTTCCAATGGTGATAGATTAGCAAGAAGAATAGGCAGATTGCCCCAAATGATAAAGGTTGAACTTAGCCAATCATGTTGAGTACTAAACTTTAATCCAATAATTATTGTAATGAGATTTATAATAAGAATTTGGAGAAATAATAAACAAAAAATGTCTTCTTCCTTCCTTTGTTTTTAAATTAATAATCATCATGATGATTCTGTTCTGCATTACGTAACAATCTCCTGACCTAATGTTGTAAATTCATGTGGGGATAGGAAAATTTTAACACCATTGTTTAACAATTTTAAAATATTTTTTTAAATAACAAAATAAAAATAATAATGTCAATATATATATATGTTGTAATTTACAAATCAAATGAATAACTAAATAACCAGAATAATATTACTACATCTTTTATATTTTTTTAAATAAATAAATAAATAAATAAAGATACAATATAATTATATTTAGCAATTTAAATACTACTGCTAACAATTATTTCTTTATATACACTCATGAATTTTATACATATTCACTGCTATTAAAATCGCATCATTGCAAAACAAAGCACATATCATAATAAATAAATAAACCTGAACTAAATAACAATAAAACAATTAATAACAATAACAATAACAACTTATTTACAAATCCATAAGTAAAACTATATCAAAAACATTTTTAAACCATACTAGAACTTCAAAAATTAAGGATGGATTTTTCATCCTGTACAATATATTGATGCAAACTAGTTGATAGCAACATTTCATCACCATTCAACCAATCTCAACATAATTTTCACCTACATCCCACCTAGAAAATCATCATGCCAAACATAATCATCATCAACTCACTGCAAGCATCAATTCTTTACCTGAGTATTATCAGGGGAGATTTTAACATGAATTACAAAGACTTCATATCAAAATGGCTACATCAAATACCAATATCATTCATGAGTACTGAGGGCTTTCAACCTCCAACCACAGTAACATTCCATAATAACCAGCACACATCTTTAATTGACCTTCACTTCTATTCACCAATTCTGCATCATTACTTCAGCCTCAAGTCCATTCTCAGATCACTCTGCTCAAACTGCAACACTTGCTCTAATAGAAATTTATCCAACTACATTACCACTTGGAAGAATAATAAGGATTTTAATATCAGCATCCACTCTACAATCCTGTTTTTCTGAATTATATATTATGTTCCATAAACTTGAAGGACTACAACTAAGTGTTGTGCAGAAATGTCAGTCATACATAGATATCATTTCATTTAATATTGATCATGTGACCAGAAAAAACCCTCTACCCTCAAGGCTTTTAGCTCTGGCAGATGAGCTACACAAGAGGATAACAATGTCTAAACCAACTCACAATACATATCAGCATATATATATATATATATATATATATATATATATATATATATATATATATATATATATATATATATATATATATATATATATATATATATATATATATATATAAGCTCATACAGGCATATGTCAACATATGTCCAGCACTTAAAGATTACCTAGCCATCAAAAAAAGCAAAATCTGCCTCTGTCAACAGCATACATAGACTATAGGCTGCATCAGATCGGCCATGGAGTTTTCCTACCACCATTAGAGTACCTGTGGTAATTCAAATTGGAACAACTATACATGCAGCACATAATATGATTGAACCTATTTACAAGCATTTAAAACAGAAGCTTCAGACACATTAACTCTTCAACCCACCTCCCAAATATTAACTCTTCAACCCACCTCCCAAATATTTTGGATTATTTGAAACAAATACACTATTTATCACTAATAAATTTGCTTTGAAACTGGCCACTCTGTCCAATACATGTCATCCAGGCACTCATGGCATACAGAAATTTGTGTATAAGCATTTTAGCCATACAACTACTCAAGTGTTATATAATCTTGCAAACTATTTCTTATAAAAAATATTCAACAATGAAAATCTTTATGCAGTTGCAATAGTACTGTTTAATAAGAAACCAGCACCAATAATGACTCTTAATAACATTTGGCTTATCACCATGGGCCCAATAGTTATCAAGATCATTGAGAAAGTCATTAAAACAAGATTGAACAATATCTGCTCTTTTTGCTTTCTTCATATCAGTTCACAAGAAAGCAGTTATCTACAGGACAGGCAGCATTTCTTTTCAAAGCTGTATAGGGCTCAGTGCAAGGCTAAACAAAATATGGTCTAGTTGCAGTTCAAATATATATTGAGTGAGCTTTTGAGTCTGTGGCAATTGAGATATTAATTAAAATGTTGGCTGCCACCACAAAACCTTGTATGCTTCTATATGTTATAACCAACTTGCTGCTTAGCTTAATCATGAAATACATATTACACTCAGTGGCAAAATTATATATCTTTTAATCCAACACAATCATTCTCACAAGGATCCTCCTGAGCACTTTATTTTTCACTTCTACATCAATCCTCTACTAGTAAAAATTCAGCAAACTTTTATTGACATACAAATACCAAATACATCTCAGCAGGTAACATGTAGCACTTATATGAATGACATAACTGTCTTCCTCCCATCTCAAAACACCTACCATTCTTTCATACAATACTACAAGAATACACAGCTACACACAAACTCAAAGTCAATCAAATAAGACTATAGTCTGGTCACTTCATAACACAAAACAAAACACAGGCATGTATAGGGCTAAGCCATCTGCCTCTCTGGGATTTCCTTTTTATATGAGTGCAAGCACAATGAGGATCAAAATCCAAAACAAACCAAAGAAGAAACAGAGTAAATCACTGCTTAACCCTCAAAGGCATACATATCAAACCAGCTAATCACACAAAAGTCATATTTTACTGATCCATTGTCACTTTTTCTAAAGGTTTTATAAACAAAATCTCTTCTCTTTGCAATAAACTTTTGTGGCAGAGAAAGACAGTGTCAAAATCTGCAAAACAGTTTACCAGACCAACCATTCACCATGGGCAAAAACTTCATAGTATTATATTTTCCATCCACAGAAGGCCACAAACCTAATAGCATCCATAGGCAAACACTTTCCAATGCTTGAATGGCTTCTTCAAATAACACCAACAAATAGGCCACTCCCTTTTTATGACCAACTATTATCAATTATAAATTATATAAAAATCATATCTTTGAAGATTTCTCTTCAGGCAAAATACAAGTGCTCATACTAGCGAATTTATTCATTAATCCATCCAAATCTGAGCCATGACACCAGTCTGACAATGCTTAGAATCAACAATCAACAATTACTCCATACATTTAAATATAGTCTCTGGGGATGCACACACTGCCCATGACATATTTTCTGAGATACTGGAGACTATACACTAACTTAGATCCTTTTTGTCTCTTATGTTACAAAGCTGAAGAATTACAGCAACTTATTTTATATTTTTGTCCAGTGCTAGACAGAATTTGCTATATCATGCAAGAAACATATAGACAACGTAACAGAACACTTCAGAAAATCGTTAATTCTTATTACAAAGTCTCTTTCCCATCAGTCCATGCAGACACATTTGTGCTTTATGCATACTGGTGCAATAGATGTGCATTCTCATTAGGTAACAACACAAGACAATATCTATCAACATTCAATATCAAACTGATAAAATTATGAGCCAGAGACAATAAAATTGCACATCCAGACATTTACATAGCAACATGGTCATTGATTACACAACAATCAAACCTTTAAGATGGCTACATATAACTTCCAAATTGTGCCATCAATCAATATTTTTCTCAAAAAGTTGTGTCATGTATCTACAAATAAAAATACAGACAATGTTGTATTTGACTGCATACTATTGATATAGAGGACTGTGACAATACACAAACACTGGAAAGAAAACTAAACCCAGCACTGCAATAGACATACAAGTTGATGTTTGCAATTGAAAAGTGATAACACAAGACTTTTGAAAACTTATATTACAACAAGTAATGCTCACAAATGTAAGAAGACATATATATTTGCACCCCTCTTAAAGGAATTTGCATAAAACATATCCAAAGACAAATTTGTAAATGAATAAACTAACTACCATGCCTACCTCAAAATTCATAATTCTAAAAACACATCCAACAAACACAACAATGTTTAAATTTCTTTCCCCCATAATTTAGTTTTATGTTTGTACCATCACATATACAAATTTAAACATGCACCTTTCACTAACAATGTAAACATATGTATCCGGAGTGGCTTATAACAAATGTAACCCTATGGTCATCAATAAAGGTTTTTATTTGTAACACAATAGCAGTAGCAGTAGCAGTAACAGTAACAATAATAGTAACAACAACAATAATAATTAATAATAATAATAATAATAATAATAACAACAACAACAACAACAACAATAATAATAATAATAATAATAATAATAATAATAATAATAATAATAATAATAAATAATAATAATAATAATAATAATAATAATAATAATAATAATAATAATAATAATAATAATAATAATAATAATAATAATAATAATAATAATAATAATAATAATAATAATAATAATAATAATAATAATAATAATAATAATAATAATAATAATAATAATAATAATAATAATATGCTTGTCCAAATTATAATAATATTAAATAGTGCTAATGCACTTCTAATGTAAAGCTGTATAAAATAATAGTAATTAATCAATTAAAATGGCTTAGCACTTTTAAAAACATGTATTTTTCATAATCATAGCCTGTTATGACTCATTCATTGGAATCATTCTATATGTATAATATGCAAACTTGATGCAATTGAGTCTATTAGCTTATCTTTTTGATATAACAATATATGCTTCTTCATAAGTAATGGCAAAGTAGTTTTCTGCTATGAAGTAAGCCTCATGCTTCTTCACAATTAATGGCAACGTAGTCTTCTGCCATGAAGTAAGCCTCATTTACTGTACATTTAACATTGTGCCTCTCAGTACAAACCAATTTTACAATGATAGGTTCGAACATATGTCTGGATACTTTTTTCATGTTGTGCAAAAATTTAAGTCCATTCTAGGTTAGTATGTGACTTATTATACCTATACTTATGCTGTAACAATCTAGTAGCTATGGTAACTCTGGTTTCACTGTAGTATGAGGTTTTGCATCTATCATGAGGGCATGCAAGGTTATACACAGCCTGTGAGGTCTGATAAAAGCTATGGTGTCTTTAGCATTGTTAATAAGCCTATTATTGAGATAGGTGTACAAAAGCTCAAATGAAACCCCATAGAGAAAGTCCTATAGAATGTCTTATGCAAAGAGGGCACATAAGGCAACAACAGCCAAGGCTTGTTATCTTTAACTCTGTGTGTTCCTATATTATTAATAAAACTGTCTAATCTTACTATAAACTATACTGCATTTGTATTCTGATTTAATTAAATTGTTAGCATAATTAATCATATTTGACCTTCTAACTGCCTCAAATTTGCACAAATGGTAATTTCTAAAAAAAATGATGTCAACCTATCAAACTTGGGAGCCATAGGTGTGTTAAAATCAGGGTGAATTTGTTGACAAAATTCTGGCAGCTTCATGACCAGGGTATAGTTAAGTGTACTTGCTTCTCTATGTACATTGATATCAAAATATTTTACTTCTTGCTTTATATCTTCCTATTTTGTAGTAGTAGCAGTAGTAGTAGTAGTAGTAGTAGTAGTAGTAGTAGTAGTAGTAGTAGAAGTAGTAGTAGTAGTAGTAGTAGTAGTAGTAGTGGTAGTCGTAGTAGTAGCAGCAGCTGCAGTAGTAGTAGTAGTAGTAGTATCAATAGTAGTAGTAGTAGTTGCAGTAGTAGTAGTAGCAGCAGCAGAAGTAGCAGCAGTAGCAGCAACAGCATTAAGAAGAAGAAGAAGTAAAAAGAAATAATCACTTGTAGAAAGTATGGCAATGCAAACAGTCAAAAAAGAGAAATAAAGCTGCCTTAAAAATAATTTTTGCAATGAATATGCAAACCAATATGTGAACAACAAATATATCCATATATTCAATAGTCCATGTTTTCCATTTATTTTGATATTTTATGATGTTGACTTTTAATTTCTACAGCAGAAAATATTTTTTTCTGATAGATTTAAACACCATGTCTCATTGTAACCATACAGTTTTAATTCTATCCTCTGACATATGCACCCAATGAAAACAATTGACATTGTACATATTGAGAAAGTCTTTGAGATTACACTTAAAAAATGAGTTCAATATTTACATGAAATCCAGTCTTAAGTTCATCATGAAACACTATTTTAGGAAGTCTTGCACTGATCATTCATTTTGCATATCTAATCCAATAAACAACTTGAAAATCATATAGATTCCTTTTATGATCATTTTATGTAGCATTTTTATATAAAACATTTCTATGTCTTTATATTGCACTGATAAAAAATTCAAATTTTATTTCCATACCATAAATTAGGAAAAATACCAGTGCTATGTTCCTGTGATAAATTATATAGCTTTTAATTTGCTAAGGCTGCAGCATCAAATTGCAATATATGTTGTATTCCAATGCTCAAATCCATAACCATAACAGACTAAAAGTTTCCGAATTTTTTTTTTTCCATCATTGGTTGATACAAAACTTCAGTTTGTTAAATCGTAAATTAACAAGTTAAAATATTTACATGTTACATTCAAACCATTAAATACATTGTGTAAATTTTCTTTTGAACTGGAAAATATATCATAGTTATCAGCATAATATAAATCATTACTTCAAAAAGTTTTAATTTTTGCTTTTAATTTATTTAAACTAAAAATTTCACCATCGACCTCTTAATTCCAAAGACTGCAGTGATAAAAATTAAAACAATGTTGAAACACATATATATGGTGATTTAACAGTAATTTTAAATTTGAAGTGTCTCAAATTTTTCACTTATAATCATAAAACTTTCTTTCATCCATCATGTAAAAGGCTGCATTAGATAAATACATTTTTGCAGACAACCAACTAATTTCAAAAAGTGTACAATTATGCTATGGTTGTGTGTGTATTCATTTATACACACAATATATAAAAATGTAATTATTATAAAATATTATTATATGTGGATGTATGCTAAAAGCATTAACGTTAACTATTAACATTTTAAAATGATATAACAATGGTTGCTAATTAAATGAAGTAAAGACTAATTAGATTTAAAAATAATTAGTAACCATAAGATAATATTGAAGTAGTGGAATGTATATAACTGATTAGTCAGTGATAATGGGAAAAAAGTAAGCCAAAATTACGTCTGGGAATTTGGCAATTAAGTTATTATATGATTAAAATGTAAATGACCAAACTGACCACTTTGAACCTCATGTCATGAAATTTCCAATTGTAAAAAAGATTGTAACACCCAGGACAGGAGGAAAAAAACCAATGACAGATTTGTGATGGTGAAGTTTGAAGGATGGATGAATTTCTGAATGTGATTTGAAATCATGCTACTTCACTCTCAGCCCATTTTGTGGAGAAGTCAATCTCCAAATGTTCCAAGGTGGACCTAACTAGGGACATAAATACAGGTCATACCAATCTTGATTTTAATTTATGTAAGACTTCAAACCTTAATATATAATATATTAATATGTACAGATTATAGTGGTGATATTTAATGTATTAGTCAGCTATATACATTATATATATATATATTATAACCTACACTCCTAACACAGTTCATATACATTACATGAGCGAAATGCCCAGGCACCAGTTCTATTAATGAATAGACAAATATAATAAGATATATAATGTAAAATTATTACTGAGACTCTATATTTAAGTTTATGTTCACCTCAGCTCAGTGGGAGGTTATAGGCAGTTCATAATCTATATGATGATAAATGAATAATAGAAGAAATATTACAAAACATTTAATATAATATAAATTTCTTTGTTAATTAACTGTACGATAAAAAATCATAATGTTTGTTGGTACAGTCTATTAAAATATACTTTAAACTTAATTTCTTCCTTCATCCAAATATAACATATATCAGCTTGCTATAATTATAATACTAAACAATTCTATGACTTGGCATATCACAAGCTAAAAATCTACTTTAATGCCAATCAAAAAATAAACAATAAGATCTCAGGGAATTTAACAAACACAGTTGAATTAAATAAACTACATTGGGCCATAAGTTATAATTCTAAAGTATGATCAAAATGTAATGAAACAAATTGACTAAAATATTTTACTGTGTTTCAATAATAAGTTAATGACAGAAATAGGGTATTTTAATCTCATATCAACATCTAGCAAATACACTAACTTGACAAACTTTCTAATACTTTTATCCAATGGCAAATGTTCCTTATAATGTTTGGATTAAGAGACAATATTGTCAGACACTGGCAAATCTAATATCATAACTACAAAATAATATATCTACTTTATAATAGATTTATAAAATGTGGAGATGTGAAAATGGAAACTCAAACGTATACAATAACAACTCAAGACACAGTTTTAAGCTTTTAAATAAATAAAACAAATCATTTATTACATTAAAATAAATTTGGTTTAACAAGATATTTACAATTGGACTACTTGTCTTACAGATTTTTAAATTATCAAATAAACTTTGAGCATCAGTTTGGGATTATCTCTATTATCAAAGTAAATTAACAACAAAACTTAAATATTCTGACTTCGAACACATGTTTTGCCTACATGTTTCATCTACATGACACTAAATAAACAATATTATATTATTAGCAAAAAAAAATACTTTTGAGAGGATATCACTATTGATTAATAAAATAAATCAAATTAATTATATTTGGATCTCAACAAAAAAACTTTCTCTAATTGACTAAATCATCACTTTCAATTACGTATACCTTTCATGCATAGCAACAAAATCATGTTCATTCTGATGATTGGATGATTTATAACCTTTATTTAAATAAATACACTGTGTTTTAAAATATTTATTTCCCGTTTTAATCTCAATATCTTTATACTTTTATTTAAATGAATGTAATGTATTTCAAAACATTTATTTCTCATTTTAATTTCAATAACTCTATACTTTATATATGCAATATTATTTATATTACGCAAGTGTGTGCATGTTTAAGCAGCAATAATATAAAATAATCTTTTCTACAAACTCTCCATTCATTAAGAAAATATCATACAATTATTTTATTTCGGACAATGTCATAATTCATCAATAAAATTAGACACTAATATTACATCAAGAATTAATTTAACAATTTATCTGGCCACATATTAATTAACACAGAGCTATATATTCATGATTATACAGACTATACATTATAAGGAAAATCTATATGAGGAGCAGATAAACTCTTACTGAACACTTCTACAATAATACATCTGATTCTAAATACACTGTTGGTGGGGAACCTTTCCTCATCACAAAGAATCTAAGAAAAATGTCACTTAACTTCCTAAACATCATTTAATCATACTTCAACAATAACTCATCTACTTCTAAATACACTATTGGTGGGGACTTCTTCATCATCACCAGGGATCTAAGAAAACATCACTTCAAAAAATATCATTTAATCAAATGCACATAATATAAATTAGGCTCTACTCATGGAAAATAACATACACTAAATAAGCAAAATCTTTTATCCCTACAAACATTAGAACACAATCAGGTTTCTTTCCATTCTAAAAGCTTTTCTAAATATCGAACATTATAAATGCACGCTGGCAGATAAATACATACAGATAACATACTAATCCATTCAACTCAGTAGAATACAACAGCATCTGAAATTTATACATAAAATATTCACAAACTGAACTTTATCAAACAAATGTAATAATTGTGCAAAACAGACACACACCCATGAATAAAAGTATATATAAAATAATCTTTAAATTACACACTATGCAGGCATCATGGGAATTAAATATTGCATTAAAGTATAACTTTTAATTCAGAATAAACTTCAGGTTACTTTTAAAATTTAATAGTTATAATTATTACGAACAAACTTTCTTTCATATCTAGCAAACTATTTCTATTATACAATCGTTGATTTAAAAAAGAACACAATTCTCACTTTGAGATAATAAAGTATACAAAATAAATATAAACCTCTCTAATAATATATTAAAAAAATATTTCTTTCTTTTACCTTCGTAAAAGAACAATAAGAGATATTTGTACTAAATCAATTTTACCAGCATATTCCTCATTTGGATCTGCTTCAGAGACGATCTAGAAGGTCAAAATAACCCAAATTAAAAATATAACATAATAAGTAAGCCTATCTATGTATAATATACATTAATAATGACAAGCAATAAAAAAATAAAGAAACAAAAGTTATTTGTTTTGTAACTTAAAATAAAAGTTCACTTGCAGAGCTCTGCTCCAGGTTTATGGAACAATATGGGACACATTCCAAACTGAATTTAAATTAAAATAAACTTCTTCAGGATAACTTAAAAAATATAATCATAACTTAAATATGATCTAGCACCTCCAGTGTTCATAGCCAAGCTATTTCAGTTCACTATATCACACATCAGTAATCAATTTCTCTTTGATTATGATGAAAATATAAAACATTCTTAGCTACTGTTGGACATAAATTATCTCACTCATTCTGTTGTAGTTCTAAATTGAGTACGCAATTATTCTTAGTAGTTTTTATAATCTATTATACACATGGTTTATTTTTAAATATTGTCAATTAAGATACCATGATTCATTAGTAATTCCACAATTAATAATACTTTGTTTTATATTCCATCTTTATCGAAGAGAACAGAAATCACCCGCATTTCTATCGTTCCATTCGATTTAAGCAAATACTTAATTTGAAGTAACTCTCATTTTATTTCCTTCTTTTAAAATACATATTATTTCCAGAAATACCAGATAAATAAATATTGTCATCTCTTTATGATGAATTTAAACATGGCATGATTTATCAAAATATGCATATCCTTAAGTTTATGTTTAAACCTCACAAAAACATAATATGGAAAATAGTGAAAAATTAAAATATATTCTGTAAAATAGTTCTGCATGCGTTTTCCAGATATATTAAAATACACACGTTGGTTAATGATACAACAATAATATTCATGCAATTTATTCTTATTTAAAATGACAATTAAATGAAATAACGTAGACTGGACATTATCAACATATACTTTTAAAAGAGCAATAGTTATGAAGAGGTTAATTCAAAATGATTAAATCAAGGAGAGCAAAGTAAACTAATGTACCTTTTTTAAAATTTAGAATTGCATCCTAATTAACTTTTCCCATAATAAATTTCTTAAGATCCTTTTGAAGTTTTACTCCAAAGCCTTATAAAATCAATTTGACTTTAGCAACTGGCTTTAATTTTCACAATAATGAGCCACTGTTTACTGGCTACAATTACAATACATAATACACAAATTTCTACTGGAGATCTTTGTTAAATAGCTCTCTTTAGCAAAAGGTCATTTCCCTTCACAAGGTTAATTTCATGCTTCTTTTCTATCTAAGCATATTCAAAAAAAATCTTTTCTAAAAAAAAAAAATAATTCTGATTTATTTTTACAAGTAAATCAAGATGAAAAAATAATATTAATAATAAAAAAATAACTTTTACAAACTGGAAAGAAATGAATAGTAATTAACTGTTAAACAAAATGTTGGACAATTTATTTAATTTGTAAAATCATTTCACCTATCCAACATCCATTAATCATTGAAAATAAATATATATCTGTTAAATTATTAAAGATAATTACTGTAATTTAAATGTTTTTATTGTGAATATACTATTGTTTGCTGTTATTAAAAGATGAAAATGAAATGAAACATAATACAGACATATATGCATGCATATGTACTGCAACCTAAATACTAAACTATCTTAACTAAATATAATTGAAATGGTTATTAATTGTTGACAAAAGGATACTTATTAATGAATAGAGGATTTTGAAACTATTCAACCAATACTACACTAACATAAAATAACTTTGCATCTTTTTGACAAAATGTATCAATTCCATTAATAAACAACTCCTCGTCTCTACATTAAATACTTCATTAACCACAATAATAATAATGAATATTTATAAAGTGGTCAATCAACTGTATAAGCAATCCATATTTAAGCTTTAAACAATTTCCAGCAAAAAAATTTAAAATTCTAAGGCTATTTCATTTTTTTAAATATAATATAACTATTCAATTTAGATACAAAACATCTCAATTCTTTGTGCCCATTCAGATGGTCACAACTCCCCTGTCCTTATAAAGAAAAAAAATAAATTAAGTAACACCATTAGGTTATGTTAATCATTATTAAACAACACAAATAAAATTAATTATACTTTAGGAAACTATGCATACAGAATTTTTATATTCTCACATCTCTTCATCATCTGGTACTTTAACTGGATATGGTATTACCTATGAGCATTATAGGTACCTTTTAAATATTGTGCATATATTCCTGATTTCTTTTCATCTAACAAATCTTTCTTCATGAAAATTCATACTTAATGTCTGGGATTTAACTGTTTGGCTATTCTTTTCTTTGCTTTTAACTTTCTTAAGAGTATTTTTATGAACTAACCTTCCTTTTTCTCTTTTGAGTTTAAATTTGGCCTTTCTCAAGCTTTCTTCTAGATCAATAACTTTTTTCTTTTTAAGACAGTCTACACAAAATATATGTGTCTTCTTAAACTTGCATTTAAATTTTAGCTTATCAGTCTCTAACATGATTACAATATTCCATTATTTGTTCCATACTATGTATTACATGTTTACTACCTGCATATTACACCTTTTGACTGACATTACTCTTCATATTAAGATCTACATTATTAAAAGCACACTCAGAAACTATGCCTTTATTTTTATCTTTAAACCTATTGCTGGTAATAACAGTAACCTTTATTAATTTGCTTCTCAAAATTTCTGGATATTTCATGCCTAAAGAAAACACTTCCAACTTCATTAGTCTAACAATCTCATCATTTTTATCACAATTTTCCTTAAAATCATTAAACACATTCATAACTTCCTTCTTATCCAATTTGAGTTCTTGACTAGCGATCTTTTTAATATTTTGGTATGCCTTTAATTCATCTCTATATAAACTATAATTCTTCTGAATTAATCTAGCAATCAGTCAACCCTTTTTTTAAGTAGCAATACTAGGTTATTATCATTTAACCTACTCTGATGTAGTTGATCCCTAATATCTAATTCTATAATTTCCATCTTGAATATCTGGCTACAAACATTTTTACTAACTTCCTTCACTTCTATACTTTGACTTTTACTATCTTGCACTTCTAACTTCACTTCTGATACTTCTGACTAATTCTAATCTTACTTCTACTTTTATTTCTGATTCTGGTTGATCATCATCTGATAATTTCTCTGGCATTATTTTTAGCATTTCTAATTCTACCTCTAATTTTGTTTCTGATATGTCTAGTTCTATTTCCTGGTCATTCTTTCTGAACTTTCATTTTATTTCTAACATCATACTATCTTTTATCTCTCTAAAATCTTCCTTTGACATCATACTATTTTTTATCTCTAACATCTGTTTATCTTAATTATCTTTTATCTCTAACATCATACTATTTTTTATCTCTAACATCTGTTTATCTGAATTATTTTTCATCTCTAACATTTGTTCAGCTAAATTAGTTATCACATCAACCAATTTGAAGTAATCAAATGCTCCTCCCAATGAGACATTTTCTGTCCTACTATCTTCTTTATTCGTAAAGTTTATAGTTTCATTTCCTGAATTTATATCAGGAGACAAGGCAATCACCTCTGGAGATATTTCTTGGGGCCCACTCAAATATTCACCAACAAACTCTTCCATATCTTTATATTTTTACTTATTAATATTCACAGACAAAGAAAAGTTAAGGTAAGGTATATAAGAAAAGCTAAGATAAAATATGGTAAGATAAGATAAGGTACATCAGGTTCACTTCCCCTCCCCAATTACTCTAAATTTCCCATCATCACTTATAAGTACATAAGATATGTTTATTTGTGTTATTTCATGCAAAATTCGGTTTCCACATTTGATGGCAAAATTATGGCACTGTATACTCTGACAATATCGATCCAAACACTAATAATTTATCTAGACAAAATCTCTACATTCACCTACATTTATACTGTACATTAAATTGATTTCTATATAATTATGAAGACTACACAATTTTAATAAGCATGATTATTAAGTTAAGTTCTCTTTGCTATTCAAAACTGTAACTAATATTCACAATAATATACAACTTTTATTTATCAAATTTGATACGTTGGCTGTATACAATATAATCCTATCAGACATACATCATTATAATTATCAAGCCCACAAAAACACAACTTGTCTTATCTATGTTACAATATATCTATCACTGCGATTATGATGGGCATCCAGAAAACATTCTATTCATCATCATCAATCGGCCAATCAATCAAACCAGGCAATGTCGAGGCTACCAGGGCCATGTTGAAGCCACCGAAGGTATGTCAAAGCCACCAAATCTATGTCGAAGCCACCAAACTATGTCAAAGCCATGAAAGCTATGTCGAAGCCACCAAAGCTATGTCAAAGCCACCACATTGGGCAAACAGAAAACGTATCCTAAAACCTACACTCCCACACAGCTCATATACATTACATGAGCAAAATGCACAGGCGCCAGTTCTATTAATGAATAGAACAATATAATAAGTTATATAATACAAAATTATTACTGAGACTCTATATTTAAGATTATGTTCAGCTCAGCTCAGTGGGAGGCTATAGGCAGTTCATAAGATATATGATGATAAATGAATAAAAGAAGAAATATTACAAAACATTTAGTATAATGTAAATTCCTTTGTTAATTAATTGTATGATAAAGAATCATAATGTTTAGTGGTACAGTCTACTAAAATCTACTTTAAACTTAATTTCTTCCTTCATCCAAATATAACATATATGAGCTTGCTATAATTATAATACTAAACAATTCTATGACTTGGAATATCACAATCTAAACATCTACTTTAATGCCAATCAAGAAATAAACAATAAGATCTCAGGGAATTTAACAAACACAGTTGAATTAAATAAACTACATTGGCCCATAAGTTATAATTCTAAAGTATGATAAAATGTAATGAAACAAATTGACTAAAATATTTTTACTGTGTTTCAATAATAAGATAATGACAAAAATAGGATATTTTAATCTCATATCATCATCTAACAAATATACTAACTTGGCAACCTTTCTAATACTTTTATCCAATCGCAAATGTTCCTTATAATGTTTGGATTAAGAGACAATATTGTCAGACACTGGCAAATCTAATATCATAACTACAAAATAATATATCTACTTTATAATAGATTTATGAAATGTGGAGATGTGGAAATTGAAACTCGAATGTATACAATAACAACTCAAGACACAGTTTTAAGATTTTAAATAAATAAGACAAATCATTTATTACACTAAAATAAATTTGGTTTAACATGATATTTACAATTGGACTACTTGTTTTACAGATTTTTAAATTATCAAATAAACTTTGAGCATCAGTTTGGGATTATCCCTATTATCAAAGCAAATTAACAACAAAACTTAAATATTCTGAGTTCAAACACATGCTTTGCCTACATGTTTCATCTACATGACACTAAATAAACAACATGTTATATTATTAGCACAAAAATACTTTTGAGAGGATATTATTATTGATTAATAAAATAAATCAAATTAATTATGTTTGGATCTCAACAAAGCAACTTTCTCTAATTGACTAAATAATCACTTTCAAGTACGTATACTTTTCATGCATAGCAACAAAATCATGTTCATTCTGATGATTTAAATTTTTAGATTTATAACCTTTATTTAAATAAATACACTGTATTTTAAAATATTTATTTCCTGTTTTAATCTCAATAACTTTATACTTCTAATTAAATGAATGTAATGTATTACAAAACATTTGTTTCTCATTTTAATTTCAATAAATCTATACTTTATATACGCGATATTATTTATATTACGTGTGTGTGCATGTTTAAGCAGCAATAATATAAAATACTCTTTTCTACAAACTCTCCATTCATTAAGAAAATATCATACAATTATTTTATTTCGGACAATGTCATAATTCATCAACAAAATAAGACACTAATATTACATCAAGAATGAATTTAACAATTTATCTGGCCACATATTAATTAACACAGAGCTATATTTTTATGATTATACAGACTATACATTATAAGGGAAATCTACATGATGAGCAGATAAACTCTTACTGAACACTTCTACAATAATTCATCTGATTCTAAATACACTGTTGGTGGGGAACCTTTTCTCATCACCAAGAATCTAAGAAAAACATCACATAACTTCCTAAACGTCATTTAATCATACTTCATCAATAACTCATCTACTTCTAAATACACTATTGGTGGGGACTTCTTTCTCATCACCAGGGCTCTAAGAAAACATAACTTAACTTCAAAAAATATTATTTAATCATATGCATATAATATAAACTAGGCTCTACACATGGAAAATTATTAACATATACTAAATAAGCAAAATCTTTTATCCCTACAAATATTAGAATGCAATCAGGTTTCTTTCCATTCTCAAAGCTTTTCTAAATATCGAACATTTTAAATACACACTGGCAGATAAATACATACAGATAACATACTAATCCATTCAACTCAGTAGAATACATCAGCATCTGAAATTTATACATAAAATGTTCACAAACTGAACTTTATCAAACAAATGTCATAATTGTGCAAAACAGACACACACCTGCGAATAAAAGTATATATAAAATTAATTCTAAAATACACACTATGCAGGCTACATGGTGATTAAAATTGCATTAAGGTATAACTTTTAATTCAGAATAAAATTTAGGTTACTTTTAAAATTTAATAATTATAATTATTACGAACAAACTTTCTTTCATATCTAGCAAACTATTTCTATTATATGTTCGTTGATTTAAAAAAGAACACAATTCTCACTTTGAGATAATAAAGTATACAAAATAAATATAAACCTTTCTAATAATACATTAAAAAATATTTCTTTTACCTTCGTAAAAGAACAATAAGACATATTTGTACAAAATCAATTTTTACCAGCATATTCCTCATTTGGATATGCTTCGGAGATGATCTAGAAGGTCAAAATAACCCAAATTATAAATAAAACATAATAATAAGTAAGCCTATCTATCTATAATATACATTAATAATGACAAGCAATAAAAAAAATAAAGAAACAAAAGTTATTTGTTTTGTAACTTAAAATAAAAGTTCATTTGCAAAGCTCTGCTCCAGGTTTATGAAGCAATATGGGACCCATCTCAAACTGAATACAAATTAAAATAAACTTCTGCAGGATAACTTAAAAATATAATCATAACTTAAATATGACCTAGCACCTCCAGTGTTCATAACCAAGCTATTTGTGTTTACTATATAACACATAAGTAATCAATTTCTCTTTGATTATGATGAAAATATAAGACATTCTTAGCTACTGTTGGACAGGAATTATCTCTCTCATTCCGTTGTAGTTCTAAATTAAGTATGCAATTATTCTTAGTAGTTTTCTTGAATAGCATTTGACACTTTATAATCTATTATACACATGGTTTATTTTTAAATATTGTTAATTAAGATACCATGATTCATTAGTAATTCCACAATTAATAATACTTTGTTTTATATTCCGTCTTTACCGAAGAGAGCAGACATTACCCGCATTTCTATCGTTCCATTCGATTTAAGCAAATACTTAATTTGAAGTAACTCACATTTTATTTCCTTCATTTAAAATACATATTATTTCCAGAAATACCTAATAAATAAATACTGTCATCTCTTTATGATGAATTTAAACATGGCATGATTTATCAAAATATGCATATCCTTAATTTTATGTTTAATACTCACAAAAACATAACATGGAAAATAGTGAAAAATTAAAATATATTCTGTAAAATAGTTCTGCATGCATTTTCCAGATATATTAAAAGACACACATTGGTTAATGATATATTCAATGGACCATTAATAAGAATGGATTTCCATTCTTGCTATTAAAAAGGGGAGAAGGTTGACACTTGCCAGCAGTGAAAAATATTCATTACTATATTTACTGTGAATGTTTAGGTGGTGACTGGTTGGAATCTAATTATATATATATATATATATATATTAATGCAATTAATAATAGGTATTCATCTATTAATCTCTGATATTTATATTTATAAATCAATTAACTCAAATTATCGTATTCGTGTATTTCTTTATATATCTGCCTAGATTTGGATATTGCAAATTAACTGAATAAAATGTTTTGACCAAATCAATGAAAGCAATATGTAAATTGTTTATTTGTTTCTGAGATAATCCTTGCATTTTCTTGGAAACAAATTATCATATCTCTAGTGCTTATTGACTATATAAAATCACATAAAATCTCTATTAACCATTCATCAATGTTTGGAAATAACTTTTTCAACAAAAGCATTGTTACTAGCAATGTGGTATCAATCTATTCAGCTATTAACATTTAAATTTTTATTTAAATGAATCTTTAAACACTGATTTGATGTCATAAAAAATATTAGGATGACTAAATGATCATTTGAAAAATGATGATTTATTTTAGTAATACTACTATGACTTAATTTACAAATTCAATGTATAATCTAAAATTCCTTGTTATTAGATTTCATTGATAAGTATTTTATTTTGTAAAACAAATTATTTCTCATTTCTATTTCTTATTGGACTTTGGGAATAATATAGAGGGCCTTGAAGGAATGGGGAAGAGATTGGAAGGAGGGGATACAATAAATTTTCATGATTTATTTTTTATAATACTATCTACCTAATATTGAATTACAAAGTGAAGATGAATTTCAAACAAACTTGTCTTATTTGTAATTGAAAAAAAAAAATGGGTTGGATTTTTTTTGATTTTTACTTAAAAAACTTACAACTAAAAATAAGTAACATTTTCCTGCAACACTGTGTTTTACAAAACCATTTTTTACTTCAATTTGTTAAAAAATAATTTAAAAATAAACTTTGTGTGTTTGCATTGATTATATTGTTTAAATGTTGTGATCTCTTAAATTGTTATATTATTATGTTTTAGTTTTAAATTCAAATAAAAATTTCCCTATGCTTCATTTAGAGACAACCTCAAGACATCTGTAATGAAAAAACAAAGTGGTTTAGAACAATTTTGTATTGTCCATGCACACACTGCCTAAAAAAATACTCACTTTTAAATGATGCTTTTGATTTTTGTGAACTCAAGAAGTAAATAAGTATTTGCTGGGCAGTGACAATTCAAAGAAATAAGAAAAGTTTTGCTTTTTTTTTTTCATCATATTAATTTGCTGATGATGTTTCAAACCCAGCCAATACATTTTGATATGAATTGTTTGATTACATTTGTACTTGTTATTAAATGTAACTTACAATTACTGTTTTCATCAAAGGTGACAAAAAAATCATCATCTGTATTCCTTTCTTACTCATTTTTAAAAAGTCAGTACAAAAGAAGACAAATAATAAAATTTCTAAAACAAATCTGTTAATTATAAATCAAAGAGGTTATTTGAAATTCTACATCAGTGGTCTTCAACCTTTTCACACCTGCGGACCCGGCAAAAATAAGGATAAGGTTTCATGGACCGGCAGAAGTCTATAGATAAATTTTCTTAAAGATGTAAACTGCTTAGCATAATTGTTATAACTGATCAAAACAACAATATTAAATATACAAGATGAAGGTATATATATATGGAGTTTGTATAATAAAAAACTTTTTTTTTAATTTTGAATTTTTTTGGAAGAGTAATCAAAATTTAATTCTGCCCCCCACCCCCATAAACATCGGTGATAACTAGAAAACTAAATTATTTATGTATGATTGATTAGATTTTGTTTTCGTTCTGTTTCTTTTTTTTTAATTGGGTAAAAATGAGATGAAAATATAAATAAAAATTGTTTATATTAATTAAAAGTTTAAACTCTTATTCTACTGCGCCCAGCAGAAAACTTCTGCGGCCGGCATTGGTCCGCGGACCAAGGGTTGAAGACCACTGTTCTACATCAATTAATTTTATACTTCAATATTAGGTAATATTACAATGAAAAATAAATAGAAATCTTGAAAACTTAAACTTTATCATATTTTTCTCTTTCTTCCAATATCCACCCTCTTCTTTTTCAAGTCAAAAGAAGAAATGAAAAAGGTGAATAAAAGTTTGCCAAGAAAAAAGACTTGTCAATAAAAAGAAAAGGTTTTAAATTCCACTTTGAGTTGATAAATTATAAAAAATCATCATTTTTCTAAAGAGATCCTGGATAGATTACATTATCAGTAGAAGTATTATTTTCAGTTTACAAAATCTTCGTTATTTATTTTAAAAATCTAAAACAATATTTATTTCTGTTATATCTAACAAACAAAATATGATTTAAATATTAAATTTTTTTGAATTTTTATTGCGATATTTTTATACTTGTAAGTATAAATCTATTATTATTATTTACTCATAAGTATAAGTTGGTTATTTACATAGAAGTTAAGTTTCTAAATAGCTTCCAGCCATATTCACATTAGCAGCTAATATAACATTATATTTTTGAAAAAATAAAAGTATTTCAGGTCAAAATAAGTTACTAATAATTTAAATTTCTTGATATCTAATAAATATAGTGAAATATGAACTTCTTTATCACATAAAAGAAAACACACATAAAAAGATATTAAGAAGAAACATGAATGGCATAACGCTAAAATCGCATTAAAAAATCTGCATAAAATGAGACCCAGATGTATATATTGTACCAAACTAGATTTCAGCTCTATAATACAGTATATTTATATAAAGAAAATATATTGATCTTATTTAATTTCATTTGACTTGATTTATGGATAACGGAAGTGTTGAATTATAAAAGTTAACTAAGTAACTATGGCAACCATAATATTAAAACAACATTCTTATTTATTAGTATTATTATTAAATCATAAATTGGTTGTAATCAATTAAAAAAAAGTCGTTCATAAAATAGATGACTTGAATAAAATTATTATTATTACATGTTTCAACTTTTATTACTACATTTACCACAACAACTTATTTATTATACAATCAAATATTTTGTATTTTATATTTACTCGTTTATTTATTTTGTTTACTAGAATATATTGTAACAGAATGGTCTTTTACTGGTATGCACAAAGGTTGGTTGGTTTCTTCTGATGAGTAAAAGAGGATATATCTGTTGTCCACATTCATGCATACTCCTTGCACATTTAGCTCTTAGTTAAAAGGGAAGAGAGTAATATATAAATAACTACTGATTTTACCCTAAATCTATCTCATACATATTGAAGTTTACTTTTTATTCCTGAATTCGAACTCAGAGAGATGTTGCCTGATCCTCTGGTTCAGGGTATATTTGTATCACCAAAGTTGGAATATGTATAAAATAAATATATGCCTGTTAATGGGAGTGGGTATGATATACTGTATACATGCAAGTAATGATCATGGTATGTGTGTAAGGGTATGACTAAACAAAATTTAAATACAGAAAATTAAATCGTGTTCTAACATTTAAATAAATTTAATAAACGTATTTACATTAATTATTATTTGAACAATAAAATTTATAACAGAATTAGGAAAACTCTTTTAGGTATCTGTGGTCATTTTTTATTTATGCTTGGTTTATAGCAATGTCCCACTTCCAAATCCCATAATGAATAGTCACTAAATGCCCCAATTAACATAAATGATATTTATATTTTATACAACTTTGCTATATATAGTACCATGTTCATTTATATTTTTTATCTTTTATTTAATGTCATGATGCTTTAAAAGACCCTCCTGTTATGTACGATGTATGCGCGATGAATGAGTGTTATAAGTTCATGGCACAAATAATTAAATTAAAGGAAAATAAATATATTAAAATATTAATAATTAACCAAACTTTAGAATAAACAATTAATAAAAATGTATGTGTTATACATATTTGGATGTTGAATTTACATATGTAATAAGTAGCATCTTACCTTACCCCATTTATAGTAATTGAATTATTTTATAATCAAGAACATACCTCATACATTTTGTCTATCCAAGATAATAAAAAAAAATATTTTTATTTTTCTTTATAAATCTTAAATTGAAAACTATTTGGCCCTATACTTAAATAAAAAAAAAATGAAATTATTATGTATAGCATACACATAATTAATTATAGATGACAACAACTTTATAACTTGGCTTTATAGTTCATATAGATACTGATGTAATTGCTTGTTCTCATAATACATGGTAGTTCCTTTACACAGAGCTGGGAATTTGAATATCCGATATAGGATGACTTTACTAGCATTCAAACTGGAGTTTTGAAATGAAGAGTAAAAAAAAAACTCCATAAAGGATCGTTTTGATGTTTATCAATCCAAGCATAAAGAGATAGGATAATCCCCTATTGATCTTGACAATGAGTCCATGATTAATGATGAACTTTCTTTAGCAACATTTCCCATGCAATTAGCACAGCATAATTACTTCTGTCAATATCCATATTAGTTTTTGTAGCTTAAATTGATTGGAGAAACATCAATATTTCTTTTGCTATGACATGTTTTAGATTTAAATCTAGATATCTATAGCAAGGAATCAATGGTGATTTTAGAGTTTCAAATACTTTATTTTGTTTGCAAATTATTAATTTTTAAATTTCTTGTTTAGATGGCTAAATGTTTCCCTTTATTTTCTAAAACCCTTGTAAAAGATTTATTCAAAAGTATTACAAGTCTGAGATTGTTGATACAATCCTTCCAACTTTCCTTTCAGCTACTTTGAATAGTGAATGGTGATTTTTTTTACCAGATAATTTTTTTTTTCATTCATGAAGAAAAAAGTTCATTGTATTTATCTTATATTAAGCCATTTCCTGCTCATTCTTTTTACTTTATTGTTGATGTCATCTTTGTTACATATTAACATAAACAGCATATATATATATATATATATATATATATATATATATAACTACAACCATTAAATGTCTGTATTTTTAAATTATATAATAATAATTCAAACAAATATATTTAACACAGTATTCAAAATTAAATAATATATTCTTTACCAGAAGTACTTTCAATTGTTTCACTGACAATCTTTATCAACTGTTAATACAAACATACAAAAAATAAAAACTTGCATTACCCATCATTCAATCTATTCAAATTTCCCACAATTCTGTTGTCTTTATATTAGCCGATTGTTTATTCATTAAACCACCTCTATTCCTAGATATCATCATTGCCTCTTTAATTTTACGTTTTTCACTACACCTTTCAATTTGAATAAATATATATATATATATCAAAATATTAGTATATAACAAACTAACTAAAGGAAATATTATATATATATATATATATATATATATATATATATATATATATATATATATATATATATATATATATATATATATATATATATATATATATATATAGTGTCCACTCATCTGATCTATTGTCTGTTGTTCTTTTGTATTAATAATTATAATACATTTAATTAATTGCCATAATGGTTCATTGTTGCATCTATTTGTCCAACTTGGTTTACTATTTATTTATATTAGGCTTTAAGAGTTATGTTGTGATAAAGGGTTTGTCATTTTATGTGCTTAACATTACCTAATATTCTTCATTAATAAGTAATACTTACATCATGGGGTTTGAATTAGGACTGGGTCTCATGTTGTGTATGAGATATTGGAAGGTGTTGGAGTTATCCATGACAATACTAAAAATATATGTTAAAAACATACATTTTACTAGAATGTACAGAAAATGCCATGTGAATTTCTTGTTTCTAGTTGAAATGAAAAATAATATTGAAATTGTAAAAGAGAATTAGTTTTTATTGTATCAAATGTTTTCTAAATGTTTTCATTTTTATTTGCTGTATAACCACAATTTTCTTACACCAAAGAGTGACCATTGAGTTCAATTGAAGAGTTATCCTAACAATATGAATGCCAGTAAACATAGATTATAAATAAAACTGAATCATTTTAACTTGAGTCTTTCTATCTTTTGTCATTGTCTAGAATAAATGCTTTTACATTGGTTTTTAAAAATTTCTAATTTCAGTTTAAAAGTGTTTAATTGCTAAAATAATGAAATAATAAAAACTTAAAATATTTTCTCATTCAGTTGATTGAAGTTTGTTAATAAAATTCCAAAATAAATGAAAGGATGTATTATAAAAAAAAGAAAGAAAAAAATCATCAAAATTCATTTTTATTCCATGCAAGGTATAAAATATTATGTTATTAAAATTTGAGATTTCATCTATATATTTGTGATAAATACAAACCCCATGATGTATATATAAATATCATATTTTTCATACAGGAATTTTACAAGAACAATTGATTTCATTTTTATGTGATATTAACCTTCTTTTATTGCACTATTTTTCTGACAGCTTTCCTTCTCTCACTAGATTTAAGCTTTCAACCTTCATTTTGTTATTTAACCTTTATTATTTATCAGAATATAATAAATTTGTCATCATTTGATTCATATTTTTGCTTAGAAATTAAATATTTTTTTTTTAAAAATCACATTTGATTTCTGGAATTATTTAAAAAATATATATTTATTCAAAGCAAAACATAGTTATATTATCAAATTTTAGATAAAGCTGCTTCAATTTATAAAACAAATAAAACCTTCATTGTTTCATATTTGATTTAAAAATCTGAAACATTTTTAATAACTATTAAATCTATCAATTTATGCTTTAAAAGTTTATATTTTTTTCATAATTTTTATATTGCTAAATATAATACAAATCAGATATATGACCTCATTTTGTAGATAGTGATGTTTCCCATGATCATAATCTGTATAGTAATAGTATTTAGAAAAAAAATATTTTTTTTATATTTAAAAAAAAACCACTTCTGTAAAATATGAATATATAATGACATTTACTTTTCATAATTAGTAATTATTACATAATTATGATACCAATACAATCAATAACTTTCCAAAAAATGAAGTTTTTAGACCATCGTAATATTTTCTTGACCACCAAACTATTTTCTTAAAGTGAACATGCATGTTTTAAGATCACAAAATATATAATGGTTATTCATAATTGGCAGACGCTCGGATCCTTTGTTGAACTGCCTATTTAATTTTCACTGCCATCTATTGATTTTTTTTTGTATTTAAAATATTAGCAAATAAATATACATGAATTTTAAAGCTGTAAAACAGAAAAACTTTGCAAAATTTTCAGTAGAAAATGAAAAACACAAATTTAAATTTAAAAAAAACTGAAATGCAGCATAAATCTCTTGAAATATGAAACTTTAAGAAATTGAAATTTCACCTTATCGACTTGGAAAAGTGCTAACATTTATTACTCATTTGGATTATAACTGAATTTCATTGATAAAAGAACATATTTTTGTACATCACTACAAATAAAAATATATTAGTAGTGGTGTATAACATTGCCACATCTAAATAGCTATTCTTTAAAAAATAAATTGAACATATATTTGAATGAAAAAAAAAGTATTGGGATAAAAATATAAAAAGGTAATTTAATTCAATATCCTCAACTATTATTATTATTATTATTATTATTATTATTATTATTATTATTATTATTATTATTATTATTATTATTATTATTATTATTATTATTATTATTATTATTATTATTATTATTATTATTATTATTATTATTATTATTATTATTATTATTATTATTATTATTATTACTATTATTATTATTATTATTACAAAAGGTAATTTAATTCAATATCCTCAATTATTATTATTATTATTATTCATGCATGTTTTTTTTTTTTTACTTCAAAAAAAAATGTTTTGTTATATTTAAATCAGAATCAATAAAGCTACAATGGAATAGTGGGTAAAAGGAAAAAAAAAAGACTTTTCACTTATGTTGTATGATATCTGTGTATATACTTTTCATTAAAACAATGTATGTTTTGTTCATATTTTTATTTTAAAATATAGAATCAAATAATATGTATATTTTATTATATGATAAGCTCTCCACACAATAAAAGTTGGAGAGATTCATTTATTTTTATGTTAAACTCTTATCTGATAATAGAGATAAATTCATGACTCGATATTTTCAAATATTCATTTTTTTTATTTTAAAATTAAACTTGGGGATATTCATATAGAAGCGTTTAAATACAATAGATTTTCATGTTGATTTATTTATTTAGAAATTATATTAATGAATAAATAAAATTGATTTTATTTAATCACCTTTTTCATCATGATATATTCTATTTAAAGTCCAGGGAAGATATCTGGAACCTTTCCTTTAGTTTGTATATAGTGTAGTCTCATACAACACACTTTTGTGATTCACCTATGTATATTTATTATTTGTTATAAATTATTAGAGTAACAGATAATCAAATGTATTATATATTAAAAAAAATAGTATTTGTCTTATCAACTGATTACAATTTTAATCAATTGCCTATAGTATTTTTTATTACTATCTTTACAAATTCTTATTATAAATCAATAAATTTAAAGGTAATTGAAATCTAATACTTATCTCTTAATTGTTTTATAAATATGCAAACCAATTTATAACAATAAATTTATATAAAATAAAATGAACTTTCTATATTAAAAAAATCATTTTTTGTGTCATTGAATCATAATCTAAAAATCAAACCAATATCATTAAGTAAAGTATGGTTATGTACATGTATATTTATTATATCATTATTTTTAGGCCTAATAAGATATAAATTTTATATTGTCATTGCATTAAAATAGTTGTTTGCTTTATATGAATTAATATCAGTTGTATAAATAATTTCATTATGTCAGGGTTAATTATTAAGAACTTATCTTGTCCAGTTATAAAGATCTTGATAGATTTTTTTATGTCATTGGTCAGAATGATCTGCATTAATTATTTTTAAACATTTTTTAGGTAGATCATAAATTTAATTAAATAATAAATTTTAATATCTATCTTTGATTTAAATAAATGCTAATCTCATTGTTTTATATGGTTTAATTGTCATAAAACCTATTTTAACCTGTCATATTTTTATTCTACAGATTTGCATGTTTTAGAAAATTCACCCTACGGTAATTTTTTCCATAAGTATTGTATGTTAAAATGCATATAAAACTGTATATTTTATTATATAAAAATTTCACTAAAAAAATTATGGTAGAAGGCAGGAAATTCAAAATTCTTGATCTAACAATAGACATAAGCACCACTCTGACATGTTCAGCCACTGTCTGTTTCCAAGGCTGTAAAACGTTCAGTGTTATAGAACATTGTTTAATGAAAATAGTTCCAATGACCAAAACATGTTTATTTGTGAATTTATTATGGTTTTAGATATTTTTTACAATAATTTATACTATATTTATTAGATATCAAGAAATATAAATTATTAATAACTTTTTTTGATGAGAAATACTTTATTTTCAAAAATATATAGTTATATTAGCAGTGAATGTAAACATGGCCTGAAGAAATTTACAATATTAGCTTCTATGTAAGCAATCTACTTATACTTATGAGTATAAAAATATTGCAATTTTGCAATAAATATACAAAAAAAATAAACTTTTAATGCACAGTTCATTAGATGTAAAATAAATAAATAAATATTCATTTGGATTTTTAAAAATAATAAAAAAATAATAAATATTTTGTTAATTTTGTAAACTGAAAATAATATTTCTAAAAACGATGATGTGCAAACTCTTTGTTTTCATAATGATCTCATTTTTTTTTTTATATTTATAGAAACAAAATGTGAACATTTAAAATTAGTTCAGTAGTAAACAAAAATATCAATCAAATTAAGTCAAATTTACTATTTTCTGATGAGTAATAATTATTATTTCATACATTTTATGATGATGTGTAAGACAAAGAAAAATGTCAGAAAATGCTGACTTATGAGAGGGTTAATAATTGATTTAAAAGGAATTTAAATAGATGGTTAGGATTCATTAATTGTGACTTGGTAATTATTCAATAAAAAAACATACTTTATACTTGATATAATGATATTATTTGATATTAAAAGTGCAAGATTACCTAATAGGTTAATTGACAATGTGTTGTTGTAGAGTGTTTTATTATAATATATAACTTAAACAATAATTCTAGATTGAAATAAGGTATGATATACATAATTTATTATTTTTAACATTATATTAAACTAGATATAAAACCAAATAATGATTTATTTTATTTAAACATTACAGATATTGTAGGTTTATAACCATTCTCTAAATGTTATCATAACCATTTATAAACCAGTTTATTTAGTTAGGCAATGTGATTAACTTTAATCATAAAATTACAATACTATATTATATTTGATTAGTAAAGTAAATTAGAACTTAGTTATTTATCGATTTGCTTTTGCTTTTATTCAATTATAAATTAATTGGATATCTCAGGCATATGTCATTGTTTAGAACAGTGATATATGATTTGTAATTTGTTGTGAGGTAATAAATAGATTTTGTGATATTTAAGGCCAAGATCTTATTTGTTTTCTTTTGCTTTAAATGCTAACTTAATATTTTAGGTTTTCATAAACGTTGTCATCAGTATTTTATTTTAGAGTCATGGACAATATAAATAATTATTAATTGGAAATATTGTTATTGCATAGTGTAACTAATGACTGAGTTAGATAATTTTATAAAAGTTACAATAGAGTTACTATTTATTTGTACATAACTTGTGCTGTTATAAATAATATTTAAACCATAAGGGCATTTTATTATTATCTTTTATTTTATTTTCTTTTTGAGTCAGTCGTAAATGGGTGTCTAAAACTTGTAGCAGAATTTCTTTTTGTTTTATTACAAATGCTCACCAAACCAGTAGAGAGATAATGGAGGAGTGATCAATTATTATCCCGTTATAGAAGTTTATTTTTTCTTAATCATACTTTGTGATTCAGATGGCTTTTAAATAAATCTTGTGTTAAGATTTGTAAAGGTTCCTACTGTCATTTTTCAAGCGCATGGTCTTAAGGTTATAGTCTTAATATATATTATATAACTAATTATAATGTATCAAACAAATTTTTTAGTAATATCAGTATGCCAATGTCGTGAAAAGTTAAGTAGAAATTATGAGATACTAAACACATAAATCGTGGCAGATTACATAGAAATTACAACAAGTTAAAAAAAAAATATGCCGAATTCAAAAATGGTTACAATATGGTAGTCTACAGCCAAGATTAAAGAAAAAAACATTAAAAAAAATAAATGTTTTACTATTTTTTATTATTTTGTAAATAATAAAGTGGCATTCGTTTTCAAGTATTTATACTTGTAAATTCTAAAAAAAATATTTGTCAGACAGCAACAACGGTGATTAAATTAGGTGAACTTTAAATAGAGTAAAGAAAAAAGTATAGTATAGATTAAATAGGGTAGCAGAGTAAAAAAAAACATGAGATTACTTTAAATTGTGTATATGGTATCTATCTATCTATCTATCTATCTATCTATCTATCTATCTATCTATCTATCTATCTATCTATCTATCTATCTATCTATCTATCTATCTGTCTGTCTGTCTGTCTGTCTGTCTGTCTGTCTATCTATCTATCTATCTATCTATCTATCTATCTATCTATCTATCTATCTATCTATCTATCTATCTATCTATCTATCTATCTATCTATCTATCTATCTATCTGTCTGTCTGTCTGTCTGTCTGTCTTATCAAATATATCTATCATATTGATTAGTTACAATATTTAGTGTTATGTAATTTCAATGTTATAATTGCACATTTCATGCTGTATATAACAATGACAGTATTATTTTTTATATGAGCTAAGTCTGAGATATCATAGAAGCAGTGTCTTTATTAAAGTTAGAATGCATTTTCTTTTATAAAAAAAACCCTTATCTAAAATCATTATAAATAAAAAAATTACAAATTCTTGATTTAGATGTAACATAAAGAAAATCATCAAAAAAAAAAAAAAATCAAGTCAGATGTCACATGATCTAATTTAATAAGCTTATATTTACAAAGGTTATGTATAGAGCTCACAAAAACTCTTAACAAGCTTTGTAGAATAATCCCAACCTCTGACCAGTTTCTACTATTGGCATCCTCAGTGAGGAGCTAGGATATTCAACCATTAGATTAAAAATACTAGGACAAGCCCAGCACTTTGTCTCATGTATAATTTATTAAGTAGAAAATCTAAAATTTTCAGACATCCATATGTCTTCCAATCCAGATATCTAATTTAAATAGCCATATGGAACTGAACTAAGTTCAAATATATCATATATTAATAGTTTAGCAATATAATATTGCCAAAGCCATCATAGCAAAAATAAAATTACTTATTTCAGTTCAATATGGCTATTTAAGTTATATAACTGGATTGGAAGAAATATGGATCTCTGAAAATTAAATATAGTGCTGGGCTTGTCCTTGTATTTTTAATCTACTTATTAAATATACTAGCACCTCACTGATGACCCCATTAGCTGAAACTGGTCAGAGGATTGGTGTAATTTTACAAAGCTTTTTAAGAGATTATTTTGCAAGCTTTATATATAACATTTGTAAATACAAGCTTATTAAATTAGATCATGTGACATATGACTTGAGTTTTTTTGTAATTTTATTTTTTGCTATGATGGCTTTGGCAATTTTATATTGCTAAATCTATTAATATATGGTGTATCTGAACTTATTTCAGTCCCATATGGTTGTTTCAGTTAGATAGCTGGATTGGAATATATATATGGTTGTCTGAAAATTTCCGATTTTCTACTTAATAGTTATACATTAGATAAAGTGCTGGGCTTGTTCTCATATTTTTAATCGAATGATTGAATATCTAGAACCTCACTGAGGATGCCAATAGTAGAAACCAGTCTGAGGTTGGGGATATTTTATGAAGCTTGTTAAGAATTATGTGGGCGCTATATATAATATAAAGAAATTCACAAATTATTGATTACTCTCTTGGTAAAATTTTTTTAATAAAAGTATATTAATGCAACAAAGAATAAAAATGCTTATACAGATAAAATACAAAGTATATTTTATCATGAATAAACAATTTAATATAGATTTTTTTTATCTTGATCTGTCATCCAAGAAATTATTAGTAATTCTTACATTCAAATACACAGTCGGTACATTTTATTAAATACTACATTTTTAAAAATAGATATTATGATGGAATATGAAAAAATCTAAATATAACAATGATGTATATTCATTCACATAACTTCTACATTCTTTTAAAAACAAAAATAAAGCCTATTATATATTTGTACTCTTTAATTCAAAAATGATTTTTTCTGAAAGGCATTATCAATCCTCTCAATTCACATAGGTATTTTAGCTTATAAGTATTATGCAGTGACATTTATGTTATAATAGAAAATGTTTTAGAATTAACAAAGATTACTATATAGAAGAACTTGTTAGGCAGTGTTAAATATTATGGCTATGATTATTATTAATTATCCACATATACTTTTAATTATATTTGTCTATGGTTTAGTATTATTGGGTCACCATCTGTTTAGTTTCTTTTTTATATAACTTTAGTAACTTTCCATTTTTATTCATCCTTCTCACATGGAGAATCTTTTATAATTGCAAGAGATACATTTTAAGATGATATCTCTTTTCTAGCAATATATTCTTTCCTGTACTAGAAATAAATCCATTTCAAATGTCATTTCAGTGTCTTGATTTTTTTCAATTACATTAATGATACCAATTTATTATCTAATCCACATATTTAATATTTTTTCCCCTTTAACCATTAAACATATATCTCTCAATACTTCATTGTTCATGATCTGAAGAATGTCTGAATTTTGGATTCTTATGTTGAATTGTTAAAATAAAACTATTAAAAATTCTTTTAAAAACTCTAGACATATTTCCTTTAATATTATGTTATTTTTTCCAAAAAGACATTGAAATTTAATACTATAATTAAATTTAATATATTATATTTCTATTTGTTTATCTTAGATGTTTATTGTTTTGTATCTGACTCATGTTTCACTTTTCTATTTCTCTTATGTATTTTATATTTATCCATTTTTGTTTTCTGTTGGATCTTTTTGAATATTCTTAGCATTTTCAAGCATTGTTTGAAAACAATCATATGATATATTTTGCTCAATATTATCCATGTACACTGTTGAAAAACATTAGATATTTGATATCTGTTATCCTCTTATCCAGTTTCATAGCATCAATGGTAGTATATTTTTGTGCATTTTGATAATTATTTAATAGATTTTAACAGTATTTGAGAAATATATATTAATGATACAAATCTTAAAACACTGTGGAAATGGTTACTGAATCAAATGTAGTTTCTGAATTTAAAATCAAAAACAAAATATACTCGCATGTTATTTATATAACTTTTATCCTGTTATGCTAAATCCAATTTCAAATTATCTTGTTTATTTTTGTTCAGTTATTATATTTTGTTATAGAAAGTTGCATTTCTTCTCTATTATATGTTTATTATCATCTTTTGTAACACAAAGCCTATTGTATCTTGAAATGTCCTGAATATAAATTATCTTTTTGATTTAATAATTTGGCCTTTCTATTTTTTAATTTTCTCCCTATATTTAATTGGTACCTCTTTATTTAATTGTTAAAATTTAAATTGTATTAATTGTAAAATATTTGTTTTCTTTTTTATTGTTGTTTTTGACTCTTTCCTTTTTGCCGTTGTAATTTCTTCATCATTATTAACCTCAATTCCACTATATCATTCAAAACATCCCATAATCTTGCATAGTTGCATATATTGTGTCTACTGTTTAGCCATATTAATTTATTTAGTAGAATAGCAGTTTCTTTTTATTGGTTTCAGTAAACTCTTAGTCACCTTAGTGTTTTTAAAAAATGTTCTAATTTAAGTTAGAACTATTAACTAAATACGGATTCAAGTGTTTTCAACTTTTTTTTATTTGTATTAACACCTGTTGAATTTATTATGATTATTGCAATTTTGCAATACAAATTTTCTATTATTTAAAATAAATCCAATTCTGCTTTATCATGCTTCCTTATCCATTTTCATATAACAATATTTTTTGAATAAATGTTTACAAACATATATAGTTAATTTATTGAGAATTCTGCATGCCTCTGTTTTCTTTTATTTGTATCACTGTAACCAAGAGGAATAATTAATACAGATAAGATCATAATTATCTTTCAATCTTTTCACTTCAATATTTTTTCATTTCTAAAACTAATATCTTACAGCAATTTTTAAAATTGGCTTAGACTATTAAAATGATTTTTAGCATCTATAGAAAGTTTACATTTCCAAGGCATTAAAAACTAAAATTATTTATGTGTGATATCTTGCAGTAAGTTGCAAAACTAGTTTTGACAATGTATCCAATATAAATTACCATAGGCTTGTTTTTTTTTTTAAAAATTATATGTATGCCTTTATTTTTTTCAATATTGTCTAATTGGAGTGAAATATTGACTCTTTTTCAAATCACTTATTTCTTCTCCTTTTCTTCCAAATTCCCAAATTTCCATTATGCAATATTCTTTCACTTGAATGTGATCAGCAAAGTGTTGTTGGCTAAATAAATGTTTGGCAATGAATGTTAGCTTTGAACAAGAATTGAGAGATTCTTAGCAGACTGTACCTTCAGTTTCCATACTTTGCCTTGACTGATGAAAATAAAACATTTTAGTAATAAGGACTATAATTTATCTTTGTCTGTTATGATTTTAAGTATCTCAAGAAACATTCACATACTCTTCCACTTTTCTTTTAAGGAAAAAAAATCCACTATAATTAGGAAGTATAAGCTGAGGAAAAATATCCTAACATTTCATGGACTTACATTCAAAAGAAAGTGGACAGTAAACTCACTATTCTGATGAATGTGTGTTGTCAGCAGCTCACCCATAAGCATATATAATATAAATATTTACGTCGTAATAATTGTTTCATCTCTCAATATTTTTACACTGCAGACGAGAATCAATGCAGCTTTTTTTAATTAATATCAGATTCGTTTCTGCAGCCACATGTTTTCATGTCATTTATTACAATCTATATTTTTTTAATTTCACTTAATTAAATGTTATAATATATATAATCTACTTTAAGCTTATCTAAGGTCTTTATTGTAAGCCTACTGAATAGTCTTTTTTTCCCCATTTCTAATAATGTTAAGAAATTAAATACCAAAATGTAATGTATATTGTAGTATCACTTTTTTTAAAATTTATTTTCTTCTATTAATTGTAAATTGATAACCATTAAAAAACATTTGTTTTTAAGGTTCTTTTTTAATAAGGAGAAAAATAAAACTTTGTAATTAGTTTTACCATGAGTTATTTGCCAAAAATAACACGTTGAGATTTAAACAGAGAACAAAACTTGTATTTATCTTTGTCGTTCACTTTATATATATATATCTTTTAAGATAATCATAAAACTGAACTTATTTTTTTATTTAAAGCTGTCATATTTATTACGTCTCAAGGAAATTAACTAGTATTAAATAATAAGAAATACTTTCAAAGAGATAAATGTTTGACTTAAGTGCATTATAATATTTAATATTATACAGTATTTAAAGTTGTGTTATAAGAACTGTAAACGACTCATCAATCTGAAAGTGGAGCTTGTATTAAATATTACAGACATAAAAGAAAGAAATCATTTTGAATGTATTTCATATTATTTGATGTCTAATAAATATATATATATATATATATAAAAAATATATATATATATATATATATATATATATATATATATATATATATATATATATATATATATATATATATATATATATATATACAAGCAATCGCAATTGTGAATAAATATAAGCTTGTTCGTTCTTGGTTTATAAGTCTATTAAAATATGTAGCAATTAACTCTGTATTTAAAATTATATTGTAAGTCAAATTATACCCATTGATTTAAATTACTTATCAGAATTGCATACTATTTTAAGACATACTTACAAAAATTAGAGTAAATAAAAATTATTTTTACTTTTTTTTTTTGCTTCCTACAACTCTAACTTTGGAGGCTATTGGTTATTGCATTATAAATCATGGTATATTTATATTAAAACTTTATCTCGGATATATGTATAAAACAACAATAATTAATAGATAAAATGGAAATATACAACCCAAAAATAAATACTTTATTTAAAGAATCATAAGCGATTTATAGAAAACTTATAAAGATGTCTCTTATTTACAATTACTTAACATAATCCAGTGGGCATTATTTACATTATAATGCAATAACCACACCAACAGTAAATTATATATGCATATATAAAGAAAGAAAAACTCCCCATACAGTATTGCCACTCTGTGCCAAACAGAGTAATCAATGAATGCCAGAAGGCTTGTGCATAAAATCCCTATCTATTGCCTACTCATGAAATATCCCCAAACTAGTTTCTGGCTTGTGGCCATCGTCAGTGAGGAGCTTTGGATCTGAGAGCAGTGCACCTAGATCTTAGGATCCTAAGATCTAGTTGCAGTGCTCTCAGATCCAAAGCTCCTCACTAAAAGATCTAGGTGCAGTGCTCTCAGATACAAAGCTCCTCACTAAAAGATCTAGGTGCAGTGCTCTCAGATCTAAAGCTCTTCACTGACGATGGTAACAAGCCAGAAACTAGTATGGGGATATTGGATGAGTAGGCATTAGATAGGGATGTTATGCACAAGCCTTCTGGCATTCATTGATTACTCTGGTTGGCTCAGGGTGGTAATATGTATGGAGAGTTTTGCTTTGTTTATAAACAATTATGTGTTAGTATAAGATAGTGATCATGATATATACATAAAGAATAGAAACCTATTATAATTCAATTTTTTAAATTATAAAAAAACAACACACAAAAATAATCATTTTTTAATTATAACTCTAAAGTCTCCAATAACCAAACAATGACTATTTCTCCTTAAATTTATTGGCCTTTAATCATGTTTACACTCTTATTTAAATTTCCGTAGAATAAATTATGAAAAGAATCTCCATGTAATAAATTATATTAAAAATTACAAAAAAATAAAATGATATGAAACTTTATATATTCAAAAAAATTTAAATAAATGTGCAAACATTATTAAAAGTAGAGTGCAATGGGGGGGGGGGTCATTGCACTAAACACTTGTTTAGCAATTTTTATAATTTTACACTTAATTTCAATAATATTTTTTTTGTTATTCATTTATCCTAAGTAATAAAATATACCTTTTTATTAGCTATTAATATCTTTATGAATTGTTTGTCTCTTGTTAATATTAGTCTGAAATTCAATATATTTAATATCTTTGCAGTCGATAGATAAGATATTTTTTTTTTATCCATGCTGCTTTTATTTAGACATTATGTTTGTTACAGAAGTAATGCTGCAAAAGTCATTTAATGATAGATAATGCTGATATGTCTATATTTGAATTTCAGCTAACAATACACAAATGGTTATATTTTTTATATAGTTATGTTTAGAGGTTTCAAAATGTAATATTATTATATTAAGCTTGCATTGTATCCATGATATGAAATATGTTTGCTTAATAGTCATTAAGATGTTGTTTGATTGAGTTTAAGTTTCTAGTCTGCATTAATTTCAATTTCAATATAGTTTACATTTTGTGCCCAAGATATATGAAATTACCTTTTAATTATGCTATTTTATGCAAACTTTATGATTGCTTCACAGGGAAGACTGCTGATGTAGTTTAACAATAGATGATTATGATATTTTTATACTTGAATCTCAGTTTAGTAATATCCCTCTGGTTGCATATATATATGATCAACAGATATATATATATATATCCCTCTGGTTGCATATATATATGATCAACAGATGGCGTTTTACGAAAACCACCGAAACAAGTGTACAATTTGTTTACATAAACTACAAAAGAGTCAGAATTAACTATCTCTTTCATTTTCTCACCCAATTTGTTTACATAAACGACAAAAGAGATAGTTAATTCTGACTCTTTTGTTGTTTATGTAAACAAATTTTACATGTGTTTCGGTGGTTTTGGTAAAACGCCATCTGTTGATCATAAATAACAAGTGATAGCAAGTTATGTGAATAACTTGTTTTTGTTTTTCATATATCTATATATATGGTTGCTATATATATATATATATATATATATATATATATATATATATATATATATATTGAAGCTGGAAATTAAATACATATTTCTGCTTCACCTAGTGCCAATGTCATCAGCACTAGTATGGATTTGAACCCAAACCTTTTATCTTAACTGACACCCACCACATAATAAGTGATATTACAATTATAATCAATATTATAATCTTTTATCTAATTAATTTGTATTTTATGATTAACTAACCTTTTATAATAGTTTATTTATTTTATATTTTTAAAAATTTATATTGTGTATTTTGTTAAATTGAATTGAATCCTGAATATCTATAAAATCTTACAAACATTTTAAATTCTTTTATTAAAGTTCATTTTTCTTAAATTAATCAGTTGGTAACATTTTATATTTATCTTTTGATAAATGTACATTAAAGGATCAATTATGTAAACAATGTAATATTTGTAAGAAATATTTTGTAAATTTCTATTTTAGTTTATGTCAAATATTAAATTTGAAAGTCATTGTACCAAATACCTAAAATTTTTCTGAATAAAATTTACATTTTTGTTATTCTAAATCTTAATTAAATAGGCTTTCTTAGTACAATGACTGATAAACTGAATATGCTTGTTGCTGTTTTCTTTTAATTAGCAAATAAACCATTGGGACATGTTTAATGCAGGATGATAGATTTCCCTCCAAAGTAGGCACCAACCTCAGAGAAACAGAGCAATTGCAATTTGGAGTTGTCACTGTAGATTTAATCCCATAGATAAGGCCAGATCACATAAATAGGGGATTATTATTGAAGATTTTTTTTGAAGAGTTCACTGAAGAGAGTACTTTAGATTTACAGTACATCATGATTAAAGAAATGATGGGGTGAAAAGATCAACATTGCTCCCTGGAGCTCTGTTTCCACCAGCCATTAATGCCTCTCCAGTGCTTTCAACATCTATATGGAGACTGTCTGTGTCAAGGAAATCTGCTAAATGATAACTGCATGTGTCAAGCTATGTAATATCTACCATTTGTTTGAGGTAACCCCAATTTGCTGCAAGCCACTAATTCCACCTTACATTGTTTTCTAAATCAATGTTAATTTATATTATCTATGTTTATACAACTTAGTTTTAAAATGCATCCCTTAAATTTTTTTCTCTTAAATTTAAAATCTCAATTCTTATCAAAATCTGACATTATTTTGATGTGGTGAATTTAAATTAAATTTTGTTGATTTATTTATAATATTGACTTACAGAAATTGCCAAGTACAAAATTCAATGAGCTATTAACTTTAAATTCTCTCCCTCTTATTTTTCCAGTCAAACTCATTACAGGAGACTTATTTCCCATAAATTAATTAATAGAAAGCTTGTTTAGTTTTGTACATCATATTATAAATTTATTTTGAATGATTTAAATTAGTTAAAAGTATCTCATTATTACATCTAATTTAAAATAACCCTGTAATTATTTCTGAAAGAATAAAGAATTTTAGTAAATCAGTTAAGTAAATCTATTATGATTTCTGTAAAACAAATGTGTTGAAAGAATATTGTTGAAAGCATTTTATTTGTACACGTTTCATACATATATATTTTATTCAACAAAAAAACAATAGTAAAATTTCAATATATAATTTGTTATGCAGTATATTTATCAAACTTCACCATAAGTGAGTTTGATATCCAATGCCCCATCTATGTTAATTAAAGACAATCTTGTTTATAATCTTTGATAAACTGTTTAATAACTTACTAATAAATGAAATATTTGGAAAGTGTGGGAAGCAACTTATATTTTAAATTCTAATTCTTGCCTTCCCTTTTATATTATGTTTTATGATTCATTCATTAATGGCCTAAGGTTTCTGGGGACTTCCTTTTATGTCAGGGAGTCAATTATTTTAAACAGGATTTAAGTTATAATTTTGTTAGTGATACATTATCTATCTATATATTTCTAAGGCACTATGTATTTGTAGCTACAACCATTCATTTATTATTATTTTGCTTTGCTACTTACTCCTCAGGACCTTCAAAAATTTAACTATGACCAGTCCAATCTTTCACACTCCCTCAAAGTAAAAGTAGTTCATACCAAGGGATTCTTTTCAGGCATTGCCATTAAGATGTGTATGGGAAGTCCAGCAGATCAAAAATAAGTTATGATTATTTAGAGACATGTTTTGGCTGGAGGGCCAGCATTTCTCATCTACTTGTATTTACTAGGAATTTCCTTTAGCAAAGCCACCCAGAGGTTCATAACAGACCTCATATATTTAGTTGTAATCTGTAATAGCATACTGCCTTCTTCATCATTTTATATCTTTATTTAGCAAACCTGAAACGCTCTCTGCCATGATGGCATGTCCTTCACAAAGCAATTTTGTTAATTAATTAAAGCTGATTATAATTGTCAATTATTTATTTAAGAACTATTTTGCTTCCCACACTCATTATATACAAATGATTTTAAATGTAATAGTGTTTGAAACGTCCATCTTTCATGTCTTGTAATATATATATATATATATTATGATATAAATATATATATATATATATATATATATAATATATATATAATAGATTTATTCATAATATCTTAAAGAGGGCTAATAATATTTTATTGCTGATTGGTTCTTGGCAGACCAATTAATCTTTTTTTTTTACTTTGTTAATCAAAGCCGCATCAATATTGAATTCAAGAAAATAAACAAGTTGTATAAACAAAGACTTAACTTATTTTGTAACTCAATTTCTTAATAAATTCCTGTAATATTATTCTTTTAAATAAGCTTAGTTTGTCATCACTCCCAATCTCCAAGATTAATTACTCTATTTATTTATAATATTTCTTTGATTCAAATTCACTTCTTTGTAATGTTGCCATAAAGAATTATCATTGTTATGGTTCAAACCATTAGTAATTGATATCCAATCACCTCTGTACTGTTTTGCAATTCACTAAATCAAATTTCTTATATAAACCCATTATTATTTTGAGTCTCTTTGTGAACCATGACATCTAGCTGGGACAGAATAAAAACAAGCACTGCTCATGTCATCGCAAATGTTGTCCATTAGTCAGAAAGGTAATAGTTTGGGCAAATAGGTTAGGATTCACCCTTGCCCTGACATCTGTATCTTGCGCATGGTTGGATTCAAGGTACTTTTGCATGGATTATTGGTCTTGTTGAATGGATACACGATTTCTGACTGGAACAATATATATATATATATATATATAATAAAACAATACAATACTAAACAAAAATCCAATTTTTACCAAAATCCTTACATGACCATGGTTTTATCTACTAAACAAATAACCTTCTCAAGTGAAAATCAAACCAAAGAAGCAACATATACATACAAAACAAACAAACCTTCCCATAATTCATTTCAAAAAAACAATTTCTCTTTATATCAAAAAAATGATAACCTCTGATTCAAAAAGTTCTATCATTAAAGTTTTCTTTACTCTTTTCTTTAATTCATTCTCTTCATAAAAAATAACTGTTGGATCATCAAACAATATTTTATGACCTGTATTTAATTCATGAATATATAAAGCTAAGTTGTGATACCTATGTTTGATTCTACTTATAAAAACTTTAATCCTTTAATTAAGGCTAAATTTACTCTGACCTATATAAATCTTACTACGGATACAAGGAATCTTATAAATAATTCCAGGAATTTTATATAAGTAGATTTGTATAGATCAGAGTAAATTTAGCCTTAATGAAAGGATTAAAGTTCATATAAGTAGAAATAAACATAGGTAATATAGCTCAGCTTTATATATTTATGAATTGAATATAGGTCATAAAATATTGTTTGACAATGCAATGGCTATGTTTTTATGAAAAGAGTAAATTAAAAAGTAGAGTAAAGTAAACTTTGATGATAAAACTTCTTGAATCTGAGGATACCAATCTTATGAAAACATCTTTTGATATAAAAGAAGTTGATTTTTGATATGAATTATGGGAAAGTTTGTTAGTTTTGTGTATATATGTTACATCTTTAATTTGATTTTCACTTGAAAAGATCTATTTGTTTAGTAGATGAAACCATGGTTGTGTAAGAATTTTGGTAAACATTGGATTTTTATCTAGTATTGCATTGTTTTATGGTTTTGTATTTTATTTATTACTAGTATAATGTTAGGCAGTTTTAAATTTTATATACATATTTCATCTGTCGGTTATGTCATTATGAAAAAACAACAACAAATGAATGAAGTTTTAAATAGTTAAGAAATTAAAATAGCTGTACTGCATTCTATTGAAGTCTTTGTTGAACAGCTTAATTCCATTTAATATTTTATATCTACATTAAGCTATTCTAATTTCATGTATGCAATTATTAACTTGTGTTTTATTATTAAAATAAGATTATTAAAATTGTTGCTCTGTTTTTATTCTTTCACAATTGATTATTAATTAAATAATTTACTAATGACATATTTTGATCAGGTAAATATATTAAATTTACATTCAGTGTCCAGCAATGTTGACAAGTTAAGCTTGCAAATAAATGTTAAGAGTTTACACAAAAAATAATCAATAAAATCAAAATGAATGCATTGTAATCTTGGTTCTTGCCAATGTTATTTATTCAAAACTTGAAGGAAAGTGGATTTCTTTTCTTAATTATACATATATATAATTGAAATTTTAAACTGGATTCCAAGAGATTGTAAAATACCCAGAAAGAGACCACATGTGAGATGGATGGATGAAATAAGAAAGTGTGCAGGGGTGATGTGGAGAAGGGAAGCTAAAGATCGGAAAGATGGATTAATCTTAGAGAGACCTTCATCCTGCAATGGATGATTGATAATGGTTGATAATTATATATATATATATATATATATATATATATATATATATATATATATATATATATATATATATATATATATATATATATATATATATATATATATATATATATATATATATATATATATATATATATATATATTGAAACAGAAAAATAGCTATATTTGGCTATTTAATATTTATTGTGAAACCAAATTAAATGTGACAAATTTTAACATTACAATGAATATAACACTCTATGCTAGATCAATGCATAAAAGTTAAAATTCTAATGGGGAAATATATCAACATCATAAACAAATAAAATTATAATACTATAACTGTAGAATAACACTAACATTATTAGCCATAACTCCAAATAAATTAAATTTATTATTGATTTATCCCAACATCCACTTTTATAAATTTTGAGTATCATGCAATTTTCAAAACTAATGCCCATGACATAGTCATGTTACTTTTCTCACCTAGTTACATTAATCTTATAGTAAACACACTAAAGTTGTACATTGTGAAATAAGTATGAAATGTTTTTAGAAGATAATAAAAGAATATAATAAATTAATATCATAAATTTATTATGATATCTAACATGAAGTAATTTATCATAAATTAAAAAAAAAGTATAGAAAAAAATATTAGAATAATGACTAACATGATAATTGATAACAACACTAATTTATTACATAAAATATATATCAAACATAATGACACAAATTAAGTTGTTGTTAATAATAATAATAATAATAATAATAATAATAATAATAATAATAATAATAATAATAATAATAATAATAATAATAATAATAATAATAATAATAATAATAATAATAATAATAATAATAATAATAATAATAATAATAATAATAATAATAATAATAATAAGAATAAGAATAAGAATAAGAATAAATAAGAATAAAATAAACAAATTAATACATCATGTATTTGCCTGAAGATTAGTGATGATGGTATTTAAAATGTGATAATATATTGTTCTATTTCCATTATTTATCTGTAAATTTTGAATAGATAGAAAATTATAAACTTTATTTAAACTTCTGAAATACAATGATATAATTTTCAATAATAAGATTTACACATATCTCATGAAAATGTAAAATATTTGCAAGAACAATAACTTACATTGTTTAAGCCATGTATGACAGTTAGTGTAAACTTCTGTGTTTGCCTATCAGTTATAATTTATACTAAGTTGTTAATGTTTTAATTATGAACTTGAACAGAAACTTTATATAATTAACATAAATAACTATAAATCATTTATGAATTACAGAGATGATCTTTTTTTAACAATTCATATGAAAACAAGTAAAAATATCTGTTCAGTTATTAAAACAAAATATATGTATATATTTAAAAATGAATATTTACAAGAGTGTATTTACTTATCTTAATATAAATAATACCCAACTATAAAATTGCGATCATGCATGCTATTATATTTTCAATTATTTGTCTTGAAAACTCATATATATATATATTCAAGTATGTGTGTGTGTATAAAAAAAGAATGTACTTGAAAACTCATATATATATATATTCAAGTATGTGTGTGTGTATAAAAAAAGAATAAACATTCTCCTATCAATAATATGTCTTTTTTTACAATGTTATTATTTAAATTGTTTTTTTAATAAAATTAATATTTATCACATATTTTAACTATTGTATCCAGAATGCTTTAATTTTATATATAGAATATGCTAAAATAAATGAATTAATAATAAATCATTATTATTTTTGGAACTTCTTTAGCTTGTTAAAAAGTGGGCTACAAAACAAAATAGCTGTTTAATTTGTTTTACCAAGTCTGATTTTTTTTTTTTTTTTATTGGGGTATATTTTGGGATTCAATTAGGTAACACCTAATGACATTACAATAATTTGATTACTTGGGATAAATGTATTCGAATATTTCATTTTGTGTTATAATGATAAAATCATCATTAATTGAACTATAAGATAAGGATAAGTACAAAATTAAATTAATCTATTAAAATTTTAAATATTGAGCTCTTTGGGAGATCTAGTCAATAAGAAATATTATTTCTCTTCTTTCTTTTATTTAGTGCTTCATTTTGTTTGTAGTTTCTCAAAATAATAATAATAATTATTATTTTTTAGATATGGTAGATAAACATTTTCTATTAGAACAGTTCATGAGCTTTTTATATATTTCTTTCTATTTTCCTTCCCACCTTTTCCTTCATCAGATAATAAACATCAAATATATATATATATATATATATGAGTACAATATATATATATATATATATATATATATGTCTTTTTATATATAACTACTATATATATATATATATATATATATATATATATATATATATATATATATATATATTGTGCCCTTTTGTATGGGTCACCATTTAATTTTGTGCTAATCTATTAAAAATTTTAAATTTAAGATATATTTGAATATGTGATGTTAATTTTGCTTATAGTAATATTTCAAAAGGTTTAATTAAAGCAATCTATGAGTATTTGATATGTGAAATTGTGCTGATATTGAGAGAGACATTTTAAATGATGATGATTATAATATATGGTTGGGAGAAAAATGGCCATAATCAATACTGCATTAATAGATTTAATAAATAAATATTTAAAGCTAAAGTATTTAAAAGACAAATTAAAATTAAATGCATATATTTATTGTTGATGAAATAATATTATAAGAGAATATAAATATTTTAATTATTATAAGTACTTAAATAGAAGATTAATATTTGATTTTAATAATATTGGATAATTATTTTAAAATCTATTATAATATCTTATTTATTTAAAAAATATTTATTTTAAAAAAATGCAATTGTTAGTTTATTTTTAGACGATGACAAGCATTTCTTGTATTGTAAAGAACAGATGTTAGTTAAATATACACACACTTGCTTGGAAGTTATTTAGCAAAGTTGCAAAACTATTTTAAAAAATCATGTTATAAAATTTATAAATAATACGTGAGTTATCACGAGATAAAAATAAAGATAAATCAATGTAGAATATTAAATCTGATTTTAAAAGTATTGCTTTAAAAATATGATGTATAAAAAAATACTTAGTTTATTTAAAAATAATCTTATAAAAGTTAAAATTAAAATCAAGTAAGCGTATATTTTAAAAAATGTTTAATAGATTTAAATAAATGATAAAGATTATTTTAGAAATTTAATAATGTAATAAATATTTAATATTAAATAAGCCATTATTTATTTTTAATTTTGTGTTGTTGGTAAAATATGTAAATAAGCCAGCAAGTTGATTGTTTAATCTACCAATCAAATGGGAAGTTTCTTCCGGTATAAAAGCTCAGGTCAATTGTTAGGAGAGGACTTCGTGATTGATTTTTAAGTTAATTGTGTTATTAAAAAATAGCTAAGTAAATTTTATAGACGCTTTTAAAATCATTTTTCAAAATTATAAAAGTGTCTTTGTAAATAAGTTATAGAAATTTTAAATGATAAACATGCAGTGTTAATTTAATTTTTCCCTATCGGTCGTCTCTACTAAGCTCAATTTACAAGCAAATAGTCATGGGAACATCATATATAGTGAAAATATATCGGAAACTTTATACTAAAAGTATGACAAACGCTGGATTAGTTCGGAAAATTACGAGATGGAGAAAAGTAGTATTTTGGACAGTATATAATTTTAAAAGCTAATTACTATTGACTATTAGAAAATAGATATTTTAAAGAATAAAATACTTCTTTATGAAGAAAGTATTTTTGCCAGCTATAAATTTAAATATATATATCTTAAGTAAAGATATTAGAAATAAAAGTAGTTTTATAAATACTTGCCTTGTTAAGTCTTTATGTTTTAAAAGACTGAATATTGACAATTTTGGAAGGCAAATAAATTGAAAATATAATTAGCTAAAAGTCTTAATATAATAAAAATTATTATACTGAAATAATTTAAACGCTGGTCGTTTATAGATAAAGAAGCTTATTCTTACATGGATATTTTGTTAAGAAATGCGCAAGTAATATATGGAGTCCCAGTCAATTTGAAATAATTAAATGATAATTTTTCATAAACTATAGACTAATTTAAGATAATAACTTTAAATAATATATTTAAAGAACTGAATCCGGATCAGATAAACTATTTTAATTTATTATATTTTTATGGAAGAACTGATTAATTTTATTTTATTTTAAAAGAACATTTTTCATTTTTCATAAACTTTTAAAAAAACACGTGATGGACCGGAAACAGGAAATGGTGTTCTAGTGAATGTGTGCCTAGGATTAAAGAACTTTATGGTGAAAAGGAGACATCGCTGGAGTTATGTAATATGAATTCTGTTTTATTTATCTAACATAAAATTTAAATATTATTAATCTATTAAAATAAGATAGGTACATTTCTTTAAATAATAACTAAAAATAATATAATGATTAATTGCATAAGTTTATTTTATAATTAATATAACACAGAATATTTTAAAGAATGATCGTGAGTATAAATGTGAATTATTTTATGAAGCTGTAATTCCGAAGAATATTGGGAAATGGATGTTTGTGAATTTGTGATGGATGATCTAAATAGTTGTTTTGATCAATGGATCCATATAGTTATTTAATGTGGAAAGCAGCCATGTGGAAATTGTCATTGAAAATAGCATCCTTGATTCTGTTCACAAATTGAAAAGAAGAGTTAATTGAGTAAGATACAAAGCCCAAGCTATAACCAGCAGTTGACTAACAAACTTAGCTGTTTCTAAATAATGGACTCCCCCTGAAAAGGGGAAAATCAACTGAAGCTCACTCAATTTAATATACACATGGGCAAGTATAAATAGAGAAAAAGTATATATTAGCGAGTGAGTAAACAAGTAAAAATTATTTATTTATCCAATTTACAACAATCATTAGGAAATCATCTTATTATATAACTACATATATATTTAGTTTTTCAATGTCAAGCAAATCAGAATATCCATCTGTCTGCTCTTCTGAATTCCTCTAGCAATTAAGTTTAGGGAATAAGGGCCACACATCAGAAATGAAGGTCTTAAGACTGGAACTTTATTATTTTAGCGAAATTAATGGAACCATGATGAAATGTACAATTAACTATAATGATTACTATTTATCATCTTATTAGCCTTGAAATAACATACAAAAATGGAATTTACGAATGAGTAAGATAAAATCAAAACTTCCAAGTAAATACAGCAATAAAATTATTTACATAATTATAAGTTATGTAACAAAAAAATTGAATAATACAAATAAATAAATACCCAAATAAGTGATAAATACCTGAGAGGTGTATAATTTAAAAATATTTCTACTACACTGATCCATGCATAAACTTTGTCTAGAACTTTACTTTCATGTTTCCTGATATATTTTCAAAATTGAATAAAACAATTAAATGATTCTAATAATTTTGAGTGCATCAAAAAAATCATATATCACTGCTTCAAGTTCACACATGTAAATTTACCATAAACCAAGGTCATATTTTCTGAATTGTATTCTCAAAACATTACTCATGTAGTTGTGTATAATATAATGTTTATATAATACTTCAAACTACTTCCTCCTGAAATATCCCCTTTTAAAACGTTAATATTGCTGAGGAAATTATTTTCATCAATATCTATGCTTTGCTTTACATATATGGAATAAATACAGACACCCATTCTAGGCATTAACATGACAAGCACATTATAAATTATACATAAATGAGATACTGTTTTGGATATGCTAACATTCATAATGATTTAATTTATTAATTATTACCATCTCTGTTTAATAATTACATATCTAATACAATGCTAAACTTATTTTATTCATTAAGAAATCAAAAGGTTTGTATAATAAAAAAATGTATCTGCACAATTTACGTTACAAAATGTAAATTTCATTCAATGTTGAAATAATTCTTCCACATTATTATATCTTTTGGTAAATGGGCCCATGAATAAAACTAAATTATGCACTAATTAAACTTAATATTTATAATTGTTTTTTTTTTTTTTTTTACATTTAAATAAACAATGTTAGTTTAGAATTTGTTTAATCATTTTTAACTCTTAACAACAGTTTTAACTAAATATAAGTTAGTATTTTTTATCTCAATTAGCTTGTGATAATTATAAATAGAATTAACATGAGATATTACTATTTTTGTATTAAGTTCTTTTACAATTAATAGAAGCTTTTTTTTTGTCCAACAATTTTCTTCAATCGTTGAGTTCACGATAATCAGTAAATAGGCATCAAAATTACCAGTTTATACCAGAAACATTTGTGTAATCCAAATTAATTGGAATGGTAATTGAATTTTTATAAATTAGCCATGAGAAAGAGGTAAGTTTGAAACTTCAGCTTTCTTCTGCAGTTCCTTGGAAGAATTATTAATGAAGAAAAGATCTCATTGCCCCATTCTCTCACTATTTCTAGTAAGCCATGGTGTTTAGCAAGTAATGTACTAAAGGAAAATATTTTATAGTTACCTTTTAAAAGAACAAACTTTTGCTTACTTGATACATTTTTTTTTTTGCTGTTCTATAGTAGAACAATATAAGTTTCATCATTTTTGTTCTAAAACTGATTTCCATAGATCTTTTTCATGGACATATTATATATCTTGAATTAAAAATAATAAGTTAACATAACTTTTTTCTGAAATAATAAATTTAATATTTGCGTTAGCAATTAATAAATAAATATGTAAAATGTTTTATATGTGTTTGTGTTTATATTGACTCAATATCATATACACATTTCATTCATTCTATGGTCATTCTGAACAATTACATTTGAGGCAAAAGTTGGGCTGTAATATTTTTATAAGTGTAGTTGTCCTTGTGTTTACAGGGAATTTTAAAGAATTCATTTTACCAAAGAAATTGATGGAATAATCAGACAAGTAATTTTGTTTTCAATTAGTTTCAAAGTGTCAATCTTCTTTCTATGTCTTTATCTATCTATCTATCTATCTATCTATCTATCTATCTATCTATCTATCTATCTATCTATCTATCTATCTATCTATCTATCTATCTATCTATCTATCTATCTATCTATCTATCTATCTATCTATCTATCTATCTATCTATCTATCTATCTATCTATCTATCTATCTATCTATCTATCTATCTATCTATCTATCTATCTATCTGTCTATCTATCTGTCTGTCTGTCTGTCTGTCTGTCTATCTGTCTATCTATCTATCTATCTATCTATCTATCTATCTATCTATCTATCTATCTATCTATCTATCTATCTATCTATCTATCTATCTATCTATCTATCTATCTATCTATCTATCTATCTATCTATCTATCTATCTATCTATCTATCTATCTATCTATCTATCTATCTATCTATCTATCTATCTATCTATCTATCCATCTATTTATCTAACTATCTGCATGATTTTAACATTTAAAAGTTTTTCATTTATTTATAAATAATTTATCTTGTCAGTTTAGCATAAAAGTTATATATAAAAATATACTTTCTTATGAATGAGCGATTTATGATAACTGTAAGAATAATTTGACTAAGTTGACCATTTTGACAACGTTTGTACAAAACACACACACACAAAAAAAAAAAAACATACGTAATAAAAATATTATAGCCCTTCATACAAAAGATCTTTGTAGATTTCATAATTTATTTATTTCTTTTTACATGTATTTGGATGGAATTTTAATACATGAAAGAAATAAAAAGATATAGATTTACACCAATCAGAATAAAGTGCCATGAAATAATTAACCCAACCATTATCTGGCTAATGTTTTTTGTACTATTCAGATAACATTAGAAAAAAAGCATTCAAAAATAAAAAAAAAAAAAAATACAATTTTAAAAAAATATTGTTATAAAAATACATCATAAAAAGACATGTTTCCTCTCTCCAAAAATCTTCGCTGTAATTTACATTAATTTGATTTATATATATAAATCACTAAATTTTGAGAAAACAATAAGTTCTTGAAAGCGCTCAGCCATTGTATCATTTTTATCAGTTTCTCTATTGCTGCGTTTCAGCATACTCAATACATATTACAACATATTTTAATAAACCCAACATTGCCTGTTTATTTTTATATTTCTTTACAAAACTAATTAGATCAACAATATACTAATTTAATATTTTCTTTAAAAAAAAATAATTAAAAAAATGTTAGTAATAGTGTATGATGACCTTATTTTCAAATCTTTTTAATATTTTATCAAAAATCCATCTACTTTTAATTTTTAACATTAAAAATATTTATGAGCAAATAACTCCCTGTACTTAATTTACAAGCAGATTTCTAATAAAACACTTTAATAAACTTATAATTAATGCCAGTCTCCTGAATTAATGAATTGACAATAACGTTGGTTACACGTTTATTAAAACATTTCTTTCGGAATCTGACATGGCACTATTTAATAACTGTAATTTAATTACAATTTTATTAAAGTTGTTAGAACAATAAAAATGTACTTTTATTTACAAATTTATTGCATAAATATAATAATTTTATGTTATTATGTGAATACATATAACATACATCGTTATAGCAAACTAGCGTCAATTCTTTTGTGAATAGTTTATAATGTGTAGATTAAATTAAAAGAAAAGCTACGTAATCTATAAAAAATATCTCTGCTAACTGTATAAATTTTACTTTCATCATTAAACTCTTAGTTTGATTTTATTTATTCATATCTAAAATAATAATTATTGATAAGATTTTAATACTTAAGTCTCTCTTCCTGATTAATGAAGCTATTATGTCTTTAAATTTTAATTACAATTTTTTTACTATAAACATAAATATGTAGATGATCTGTATTTAAACTATGCTAACAGCATGAAAAGCATATATATATATATATATATATTTAATGTTTTCACGGTTATATGGTGTAGATAATACAGTGTTTTTGGGTACAAACCGTGGATTATTTTTCATTACAATCCGATATTTCGATGGACTAGCAACCGCCATTATCAAGGTTAACTTTTGAAAAAACAATCTCATTAGATTTCAAAGAATAATGTGACTCAGTGCAAGATGAGAAGTGAGATTCAACTTGAAGTAGTTCAGCATTCACAATATGAGGCATTACAAAATGTTTATTTCCTTCAGTTTTTTCATCTATTAATTTCAAGTTAATATTAGATAAAATGAGAGGTTTTCACATAGCTGAAATATGTTGTGTTTCATCAGCCCTATTTAAATCAGTAGGTCTCTTTAATATTTCAATTGACTCTCTCATGGTTCTTAGATCATATCGTTCCAAATTTACAAATATTTTTGTAATGAAAAATAATACACAGTTCGTACGCAAAAACACTGTATATATATATATATATATATATATATATATATATATATATATATATATATATATATATATATATATATATATATATATATATATATATATATATATATATATAGTATCATTTCCAGAAACTTCTGTGTACTAAAAATATAATAGTGAAATAACTGACATTTCAGTACAATAACAACTACTTTTATCAGAGCTTCTTCTTTCTCAAATCATAAGAATATATGCAGTGAGATTTAAAATTGTTATTTTTTTCCATTTGTTATTTTATCTTCATTCTCAAATTCTATTGGTTAAAAAGTTTTAAAAAATATTTTAACATCCAATAGGTTTTTCGAAATATTGTTAATTTTCTACAATTCACATTTTTCATTTATGCTTTTAGGCTTTTAAAAATGTCTGTAGTTTTCAATAGTAGTCTCTGGTCATATTGTTCAATTTCTGCAAGAATATGTCTTTTATTAAAATTGATGTCATGATTCGTTAATTTAATGTGGGAATAAATGACTAATACAAGGGTTTTTTTCTAAATGTGTTCTTTTTTATGTTTATTCTATGATTGGTCTGGCAAATGTTTCAATGTGAACTGACTCCACTTGAAATTTCATATACACCATAACACTTCAAAGGAATTTTATCTTTAGGGTGTGGAAATAGTTCATTATTTATTTTTAATGTAGTACTGAGGAAAGTACTAGTTATTGTATTGAAATATCAGCTATTTAACTATTGTATTTTGCTACGTGAAAGCTCATGAAAATAATACTATGAATTCATTGATCCATGGAAATATTAAAATTAATACATATATAATGTAAAAAAATGTTTTATATATTTTCTATTTTAAATTAGATGTAGACAAATTTTCCTCAATTTCTTCCAGGCATACTGTAAAATTCTAATCTTTATATTCTTACTCTTTCTGTATAGTTATCTTATATAGAATATCTTTGAAATCTTGTACAAATTAATTGAAAATAGCTAAAGCAATAGCGGGCGATTTTTAACCCTCAGTAGATCAATACTTAATAAAGATGTATTTTATAAAATAATATACAAACTGTATAACCGAATTAAATGTACAAAGAATAAAGTTTAAAACTAACATTAGCTATTATTCTTTTATTTAAGAATATACATTATCTATCATTGATCTGTCTAGTAATATATCTGTCTTTTCTTTTGCTCATTATCTATCATTGATCTGTCTAGTAATATATCTGTCTTTTCTTTTGCTCATCTATAATACTTTTGTCCATTTTTATTATAAATAATTCTATCTATTTATATAAACTACTTTCTAACTATCTATATATTTTACCATCTCCTACATACTATTTACTAACATACATATTAATTATTATTAACCTGCATACCTTCAGTTTAGAAATCTATCTATCTATCTATCTATCTATCTATCTATCTATCTATCTATCTATCTATCTATCTATCTATCTATCTATCTATCTATCTATCTATCTATCTATCTATCTATCTATCTATCTATCTATCTATCTATCTATCTATCTATCTATCTATCTATCTATCTATCTATCTATCTATCTATCTATATTATCTATCTATCTATCTATCTATCTATCTATCTATCTATCTATCTATCTATCTATCTATCTATCTATCTATCTATCTCTCTATCTATCTATCTATCTATCCATCTATCTGTCTATCTATCTATCTATCTATCTATCTATCTATCTATCTATCTATCTATCTATCTATCTATCTATCTATCTATCTATCTATCTATCTATCTATCTATCTATCTATCTATCTATCTAATATACATATTTATTTATCTAACTATGTAGGCACACATTTATCTACCAACAATATGGAGACAAATATATTTATTTGACCATCTACATCTAGTGAATTAATTTAATTAGCTTGTATTACAGATATAATATAATGAGTGGGATAATAGCTTTTAACAAGATTTTTGGAATATCCCTACTCCCAAACTGGTTTCAAGATGCTGGCTGTACTCAGTGAGATGATAGGATATTCAAACATTAGATCTAAAAATACCAGCCCAAGCCCTGCATTTATCTAATAGTTAACTATTAAATAGAAAATCTGAAATTTTCAGACAACTATAAATCTTCAAATCCAGCTATCTAACTTAAATAGCCATGTGGAACTGAACTAAGTTAACATACAACATATATTAATAGATTTAGCACTATAACATAACCAAATCCACAAGGGCAAAGCTATAATAGGAGTAAAAATCAAGTCGTATATCACATGCCTTAATTACATTACATTTATAGTACAAGGTTATTAAATTAAGTCACTGATGTATGAGTTGATTTTATTGCTATTATAATTTAGCTTCTGAGGCTTTGGTGATGTTATATTGCTATATCTATTAATATATGGAGTATCTGAACTTAGTTCAGTCTCATATGGATATTTAAGTTAGATATCTGAATTTAAAGACATATGGAGTCTGAAATTTTCATATTTTCTATTTAATAGTTAACTATTAGATAAATTCTGGGCTTGAATTGGTATTTTTAGATCTAATGTCTGAATATCCTAGCACCTCATTGACAATAGACAGCCACTTGAAACCACTTTGGGGATAGGGATATTCAAAAAAGCTTAAGAACTATTCGAATGCTCATTAGACTATATATATTGTGACCTTCTTATACTCTCATTATCATTGGACAATCAGGCCCACATGTTTCTGGGCACCATAATCCGCCTCTGTGACCTTCTCATTGGATCATCAACTAATCTAGACTCATGTTTGGCCCTATAATACACCTTGGTGTCCTTCTCTTTGAATGCTGGAATCATGTACAAATCTGGCCGCACATTTCATGGCACCAAATCTGCCCTTTTTTAACCTTCACTACCCGAATAATCAAGAATATAAGCATAAAGAAACAAAGATGTTAAACTAATGAGATGATACCTTTATTGAACAAAACTAGCATAAAACCATAGATTTGACGAGTCCATTGAACACATACTCTATCAATATGAATGATGGACTTGGTTACGGAATATTGCCCTACAGAGGATTACATGATACAATTCTTCAAATGTCTACCTTAATGATGCATTCAAAAGTGGAAACTTTGGCTACATCCACCTGGCCACTTTCATAAATTTTATCATATGGAAGATTAGATGTAAGGTATTATTTGATAGAGAGTTGGCCAGTCCTATTGAGGACATTTTCTTAAAGTTATTATATAAAGCTAAAGAAAGTGATCTAAGAACATGCCTGCCTAGTCTTGCTGAGAAAACATGGAGTCAATTAAATATTTAGCAATGACCATGTATATTATTTATTCATGACACTTAAACTTTACACACCATGGAATTTATATGACAAATTAGATCACCCCTGATAAGTAACATACATAAATTTTACTTTTAATCCTGTACTCATCATCTAATTTAATAACTAATTAGTCTTTAATGTATCAGACATGATTGTAAACATGTGCAAATAAAGATTATTTTGAAAAAAAAACCCATAGATCTAAAGAAGATCACAAGGTGATTAATAAAGATAATAACTTCTGGTCAAACCAGCTTTGAAATCCACACAAACAAAATGTGATGAGCTAAATTTGATATTCAGCAAACCAATGAATCACTAATAATTATATCTCTGGAATGATTATGAAATTAAAATTAGAAATGAAATAATAATTAAATTGTGATGTAGATGACTAAAGCAATGATGAAAACAAGTAATAATTAAATAGTATAATGAAATGAGTCTAATAATAAAGAGAAAAGAATGAAGATGTATGAGAATAATGAATGATTAAGGTAATTATAGAATAAGAGTTAATGAAGAGTTAAGATGATAAAAGAATAAAAGTTAATCAATGGTCAATCCATTATGATAATGAATAAATGTTAAATGAGAATGAATAAATAAGAATGATCAAGATGAAATTGAAGAACAATGTTGATAATAGAGACTGAAATTTTAAACTATAAACTAATATTGTATTAAATTTTAAAAAGATAAGCTAAATAAAAATAGAGATTCCAAGCTTCAAAAAACCCAGAGTATTTATCCTAAAGTTAAAACAAGCTATACAATTTTATGACAAAAGAAGTAATTTATACCTTAAAGTTTGGTTGACTTTCATAAAACAGTGAAAGTAATCTAATTCAAGTACAACTATCATAAATAACTAGCTATAAAATTTACTACAAATTCAAATTCTACCTTCAAACTAAACAACTAATTCTTCTCAGGGTTCAAACACTCAAATATTGTTATACAAAATATACTTGGGTCAGTGAGAGGGATTTTACCTCTACCCAAATATAATGCACAAAACAGCTCTTAATATAAACTCAAATTAATAACTATATTTAGCAGTTCTACAAAAAAAACGTTATAAACTCAATAAATATTATAAACTTTAGAATTTAAGAAATAGAAATAACTTTTTAATAACTAAACACAGTAACTTTCCAAATTCCTTTTCTCAAATAATTATAAACCATGTGATTAAGATCAGTGAATGATATCTCTGTGGGTTCAACTAAACTGATTAAACCAATATTAAGTGTTTGCCTTTTAGTATATCACTTAAAATAATATGTACTCTAGGTTAATACCATTTTGATTGTTACATGATGATGCCTTAGATGTAATAATAAATTATAGGAATTAACAAAATTATTATGATATACCAACATATAGCTAATTTTACTATATTGGTCGATGATGATTTCAATATATAATCCTCTGATATGTCGATAACAATAACAATAATAATGGGTATGGTGATTAGCAATAAGACAACAGGCAACTAAATAAATTTTTAAACACAACAAGCTTTATTTACAATATTTACAAAAAGTTATTTCAGACACATTGTCTGAAATAAAACAAATATATCAAATTAAACTCAGGGATGAAAAATACATAGTATCCCATTATTTATACACATAGTAAATAAGACCAACTACAGTGATATTCATATTATCACTATTATGATTGACTAAGTTTCTATTATTCTTCTATCTTATAGAAAAAAAGATTTAAACTTTATTTAAATTAAACTAGCATTTAAATTATAAACAAAATGTACTTAGGTCTTTGGGATATACGCAACTTTTTAAATCTAAAACTTGAAGTTATGATTTAATGTATTTAACTGTAACTATTTAATTTGTCGGAATATGATAAGGGCAATTATCATATGCAGAACAATTAATAATTTATTATATTTTAATATGAAAAGATTGATTATATTGATGTGGGGACAGACTTCATAAGACAAATGTACCTATGACACTAAAACTTCACCTATGTCCACAACCTAATTATTGAATATTTAACTGATCTTACTGATCCATTGTTGAATCAATACTTGATGAAGATATATCCACACTCCCCACATGCATTTCTTGCTCATACACCTAAAAGTTCTATAATCACTAGTAGGTTTTGGTTTGTCTATAAACTGATGAAGATCCTACAACATCTTAAGACACTATTCCAATTAGGCAAACGATAGATAGACCAGTGTTTCCTAATCTAACATTATCTTATCCTTGCTATATGATTTTGAAATACTAACTTCACCATACACAGTGGAAAACTAACTCTATAACCTCATGAGGGATCTAACAATAAAGGGAGGCTTTACAAAACAACATGATAGTTATATAATAATATGGCTAATTCTAATACCTCTCTATAGGTATACATGGGTGGGCTTGTGCTCACCAAAAGAAAATAGAATTCAAACCATGGATATCCTCTCTTTTAGGATTAATTATGCTAACTAATCATTAATAATTACTCAGCCTTGACTACACCATCCTCTCATGGAATCAATAATGGGTGATTATCCATCAGCCCATGCTCAATATTATTACTAATATTATTTTATTTGAGGCCATTATATGTAGCACATACTTATCAGCTAAAAGCTGTCACAAATCATTCTCAATATTATAGCAAGATAAAGTAGCACTAACAATAAAAGTGGAAACATAAATATTCCATTTCACAATGCAGAAACTATTAATGTATTAATAGACAAACCAAAATACATGTCAAATAATCATTAATTATTTTAACCTAACAATTATGCTTTTGTTATAGCAAGCACTATGCATGTAAACACCAAAGATCAACCTACATTTATATTTACAGTGGATATGTTCATTCATAGGCATAATGAAAAAATGAAAAAAGCTTAGATCATTTTTTTTCATATAAGAAAATAATTCGGTCATTATAGTATATCTTTGACAAAATGTATATTTGTTTGTTCTTTAATAATACATTAAAATATGTTTTAAAATGTGAGAGGTAAATATCTCTCTCATTTTCTCTAGATAAATGACATTTAATATTATGTTTTCTCTTAATTCAGATAGCAAAAATATGCGTAATAATAGATGTATATATCTTTACATCACTTTTACTAAACATATATTATACCATATATTTTATACTATATATATATTGTAACCTCCCTTCTCTTGCTCCATAATAATAACAACAACAACCACATGCCAAGAGTATGTTAAATATTCCGGATTTTCGTTACTTATTTATTTCCGGTCAATAATAATTAACATTAATAATAATTCCGGGTTCTTTAGCTCAGTCTATCAAACATATTATTATTATTTAAATAAAACAATTACTAGCTCAGAATTTTATAAGATCTAGTCGTGTCTATGAAATAAATCCACACAAATATCTTTTATTATTTCCATGAGACCTGGAGCAATGACAAAGGAACAAGACGAAGTATCATATCTTAATACTTTTAAAACAAAATTTAGCTCACATAAAATAAATTACTTAAATAAAATAGAATTAAATTGATCTAATCATATCAAATCAAATAGATAAATCAATAAGTAAATAAATAATTAAATCCCAGGTTTATAAATTGTAATTAAAACTGATTTTATATTGCCATAGCAAATTATGATAAGGGAATTTTATGTCATAATTCACTACGTAAAGAATAACTAATTAATAATAACAATGACAATAATAGAGTAATACAATCCTCTTTTCTTTCTAGATGTATTAAATATTTTCGTGGTAATATTTATCAATCCGATAATCAAAAGTTATGTGGTAACGTTCGCATATATTTTACTTAAATACTGTGGCAATCAAGTTATGACCATATCTGTTCTAATTATACTTCTTTCATTTCATTACGTAAATAAAATAAAATAAATTATTAAAATTTCTAATGTTTATTTATTTTGTGCAAAATCTTAAATATGTTTAATTATAAACGTGTGTAGCGATTTCATGCATTTTCATGTGTAGGAAAAACAACAACCAAGACACAAAGCTTACTAATAAAATTTTATAACATTTTATTAACATTATAACAAGTAACAATTTGTACATTATTTACAGCGGATATCCCTATCTACTTATTACAAACTCTTTTATTTCTACCGTTGATGTCTTAACATTATTATTATCTAATTTTTATTTTACCCTTTTTACCATTAATAATTACAAAAATATATTTCACAATATTATTATCTTCAGATACATGTTTTGAGCTTAGTTTAATACACAAAATTCTATCTATTAAAATTTTCTATTGACATTTATATCCTTATAATTTCAGGTTTATATTTCTATATAATCTTTACTTTTATGTAAAATCATACAAAAATTACAAAATTCTAATCATATTCTTGTTAGTATGGAATCCTACAGAATTTATTCCTTATGACAATTGGATGTTCAGTTTTATCATCGATCATATAATAATTATCAGTCAAATTATTGATCCTATTCCTAGTTTTATATAGCAATTAACGTCATCCACACACCATGTACAAATACACATTTTTTATTATACATTTTAAATCATTTCGCCACACAAAACATGCAATCTCTCCTCTTAAAATATCACGTACAATATTTTAAAATCTTATTCTTGCTTTAAAACTTAATTCTAAAGTTTTTTTTTTTCTTTATAAATTACATCATATGATTCTCCATCTTTTATAATACTGATACTTTCACTTTGGACTTATACAATTCTACTTTACTTTAGTAAACAACTATTCTTACATAACTAATATCTAGCTTCCTTTCTATCTTATGTATCATTTCTATAAAATTATCTCCCTGACGATGTATTTCCATGAAATCAAGATAGCGAAGATATAGATGCATTGGATCAAAATAAACAAGATATTATCCTTTATAAAACTTCAACAATCATGGCACAGTGAATTTATGGACGCCATAGAGGAGTGACTTTTATCTGTCTATCTGCCTCTAATATTGGGAGGATGCTAAAGCTATTTCTTCAGCTTCATCACATCAGAAAGTTTCAAAGATATGTAAAGACACTGTCCAGAATATATGTGCTCAGTTATAGGGCAACGTTATCTATACTGAGGTCACACAAATTATTATGATCCCCATATTTCATTCCTTATATTTCAATAAAACATCCTCTTGGTTTCCTTTGATATCAGTACTCCCAAGTCACTATCTGACTGATTTCTTCAGATTCATCTCTACATTACATCGACAAATTCTTTGTCTATCTTGCTAATAATAATAAAATTCATTTTTAATATAACTATACAGCTATTCTTAAGAAAATTCTTTACTATACTTCTCGTACATTTCTATCTCTATTGTTCTAAACTATTTGGATATTTTCAATATAAAATTCAAAAGAATCACATAATTAATATGTTACTTCTTATTAATTATTTTAAATTATTTATTGCATGCACATTTTTAAAATTTTACTACTCTCTCAAATATATGTTTGATGTTGGATAAATGTGTATTTATAACTTTTAACATCGTTCATACCTCATTCATTAATAGATGACCTATAAAAAAATTACATTACATATTACCAATAATATTAAAATTACCAACGATCTCTATCCTCTGGATCGTATTTGTAAACTTCTCCATTCCAGGACTTCTAGTAGGTGTTTAACATTTTCCATACACACATTTTATTTATTATTAATATTTCTCTCATTCCATTAGCTCATATTTTAATTATAACTATTATAAAATTTATGTTTATATGTTTCCCTAAGCTAATTCAAATTTTATACTTTAAATACAATAAAAAAAATATTAAAATTATATTTACGATACATCTTTGTTGGATTCGCTTGGAAAATCGTTCCTTGCAAAGCTAAATAAAAAATATACTTTATTTTCTTTAGTCACTTAATGTTCTATTTAAAATTTTAATTATGTTTATTAATTCTTCTTAGACGATGATCCTTAGTTTTCTTCATAATTTTCCCACTTATTCTTGAGATCTCCTTTATATAGTCTGCTAATTTTTTCTTCTTTTCCCCCGCGCGCTTGGTTTTCCCTCGATGCATCTTGTACTTTATTTTATAAAATTCAATAAATTTTTCTTTATTTCCCTGGATCCGTTTCCTCCTTTAGTGATTAATTTTATATCTGTTTAAATAATATTTCTTCCATTTTAATATCTTTTCCTTTTTCTATGATGAGATAAAATCTAGGTTCCTCTTAGTAAATTTATATAGCACTTTATATAGGACTATGACTTTTCTCCTACTTTTTACTTTTAGAAATTATATTCTTAAATAATGTTTTCCTTTAATATAGCATATTTTCTTCCTCATTCACTTTATATTTACTTGAACATATACTATGATTTTTCTCATAGAGAAATATGACTTAGTTTTAAGTACTTATAAAACAAATGTTCGTCATAAGATTCTCTCAACAGTAAATATTTTCTTTCTTATATTTTCACACAGCGTCTTCTTTGTATTACTTTTCTTTTTTAGCGTTATAGGATTTAGTTTCTGGTTGAGCACGAATAACATAAAACTTATACAATTTTCACTCATTTTTCTTTCAATAATTATTTCAATTATTATTTTTGGTATTTCCATCTTTACTGTAGTATGAATGGTCAAATTTGAATAAATCCACTGGTAAGATCACGTAGAAATTAGCAAATCATCTTTCTGGATACAAGATTATATTATCTGTTAAAGACTAACTTAGAATAATTATTAATTTATAAATTTAAACTACTTTTTCAGCTTTGATGTTACAAGCAATTCAAAAAGGTTACCGTCCTCTTCAACTTTCACATTCCGTCTCCCGCTTCTGTCTATCTTAGATTTTTTTTTCTTGCCAATTTAAATCCGTTGATTGGTCAATATTTGTTTTTAGCGCGAACAATATTAGTCATTCTATTTTGGGATAATAAATTGTACTTTTAAATAAATATGTATGACATAATGTCTGGAATATTATTTTAACTTAATATTATTAAATTAAATTATAGTTTGATAAACTTATTTTTTGATCTTTAAAATAATTATTAAGACAATATATAACATTTTTAACTTTTAATTTTAATGATGGATGACAATTATATCTAGTTTTAAATTCACAAACTTTATTATTATCTACCAAGTGTGTGTGTGCGTGAAGGCATTTAATATACGATCACGTGTCTATCAACTTTATAAAATAATTTCTTTTTTATTTATGTCTCGGTTTAAATCACCAAAACTACCGTACTTTATAAAATTTTGGAAAATAAATTGAAACTTATAGAACCAAATATAACTCTCACCATCCTAAAGTTTATTAATAAAAAATATATCCTATTAATTTTGACTAACTATAAAATTATATTTCATTTATTTAATCTATTAATTCTTAGACTATTATTTTAAATTTATTACAATAATTTTAGCTATCTATAGCTGTGTTATTTTGTATGGCCAGCTTTCACAACCATAAGCAATGATATTAACACTTTATTTAACTGTTTACTTTTAAAAATACTTTATTACACTATGATCTGTTAGGTATTTTAGCTTAAAATTGTATTACAAAACTATTATTACTTTTATATCACCTAAATATAACTTAAAATTTAAAATTTTTTTCACATTTGACCTCTCTACCTACCTATGACCTACAGACAAGGGCACAATATATATATATATATATATATATATATAAAATTCCCAAATGACACATGAAGTAAGTATTATAAACTAACATAGCAATAATAATAACAAAATAATAAACAAACATTTTCTCCCATTAAATTTTGTAATATTAGTCAAAGTTTATTTCATTCTTGTGAGTTAAAATGATCAGACAACTGATATTATGATGAGTAAACATTCTCAAATAATGCACATATATATTTTTATTATTCTGTTCGATGCTAATATAATAAGGCCATATTCAAACGTTTTGAAGTGTAGCATAATTAAAATCGGTTTACCTACGTTTTAATCCAGATAATTTTCCTTAAAAATGACTTCAGAGCTTCATTACACTTAACATATTCAACTTCTTAAAATTATTTATTGATTTTATTTTTTCCTTTGTATGGTAATATCTGTAACAATTTTTCAATACTCTGGGCATTTTTTTTAAACATTTTAAAAATATTATTATGACACATATTTCCCAATAAAACATTAAAAGTAAATATTTATTTTATTCCATTTTTATTAGCAAAGTATTATGTGATTAGCAATAGTAAGAAGAATTTATTCAATTTATAAATACGATATCCTTGGCATTTTTAATTACTCTGTAACTTTCCATCTGTATTATTAAGCAAATTTGTGCTAAAGAAAAAATGGCAGATGAATGTTAATTCTTAAAAAAGTATAGAGAATAAAATCATGCAATTATCTTTTAACTTTATTAAAAGTTAGATGATTCAAAAATGCCTTTTTTGATTTGTTTATTTTATCTTTTGACATTTTTCTTCAACATTATTTTGAATTATTTTCTTGAAATTATAATTTACAAACAAATGTATTTTCTGCTTTATGCTTAAGACTGGTGTGAAAAACAAACATTATCAGCTCTTTCTTTTAGATGTAAATAATTTGTGCATCATTTTTAATATGAGAATTTAAAAATATGAACAAAATAAAAGCAAAATCTTATTTTTTCTTGAATTGTACTGGGTTTGAAATAATACTTATTGAAGTAAATTATGATCCACATCGTTCCCATTTCTTATTTTGCAGTATGACTTTCAGGATCTATCCAATTGATGAAAAAATAGTGTTAAATTTATAGCATGGCTTTTAGATTTTTATTTAATCATTTTAAAGAAACAATATTTTATAATCCCCTTTAAATAGATTCCAAATTTTTCTGATTTTTCAGCTTTTTCTTCTTTATTTTATAAGATTAAAGTTGAAGTCTGTTGATTCCAATTCTCTTTTTCTTAATCAACCCACCCCCTCTAAAACTTTGTGATATCATATTGCTTGTATTACAAAGCATTGTGGTAACAAATGGACCAATATCCTTAGTGTGAATATATTAATATTACCCCACCTGGCTTCATTTTTAATAACTACTCATAAGGTGCAAGACTATTTTCAATTCACTACCAAAAAATATGCTTAAGAATTAACTATACCCATTCATTTTACAAGATTTACAAATTTAATTAATTAATTTATTTATTGCAATTGCTATTCAACAATAATAAAATAGCAATATATTTATCTCCCAATTAATAACAATACTTTTAAATTGTTATTTTATTCCTAATTAAAGCCTACACTGGGTTTGAAATCTCATCTCCACTCAAGCATATTTCCTAGTGCATCCAGAACAGTCTTTATTGACAGCCACTTGTTAGGATTTTAATGCCAAATATATTATCATGATTTAAAATTCTGGATTATTTAATACAGGGACCTGAATAAAAGATCACAATATATATATATATAAATCAATGTCTGCATTTTTTTAAAGTAATATACATAATCTAATAATTAAATATTAGTAGTACAGTAATATATTTTTTTATGAAGAGAATAAAAAATATAAAATTGTTAATTAGAAGTGCTTTCAACTACCCTTGTAGTTTTTGTAAACTAATTCTTTGAAAGAATAACTTCCCATAATTTGATGATCTTAATGTTTGTTGATTGCCTATTGATTAAGTCTTGCTCATATTTATTTATTAGAAATAATCGTTCAGTTTGCAATATTTTTACATTATTATAATTGATATTAAAACCATATATACATGATTTATTATGGTCCTAAAAATGGAAGCTGATAAGTTATTATTATCTTTCCAATTTTGTTTTGTATTTTGGACTTTTTTAATAACAAATGTTTTGTTTGTTTTTTTCAACAATGTGCATCTTGATTCCCCTATATATCCAATACTATACCTATATATCCATTTATAAAAGATACAATTTTTATTTATAAATGAGGTCCAAAATACATAACAAAATTGAAAAGATAATAACAACTTATCAGCTTTTGTTTTTTATGACCATAATAAATTATGTATATATGGCTTTAATTTTAATTATAATAATGTTAAAATATTGCAGAATGAAAGAAATAACAACAAAAGAAAAATAAAGGAAGCTATGCTAATATATAAATACAGGCACAATTTAATCAATAAGCAAATAGAAAGTGTTAAGATCACAGAATTATGGGAAGGTTAATCTTTCAAATAATTACTTGAGAAAGACTACCAGAATAGTCAAAATTGCACCCAAGGGAAGATTTAATTTTTTTTGTTCTTTTCAAAAAAAAGATGACTATATTTGCAAATATTTAATTATTAGATTACACACATATTTGCAATGATATATATTGCAGAGGATTTTACTATATGGTGAAACTGAATAGATTTCAGACCCATATAGCTATCTAGTTTGTTAAGCTGGATTTGAAGACATTTCATGTCTGAGAAATTTCATGCTTTCAAACTGATAGAAACATGTTTGATAAATGCTGGTTTTAGAGTTAGTATTTATATCTAGTTTCTAGTCTTCCAACCAATCACTGATGTGAGCAAACTATCTCAAAACCATGGTCTGGAGGTGATAGATAACAAAAGTGATATTGCATTCTATCTCTCTTGGCATTTATGTAAACAAAGCATGTTAGGAGTTATTAGTAAAGGTCCATCTAGTGATCATAAAATGCAAGCTAAAAGCAAGTTACGAAATTTATAACTTTTGTTTATCATAAATGTACCCTTGAAGGTTTTTGCAATGATATATATTGCAGAGTATTTTACTATATGGTGAAACTGAACTGATTTCAGACCCATATAGCTATCTATTTTGTTAAGCTGGATTTGAAAATATTATGTGTCTGAGAAATTCCATGCTTTCAAACTGATAGAAATGTGTTTGATAAATGCTGATTTTAGAGTTAGTATTTAGATCTAGTTTCTAGTCTTCCAATACCCATATATATATATATATATATATATATATATATATATATATATATATATATGTAGTAACCAGACACTCCATACAGCCTCTTTACCTCAGTTGTCACTATTTCTTGATGAGCTTATTGTAGGAATGAACCATTGATTGACATTCCCCAATACAAATGTCACTCCACCAACAACAATATTTTCTGCTCATTAGAGGATGTAGCACCATAGAGACTGGAAACACCTAAAAAGTTGTGTTTGATTTTCCCAAATGGCCCCACTAGAGTTCCATCTCACTATAACCTGACTTACATAGATCTAGTTATTCCAAACATAGCTCAGGAGGCATGAGATTTCTGAGAACAAGTGCAATGAAAAACAAGTGATGCAACATGAACAACTGGATTGGTTTTATATAACAATTAATTTATTTCATAACATTTGTTAAGATCATTAGTTCTCCATAACTATTTTGGATAATAATCACATAAAGTTTATCATTAGTTCATTTTTGATATAGTTCATCTTTAGGATCCAGTTTGTGGTATGCACATATTTTCTCGGGTTCCATTGATCAGTTACTTTTCATTGGTGATGTATTTATCAACGGTGTCCTTTAATTCATTAGTTGTGATTTAAATATTATTCCTTGATCCATGTACAGCTATTTTTATAAACATTTGTAATTCCTTCTTTTAAAGATGTGTATTATTTTTAAGCACTTCTAATCCTTCCCAATATAACCATGCTTTGTATATAACATTTATTATTCCACCATCTATAGACATAACTTAATTATATAACATTTATATTTCATTTGGATATATTTGGCATATATGATTTATACAAGTGCAGATGTATTTGGTATATAAAATGTATAAGCATTTATGATTTATCCTAATAAAAATGTATTTGCATATAAAATATAATCATTTATGATTTATTTCAAGAAGGATGTTTTTTTGATTATAAACATATAAGTATTTATTTTTTATTTCCACACAGAAGTATTTGGTATATAAAATGTATAAGCATTTATGATTTATCCTATTAAAAACATATTTGCATACAAAATATAATCATTTATTACTTATTTCAAGAAGGATGTATTTTGATTATAAACATATAAGTATTTATTCTTTATAAGATCGTTACCTTCATTTTTATCTGATGTGATCATCCACTCCAGGTCACTATTGCATATCAAAAAGGGGTTGGTTTATTTAAGCTGAAGGGCATTATTTAATTTTCATTGGTATTCACCTAGGCATAGCTTGAAGATTCATGGCTGTGTATATAGAGAAAGCTATTACTGACTAGCCTATCATCCTTATGCTTCCCATATTAATACTTTTCTTTTCAACATCTAAAAACTATAGTGTTCACACTTAGTAAAAACTAGATTTTTCATCTGGGATAAACTGTGTGGCCAAAAATATAATATTCCAAAGATGACTCTGCACTAAAATTACTTGGCAAATAAACAGTTAAACAACACATAGATATAAATATCTTTTTGAATTTCAAAATCCATTATTTATACCCTGGTCAAGTCTCTGGATTAATGTAGCATGACTCCATTGTATCTGATTTGTTTTGCTCTTCTTGATGATTGGATATTTTAGTTTTAGCAGGAACAGATGAGAAATTAGATAGATGATCAAATTTGGAAAACAAGGCAGTGATCATTACATTTTGTATAGAACATTGGCTAAAAAATAAAAAAATATATAATATTTTAATAAATTCAAGTTTTAAATGTTTAAAGATGTATTTATTTCTTGATTTAAAAATTATAAAAATCAATAATGAAGATTTACTTTTTTAACACTTAATTATTATTTAAAATAAAGATTTTCTTTTTCTTCTCTTAAATTTAAACATTTTGCTTTTTTATAACATAATTGAAAAGTTGGTTTAAATTATTTATTATAAATTCAATCTACTTCAACTTCAATTTAAGTATTGCACCACACCCATCCCTTAGGAAGAGAAGCATAATTCACAGAGGTTACTATGACCAGGCCAAAGCTATATAAAATATATAACCACAACCAGCTTTTCAGGCCACAGATCTTCTTGACTGATAAATTTAACACCTGTCATTCAAAGCACTTTTTTGTTTTGAAGTAAACTTCAGGTGCCAGATAACTGCATGGATTAGTTAACATGCCCTGAATAATCGTAATTAATTCAGCACCCAAGAAATCGCAACTAGGTCAATCGAATTATAATATAACAATAAACTGCCTGTATAAATTCTCTGCTAAGTTGTTCTTAGTGGTATAATTAAGAAATTGACCACCAGTGACTGACAGACAAATATCTTATTTTAAATGAAATGTTTAATATAATTTGTAAACTAATTTTATAAATTTTTAATTAAATAAACATTGATTTTATATATGATAACTACACAGTCTTATTAAATCACACATTAGTAATTTAATATATAAAAATAAAGCACTAAAATTAGTGGAAAGCATTACAACATGCACTCATATTTTATCATGAGCTATTTGTCTGTTTGGGACTAGGCCACCATATTGAATTTTTTAAAATACTGGTCTGAGACACAATTTTCAAAATAACTTCAGTTTTAATTATGTTAGAGCAAAAACAATTATATTTCTAAAAACTAGAAAAACTAAGGAAAACAATAAGCATAAAATAAATAGTGATAACTATATTAAAAATAAGGAGAAAAAATTTTCACATCCAAAATAATTATTATTTTATTGTTTGTTCATAATTTGGAAATTAATATTAATTAAAATTCAAATTACATCTTCAATGATAATTTCTTTATATTCTTCATAAAATTATCTTTCTAAACATGCATAACATATCTTACACTGAGATAAGTTCAGAATGTCCAAAAGAGTTGGTTATGAATGCTTCATTTTTATCTTGTACCCCAACTGTTCCAAATGTCAAAGGCATCTATAAAGAAAAAAATTCATCCTAATAAAAGATACAAAAGAAATTGTCATAACAACTGGTTTTTTGTCTATCTAAAACTAAAAATTATAGGCTACTGTCTATATCACTGATAAAATGAGTTTCATCTCTTCATTTTTTGTGTGTACATCACTGATGTTTATATTCTTTATGGACACCAGTGATGTTTATATTCTTTATGCACACAAGTAATGTTTATATTCTTTATACACAGAAGTGATGCTATCTTGTTATATTTATTGTATCATGTAGATATAATTTATTTGCATATAGTCCATTTGTTAGCTATAGAGTTGAAAATAATGTTATGAAACATATAGCAAAACTAGAGTGACTCCAAAGCATGAACAAGAATAAACAAAAACATAAACAAGAATCAGAATTTAATTATATGCCTGCATATGCAATCTTTTTTATAAATTTGATTATTAGTTTTACAACTCATTACTTATAAACATAAACATATTATATAAACATAATTATAAATAATAAATTATTAAACTTTTTGAAAATCATTATTTTATAAAGGAAGTTGATTAGAACTTTAGAAAATTAAGATATAACTTTAGAAAATTATGGTAGATATGAATTCTTTATGAGCATAAATAAATATATGACTACAAACTATCACACACTAATTACCAATTAAAATTAATAAAAAAGATATTTTTTAAAAAAATAAATAAATATTATTAAAAAAAAAAAATTATACTTACAAGTCATTGCATTGAAGCTTTATTGCAGACCATGTTTATGAATAACACCAAAGAAACTTTCACTTGCAGATTGTAAACCATTTTTGTCTTTTATCACTTCATGATAATTACAAAAATTATCAAAAAAGAAAAAAATATATACTGTAGTTAATTAAAACTACTACCAAAAATCCAAATTTCAACTGATATTTATGAGATCGAGATTGTTGGAGAGCTACATCATTGATCTATCAAATGTCTGCAATTTGATTGACATCATGCTTATACTTTTTACATCAGTAAAAAAAGAGAACAACACATCATCTACCAAGTGTTCAAAGAGCACCCACAGCACCCACAGCACATAAGCAGTTAAGAAAGTTCTACCAACATCTGTTCATTACATTAAACTTGCACATAAATAATTCATTTTATGCTGGCTCTGGAAATACTCAAAAATTGCAACGGCCATTTTAATTAATATCAAGAATTGGAATAAGAAAATGTTATTTCCTATAAAACTTTAAACATTGTGACTTCTTGTTCTTTGTTGTGGCATGTGTTCTACCAACCAGTTGGATTTTAGGCTTTTGATGTGGTATCAATGATTGTGGATCTGGGCTATTTCTTACTCAAGGCAGTTAGACACTTTTTGGCAGTTTCAAATTATTAGATAGGTAGACTGCTGATGTTCTTGCAGGTGAAGTTTTGAGCTCATTGCATGCTCTGAAAACTGCTTAACACTGCATTGTATTTATTGGAAAAATAAGTCTAATAGGTGATTGACTTTAGATACGTGAATGACTCTTGACCAAATTTTTGGCCTTATTTATTTGATGATCTTGTTATTTTTTTAATTAATTTTTTTTAATCAGCTGATTTTGTAGATCAAATTTTGGATAAGACACATTTTAATTGTCATGTTGTGTATGGATTTTAATTAGTTAATTAGTAGCCATTGCTAATTCTATTTCTATGTAGCTTATCAGTATATGCAATCTTTGAGGGAATTTTTTAACTTCAATTATGAGCTTTCCTTTTATATTTTTATATTTAATTTCATATTTTATTTTATTTTTAACAGGCACACATTTTATTATTTTCTTTATATTTAAATCATTATGCACACATATATTTATTTGATTTTAAATAAATGGAGAATTTTTTTTTTTTAGTTTTTACAATTTCTTTTTTCTTTAATAGTTTTAAATTTTCTCAGTTAAATTATCCCTGGGTTAACTGCATTTTCTTTTAAGAAAACTAACTTTTTAAATACCACTTTCTTAATTTATTCTAAAGTTTAGTTTTTGCCAAGTTAAATTTTCTCCCACCTCTAATTACTGTTTAAACTTTCTGAATTATATTTCTCTTTCTTAAAAACTTCTGTAATTAATTCTTTGAAACAAGTTTTTTTTTTACTTTAATAATTTCTTGATAAAATAATTCTTTTGATATTAAAATTTTATGATAAATAAAATTACAAATATGTATTGCTGTCCAATAACAGTACATTACCCCACTCCCCCATCATGAGTAAAATGTGTCTTTTTGGTCATTTTATCTCTGGAAATTTCTTTAACATATTTTGAACTATTTACACTAATTATTAGTTTTCTATGTTTACTTTCTTTACTAGCAATCTGGAACTATATATGCTGAGGACAATCTTCTTTAATTATACTTTTCTTCTTTCTAGGCTGACAACATTGCTTACAATGATATTGTACTGAATGATGACCATGAACAGAAAACTCATATCTGGTGAGTCAGGGATTTTAAGATGAGGCAGATGCAGAAGTTGTTGGCTTATACTGATATACACACATGGGAAACAAAGCTTTGTATGCCGGTTTTTTCTACCAGCCATTGAGAAAAGAAAATATCACTGTGAATATCACAATTTCTTGCCTGACCAATTCATTTTATGCTTTAAAAAATGTATGAAATATTGGGACTCTCACACAAAGAAGGGATCTGTTGCTTATTCTCGTTGTTCCCAATGTGCAAATAATATAAGAATAATGGATAGACTCAAAATTTTTTGAGAATGATATTCTGTTATGGGTACTATTTTTGTACAGCCTACAGCTTTAACTTTTACCCCTTTCCTAAAACTCAATTCTATGCTTCCTACCTTTCTTTCAATTAATTACAATCCCTTATATACTCTTAACATAATTTAGATTTGTTTCATTTATATTATTTATTTATTTATTAATGCTTACAAATATTATTTCAACTCATTTATTTAACTTTCTTTTATTAACCTGTGTGGATTAAAATAAACCATTTTATTTTATTATGCTACTTACTTTATTATTTTGCTACAGATATTTTATTTTTATTTATTTATTCAACTTGATTTTATTATATGTATTTCCATTGTTTTTTTCACTTACTTATTCCTACTAATATTATTTTAAATCATTAATTTGGCCCACTTATTTATGAAGACCTTTTTTTCTTTTCTTATTTCTAATATTTGCATGAAAAAAAAAATTCTGTGATGCCTCCATTATTATTATTTTCCAAAACATTTCATCTTTTTTTTTTTTTATGATTTTAGTTTATATAATGAATTCTCTGATTCAGGCTGATTACATATATCAAAGTAATTTTATTCAACTCATTATCCATTTCAAGGCCTTTGTTTCTTCCCTTTACTTTAACATTCCACCCCTTTACTAATTCCTAAACTCAGTCAGACAGTTCTATCTTTATACCTACTAACTCTTTAATATAAATTATGTTCCCCCTTTGACTATCCCTCACTTATAATTTGTTGTGTTGTCTTTTTCCCATTCTGCTGAGTAAATCAAAAAACCTTTATGGTTAACAAAATTCCACAGTTATTCAAACTGTCCTATTTTATAGTTAACTGTCTTAATAATACTATACAGAGAAAATCCTCCATCTACGGTGTTTTCAACTGTGCTACATAACATCACTCTGTAGATGGCTTATATTTCTGCTTTGAAATTATACTGCTCTGGTAGAAATTTTTTATATTATTTTCTATATATAATTTATAACTTTCTTTTATATCTTGACCTGCATTCTCTAATTTTTCTATCCCACTGCCTACCTGCATCCAAACTTTATCTATTTTTATATTTGTTTTCACATTATCTGTTTCAACACTATTTGGTTCGGATTTTATTTTCATGTCTTCTATGACCTCAACTTCCTTTGCTAATTTCTGATTTTCTTTAGACAAATCTATATTTATGGCATCTATAGCTATATGATTTCTTTCTACATTCACCATTATTTTACCATTCATTACCTTCATTTCTGCTTTGAACTCTAGCTGACTTTGCCTGAAATTCTGACACATTTCTTCCATTTTTCTCAGTATCATTTCAATCATTATCTGTGTCTTAGATATCTCTTCTTTCTCTACTATTTGGGGATTTAAAAAATATTGGGCTTTCTTCCGGCTCCATTCCTTTATCCGTTATTACACTGTACTGTTTTTTTTTACCTGCAAATAGAATTAAACACAATATCTGTTTGTACCTTTGTGCCTTCAACAAATCACAAAATATTATTACTTTCTATTTATTCTCCTAAAACAAAACATACAACTGACACTAACCCTTGTTCTATTTTTCTTTGTCTGTCCTCAATGCCCTAAATCCACCCAAAATATCTAACTGTCTTTATTTTCTCTCTTTTCATTTAAAGAAGAAAATGTTTTGATTTAAATCACATAACTTTTTTAATTACAATTTCGCAATTTAGCATTTCTTTAAATTTTATTCTTTATTTCTATTTGCCATATGATTAATTACTGTCATATGTCAGTTCTGCACCCACGGTGGATGGCATTTGAATTGGGTCGAAGGTAGATCAAATAAAAAATATATGGAATAACATTTTTACTGTTTAATAAAAAAATTGTGGAATTTATTCTTTAATAAAATAACTTGTGATAAACAAAATTTTAAGACAAATTGTTGACTTTTTTATAGAAATATGACAATATTCTAAATTATTTATAATAAATTAAATCTACTCCAACTGCAATTTAAGTATTGCACCACATCCATCCCTTAGGCAGAGAAGCATAATACCCAGAGGATACCCATGACTAGGCCAAATGTATATAAAATATATAATCACAACCACCTTTTCAGGCCACAGATTTTTTTGACTGTTGAATTCAACACCTGATATTCAAAGCAATTTTTTGTTTTGAAATAAACTTCAGGCACCAGCTAACTACACAGAGTAATAATGGCAACTTATTCAATGCCTAAGAAATCCCAACTAGCTAAATTGAACTATAATATAATATAACAATAAACTGCCTATATAAATTATCTGCTAAGTTGTTCTTAATGGTATAATTAAAGAATTGACCAACAGTGATTGACAGACAAATACCTTATTTTAAATAAAATGTTTGGTGCTGATATAGTATGCACTCAGTGACCATTTTGAATTTGAATACACCCAAAACACTGCTGGAACATGCAAGCAATAAATGACATCGACTAGAAACACTCAGTTTTCAAAAAAAATAAATCGCATAAGGCACTACAATTAAAAAAGGGTGGTGGGAAGGCACTACACTTAAAAAAGTGTGGGAAAATGTCACATTAAATAGCCTAAGGTGCTCCTATTAAAAAAGTATGGGAAAAGAAAAAAAGTGAACATTGAAAATTAAAACATTCTTTAAGATAAACGAAAAATGTTAATTTATATAGTAATAATCAAATACTGTAATAATAAATATTAAACAATTAACATGTGTTAAGGCATTTAAAAAAAATTGTAAATGATATTTACAAAAGCCCTTTAAAATATAGTGATAATTAGAAAAATAATAAATGCTATTTTAAAAAGCTCACTTTTGTCTTTCAACGCTATATACTAAAGCATTATTATAATTTTAAAAAAACAATATTTAAAAACTATAATGCTATAAATCAAACATTGGGTTGTAACATCACATTAAATAGCCTAAGATGCTACTATCAGAAAAAAAGTGTGGAAAAAAAAAAGAAGTGAACATTGAAAATTAAAAAATCCTTTAAGATAAACCAAAAATGCTTATTTATATAGTGATAATCAAACATTGCAATAGCAAATCTCAAAAAATTAATGTATGTTAAGGTATTTTTTTTTAAAAAAGTCATAAAACCTAAATATATATATACATAGCAATAATTAGAAAAATAATAAATGCTGCTTTCAAAAGATTACTCCAGTATATACTAAATCTCAAAAATCAGTATTATAATTTTTAAAAAAATATTTTTAAAAAGTATATTGCTAAATCTGAAATGAGGGGAACATCACTTTCAACACTATTTCATGGAGTATCAACAAATAAAAAACCTAATTAACCTATTTTTAAAAATATAATATTTTACATTTGGCTTTGGGGTTATCCCTCTAACTAAGAGTTAAAATAATAAATCAGAATCATTTCCAGGTTTTAAGCTCTGGAAATAAATCATAACAAATACTTTTTATATTACCATGAATTGTATGTTTGATGTTGATTGAGATACACATATATTCTTAATTGGTGTTACCTTAAATTGACAACATTTTGGAACTTGTAAAAAAAAGTATGAAGTATTTCATCTTTATTTGATACCTACTCCACACCATATAATGATAAAATATCAGAAAAATGTCAAGAAATACAATCTGATCATTTGTTTTGTAATAATATCAAAAAATATTTCCACACATCTAAACTCTCAACTTTTTACAAATTATCCATAATACAATATCTTCATTTACCTTTTCTTTATTTTTTTATAAAAAGAACATTAAAATGTGGGCAATAGATAACTATTTTTTTGAATACAGGCACTGAGGTTCACTTCATTTTCTTATTGCTAGTATTTATTAAAATATAGTATATAAATCTCCTATTCATGTTATAGAAATTCTCATTTACCTTTTTAAAACCTTGCATGAAACCCCTATTTTTTTCACAATATGTTTTAATTTAGCTTATGTCTGTAATTGAAATCTTTTCTGAATAGTCTTGGATGCTATTTTTTTTTTTTTTTTGCTTTTTGTATAGTATGAATAAACTTGTTGATTCTCTAGTCATTATCCTAATTTTGTTTAATAATCATTTTAATTTTTTCATGAACAGTGTATTTTCAATTGAAATTGTTTTCCAAATAAAAAGCTATTAAACAAGACTGCTGCTATCAAAAAGTAATGGTTTCCTCTTTTTGGGTAGTCCAAAAAATTTCCTATTCTCAATAATTTTTTATGACTTTATGCTAAACAATATTTCTCTATTTACTAACCTTTACAGAATTTGTGTCTGAATATTGTAATTTGTTAGAATATCTGTTTGAAGTGCTTAGTTGATTTAGACTTAAATCACTACTTTATCATCATACACTGTTCAATATTATATGCTCAGTGCACTTCTTACTCTTCTTGTTGCTTCATTAACATTGATATCATTCCTAAGTTTATAGGAAAAATTATTCTGGAAATTAAACCTATTTTCCCTTTCCTATTGTTTTTCTATACATATAATCATATAAATATTAATTATAAATTTTTCTACTTACTCGATGGTTTTCAATATATCTTCTTAAATTATCTGTTGTATCTTTTCATAAAAGTTATAGTAATTATGTTTTTATGTGATATTCAAAGAGAATTCAGTCATTGGCATTCCTAAGTTGATGATTTGATATTTAAAATTTGTATATTGTTTTTATCAATTACCATATTAATATATCCTTGGTAATATAATACAACATTCTATATTGCTAATCTTTTATCTGGAAAATCACTTAGGATTAACTCTGTATATTTCTTATAGATGTGGATTTTATAATCAAAGAATTTAACAAGTTCTTATATGAACATTGAAGGTGGTCATTTTTGATTTTTAATTGCTTCATTTCTCTTAAATGATTAGTCTGGAAATTGTTTTCTAAGCTATTTAAGTGCTTCAAGGAAGTTTTTATTTAGATTTTATTCTGAATTTCTTTGTTTGTTTTTGCACTTATTTATATGTTAATAATATATGTAATAACACTTTTTGCATTACTTTTCTATTATTAGTCTTTGCTCCTTAATTCATACCATTTTTGTATATATCCTATTTCCATTTTGGTAGTCAATTATCTATCTCTTCTTATGACATTTTTACAATCTCTTGAGCCACTTTTTAATATTAATCAAACATTTGAAGTTTATGTGTTTGATATTCTGTCTCTCTTTTACCTTATTTATTAAGGACAATTCTATCATTTATTCTATTTTTATGTATTATTGGATCTTTATCTTGCTGTGTGTAATTTTTGTATAATTTTCTTTACATAACCCAATACTTTCCCTTCTTTTTCTTTCATCTTTTTGAGTATTTATTCCCACAAATGCAGAATAAGATCTTTGTTAATGTTTTTTTCAATACTTGTTTCTTATATTAAACAACTGTTTCTTGATATATTTATGATTTTCTTCATTTTTCATCAATATATTTTAGATTATCTTACATCATTTTATGATATTTTATTTCATTTTTTTTTGTTGTTTGTCTTGAATAACCTTATGAAAATTTTATTCAGCTTTATGCTGCATTTTTGTGCAGTTTTACAATTATTTTTTCATTTACCTATTTACATTTTTGCATATACTTTCTATAATATTCTTTATTTTGATACAATAATTATATATGTTCTTATACTATGGTTCTTTAGTTTTCTTTATATATATATATATATATATATATATATATATATATATATATATATATATATATATATATATATATATATATATATATATATATATATATATATATATATATATATATAATGTCTTTGAATTGTGGATGGCTCTTCTTGAATTTTGTTGCTGTATATTTTCAATTGATGTACCTACAGTTGATTCATTTACAATTATTGTCTTTTTAATCGCTGCTCTTGATATTTCAATTCTATTGATTGTTGCTGTTATTTTTAATTTCTTATAATAGTGACTTTTCTTCAAATTTTTAATTAGTTTTTTGCTTTAGTATTATTATTTTTTATTTACATTTTGTTTTTAGAAACACTAATTTACAAATCCTGGTACTGCTATCAAAACATTTTATATATGTACCAATTATTATTTTCCTTATATGGAATTGATTTTCCATTTAAATGCACCATGTTGTCTTGCTTTTGAAATCTGTTATATTGATGATCTGATTTATCTCTTTTTATAATTATACTGATCTGCTTTATATCACTTTTGGTGATGATCCTGTCTACTTTGATTTTATGATTTTTGCTTTTTGTCTAAATTATGATTATTCCACACTGCATTTTTCTCACAAATTTGTCATTTTTTATCATGATATTTTACATTTATAATTTGTGGTAATAATTTCAGGGCTTACATTATTATTTATTGTCAAAGTTAAACTGTTAATGTAACAAAAACTGAATTAAGATATAAAATGATTTACGTACATCATATCAAGTTATTGATTGTATTATAAAGATAACATTATCATAATATCAAATGGACCAAGGTGCCTCTTCTTAATAATCCAAATGTAATTGAATGTGACTAAATAACTAATAAGATATAAATCAACTATTCATTGGTGCATGAAATGTAATAGGATGGATAGTCATTAAAAAATAAAAACTAGAATGTATGTCATCCTATCTCAATATTTGTTAAATGCTTTTGAATAACTTTCAAGGATGATATTTTGGGTTAAACTTTATTACCATTTCATCAAATTGAAGATTCATGAGTAAAGAGGGTCATGATTATTTGAAAATATAATCTATGATCAGATTATCAGAATGACATCAATAATCATTGTTGTTGAATTTTTATGTTAAACCAAGTTTACATTTCTACACATAGCTCCATTATAAATGTGTGAGATTCAAGAGCATTTAAATTCAGAAGAACAAGGCTTGATTTTCATTCAATGTGCAAATAAAATAATATTTCTAATATACATTTTCACAAATATAGAATAGAATAATGAATACAAAAGTATTTTTTTTAAATGTATCATAAACAAATACTTTTATTAAAGCAAAATTTAAATGTTAGCATAAATAAGCGATCTGTTTTCATATAAAACACTATCCTATCAGTTGACAAAGACCTGATATAAGATGTTACTACCTAAAATTACAACATATTAATTTTATAAATAAAGGGGGGAATGATGGTATATTTTTTAGATAACTTCCAAATTATTGTTTTCCATGTCTCAATAGAAATAAATACTAATTTCAGATAAAAGTCAATACCAAAGTAGAAATTTATGTTGTATATGAATAACATTATGTTGTGTTTAAGAACAAAATTTAGATGAAATATTGAGAGGAGAAACAGATAAACTTTTTCTCTTTACCTATTTCAAATTTTTGAGTTAAAAATCTCATAAGAAAAATAAAAAAAATACCAATGTACAAAAAGTGATTATTGTTTTAACATTTGTATAAAACACAATAAATATTAATGGATCATATATATATAAATCTAGTTTAATATTTCCATTTTTTTTTTAAAATATTTTTTTACAATCTATTAGAAGATGTACAATGTTCCAACAGATTCAATTACATGTTTGTGTATGAGTTTATCCAGGAACACATACAAAACTACATTTTGATGACTTCATTTATTCCCTCAGGATTATCATATATATATATATATATATATATATATGATATATAAACAAAAGGGTACTATATATATATATATATATATATATATATATATATATTATATATAGTACCCTTTTGTTTAAGTAAGGATAAATTATTTAGATCAATTTACTAAAAAATTTTGAATTTCAAAGCTAATTAAGGGCATGATGTATATAATGTGTTGATGATCTTTTAAAAATCTAGTTAGAGCAAATAAAAATATTTACTGTATAATATTGTGTTAGTATTTTAAAAAAAACAGTTAACTAAAGATAAATTATAATATTGTATGGTTGGGAAAACTGGCCATAATAAATACTGCATTAATAAGTCTTGTAAATAAATGATTAAAGTAAATTTTAAAAGTAATAATTTAAAGTTAAATAAATAGACTATTTAATAATAATAATTATATTTAATAATTCTATTTAAAAATCATTTAATTAAATGTAATAATATGGGAGACAAGTACATATTCGATTTTATAATATTGAAATAATTATTATAAATTTTGCTATAATATTATTTTTATGTAATATTTTGTAAATTAAATCATTTATTTTATTTTCAGTTAAATTATGAGCGTTTCATTTATCTTTGTAAATCACGTGATATGTACATATTCACATGTGTGCTTGCAGAGTTTTCCCAGTAAAGTTGAAACTATTTTAAATTTCTAATATAAGATTAAAAATAGTATATTTGTGTATCCCAGAATAAAAATAATATTAACTATTATAAATATTAAGTTGGGTTTTTAGAAATGAATGTAATAAGTAAAATTAAATTTTTATTTTGTTTTGAAATAACTACATTTTAAAAGAAGTTTAAAAGTAATAATAAATATTATAATATTATTTTTAAAAGTTATTTTAAAGTGTTTGGTAAGTGTAAATATAATATGAACATTAACTAAGAATTAAATAATATAATAAATAATAAATATTAGATAAATTATTATTTTTTAATTTTTATGATGTGTTTTTGGCCAGGGAAATAAGCAGAGCATTGTTTAATTTGACCAATCAAATGTGTAGTTTGTCTAGGTATAAAACAGGTGCATGGTTATTTTTCAGGGTGCTACTACTGTTATTACTATGACTACAACTTCAATTGATGGAGTAAGTTATATTAAACAACTGAATCTCTGGTAATTTACAGTTTTAAAAATTAGGAGTACCAGCAATAGTCAATTTTATTTCTTTTAAAATCCTAAAAGAACATACAGTAATTTATTATTAAAAGATTGAATACTACTGAGATGCGAGGCTAAAAGCTAAGTAATTCCTTTTCTACCAATTTATTAAACCTAATTTTAACATCAAGCTAAACATGAATATATCATCATTAAATTTAAATTTACTTATAGTAATGTTGAATTATTGTTTTTCTATTGGGCATATAATTTTGCCTATATTAATTTGTCATACTAATTTTGGACTTCATAGGGGAGGTTTCTAAAAATTCACCAGAAATTAAAATTAAAGAAATATGAAAATACCTTTATTCAAAGGATTTATTTAAAATAAGAGGGTAAAGTTTTAAGACACTTTAAATTGGATCAAATAATTATTTTAAGATGCTGAAATATTTCTTTATGAAGAAATATTGAAAAATCGATTTTAAACTATCATAATAATTTTTTAAAGATATAAAAATTAAAATCATTAGCAGAATGCTTCATATCATATTCAGAAGAAATTTTAAAAAATAAGGTAATTAGTGTATGCTGGACATACAGAAGATTGTGAAAATTACTTATGGAAATATTTTTAAAAAATACATAAGTATCCAGGAATGCTGAATCTTATTTGTTGTAGTAGAGAACATAGACTATCAGGAAATCTGGATAAAAATAGCAAAAACTTTAAAATTATTTTATTGCATACTATTAGACATACTTACAATATTTTATTTAGTGAAGAGTGGAATTTATGAATTATTTTAAAAAACTTTTAGAAGCAAAGCATTGGTCATTTTAATTAATCCGGATATTATAAAGTTGACTTACCATATTTTTTGTTTTGGAATTGTCGTACATTTTGTTAAAAGTGGAACTATCAGAGCATGTGTGGTTTTGGCACCAGAAGGGTAATCAACAGTGTTGTGAAATGGAAGAGGAAGGAAGAAAAAAGAACATTTTCCCTTAATAAACTTAATTGATGGACTTTGTAAATATGATTTTAAATTATTTCTTTTACTAAAAAAAATAATATTAATGCTTATTCATAGTATAGAAATAGAGAAGGTACATAAAACATTAAACTATTTACTAACACAGTGATTAAATTCTTATAAAAAAATCTTTAATATTTTTTTTTAAAAAAAAGCTTAATATTTTTAAAGGGTGATAATGTGGAATAAATGTTACAATATGTAATGTTTTATTTAGTTCATGATCCAGTAACACCAAATAAGTAATCACCAGTGAAGACATATTATTTATGGTAACAATTCTAAGAATATTCATAATTTTATAATGTATTTTATTATGTTTTGGTGTGGATGTATGAGAACATATATGAAAAACCCAATGCATACACACAGCTTATAATTTATTTATTCATTTTAAAAATATGCATACTTTTATTTATATTCTAAGTAGATTTTAATATAAGGGAAATATAAGTATATGATTCTATTATAAATGAACTTAGTGTTTATTTTAAGTGAGTAAGGTAGTAAAGTGGCATATCGATACTGATTATTTATATTTTTGGGTTTAAGAGTTTCTTATTGAGCAGTTAGATTGTTATTTATAAGTGAATTTATTTATTGTTATAGAAATATGGGGTCAAATTTAGCGATGTAGAGTAATAGATCTCTAATGATAATAGCTTGGTAGTAAGTTAAATGAAACTGAGATATTTTATGTAGGATGTATTTATATTAGAATAAGGGTAGTTAATAATAATAATTATGCAAGTAGAGATAACTTAGCCCTATAACTTGTACATTTTTCATGGCAATGTTTATGTGTGTTGAAGTTGAATGTTCCATAGAGCTGAATCAATAGCTTGGGCATTCTATTTAGTAGTAGAGGTTATTAGACAAAGAAGTCATACTTCATTTATTATACACTGTTACCATGAAGATTATTTGATAGAGGTACTATTGAATTAAAACTCTAGTTTATTCCATATACTTACCTGTTTATTTACTATCAAAATTTCTCGGATTACATCGTGAAGGATGATATTTAAAATATGAAATGATGAATAAGTTCGAAGTGCAGAATTGTTATTGAAGAAGATAAGATAGGTTATATTATTTTTAAATAAAGATAGAAATAAATCCAAAGAGTACAAGAATATAGTTTGTCAGTAAAGAATCATAAAACTTTTCATATTTGGAATTGATTGTTATTTATTACTAATGAATAAATGATAATTAAAGTGGGTTTATATAGATGTTGTTTAATTATTAAGTTTTAAAAGACTTAATTATGATGCATATTTTTACAAGTAAAGAGATAAAACTTAATCGTGTTTTTGAAGAATATAAGTAATTATAAGTTTGTACAAGTTATTCTATAATAACAATACATCAATATGTACATTTTATTTGACATTAAAATTAATGATTAGTAAGCAGTCTAGGTTAATTGCTTTGCTATTAATTAAAATTATTCACATTACCAATAAGTTAGGAATGACTATATGGAATAGTAAAATTATTTTAAAGAGAACTAAATAACAATAATAAATACATATTGAACTAATAATTTATATTATATTTTTAAAAACTTAATGACTTAATGAAACTTAATGGAGATGTAATAGAGACACTATGATAATATTTTTAGTAATAGATATTTTTCTATAAAATAATGTTCTGTATTTCATATTTTATTTTTATTTCATTTATTGTTTAAAAAAATACATAAATGGGAGTAAACAAAGTTCATTAATGTTGTAAATAATGTACATAATTTATGTTGAAATTTGTTAATAAAATTTGTTAAGTTTGTTTTATAAACTTTGGTGTTGACTCAATTTCTTCACATCACAATTACATAATCACAGATAATTTGAATTAAGATATAATATTTGCACAGTATAAATAAAATTATTATTTAAGAGTTATATTTTCTTGATATAATTTTTCTTTAAGAAACTTCATTTATCATATTATTATTATTATGGTCATAGAGTAATTATAAGATATTTACACAGAATTATATTATTCTCAGATTATAAGATTATACCACGTTATTTAAGATGCCATATTAAGAATAAAAGATTGTGTCCGATTATTATTATTATATTATTCAGGATTAATATTACAATGAGAAAAGGGATGAGATTAAAGTATATATTGAAGATTATTATTATTATTTAATTATTATTAGTGTTGTTCAGATGTAGTTAGGAATGATATTAAATCCCTTATCATGCTTAATTACAGAAGTTATAATTGTTTTAGAATTATTTTAAAAGAACCTGAGATTATTTGAGTTAAATTATTTTGATAGAGATATTAAGATTCATTCATTGGGAATAATTTTACTTAATTAATTATTATTGAAGATGTAAGAATGCTATAGATTTATTATTTGAGATAATAGGAAGGAGGATAGTATTCTTATGCCATTGAGGTAGTATCCTATGGGATTTGACTCAATGTATTCATCTTGTCATTTGTAAACTGACTTTATAGTCTCATGATTTTTATTAGATATTTATTTATTTAATTTAGGAAACAGAACTATATTATTATTTATTACTTAAAGCTAGTTTAATGATTTAGAGTATTAAAGAATATATTATTATTGATTGGATACATTTTTAAGTGAACATAATTATTTATTTGAGCTAGACCAATTTGGTATTATTATATATTTTCCTAGAAGTGAGGATACAATATATATATATATATATATATATATATATATATATAATTTTCCATATACAAAGCTATTTTTATAAATATTTTAATATTTTACATGGGATTGTTACAGAAATGTTTTTGTGCACAGGTTAAAACACCATTGAAAAAAAATAAAACTTCAGGAATATAGAGATAATAACCCTTGACTATTTTGCAAATTAAAAGGATTCATTTTTGTATTAGACAGCAATATGCCTAGGTGATGCAAGGCATTGATTCAAATACATTTAATGTTTAAGTTTTTGTACATTAAGCAAAGAAATATATTCTCTTTCAACTTAGAGCACCAGAGTTTTCTGTGTTTATAGCAAATATATTTTTCAATTATGTTTGGTCCAATTACAGTTATGTACATAAGAAATGAAGTATGAATTTTTTTAATAAATGCAACCTGAACTCTCTTTTCTATTTACACTTTTTCTTATGTATCTTCACTCCATTGTTATAATAGATAAAAATACTTCTGTCTATATATTTATGTTGTTTTTATCCAAAATTTACTATCTTAATTAATTTTCTAGTCACTTCATTAATAAGTTCCTTTGTCTATTTAGAAATATCTGTTAATATTGTTTATTAATTAATTCTGATTTATGTAAACAAATTATCATCTGGATTTTTTTGACATTATTTAATGTTTGTAACTTTTTATCCATTTTCTCTCACCATTTTACTGATTTTTTTTTTGTTTATTTAAAAAAAAATCATTGTTTGTGGGATTATAATATTCTATTAACATTATCACAAGTCTATGTTAATATTATCACAAGTGACAATTACTTGAAATTTTTTAGTAATATATTTTTTCCATAATGCTTTTATTTACATTTTATTTGGAAAAAATCTAAAGAGGTCAGTATGTTATGACTGTCAGTTTAGATATAAAGGACAGTTGACTTGTATCTAAATGATAATGAATTTTTTGACACAGAAGAAAACATATGGGCATTTATTTTCTTCTGTACAAAGTTTTTGCAAAATTTTTGGGATAAATCAATTATGATTTTTGCTTGTTTATAACATATATTTCATTACTACTATACATTAATTGGTTGATTATTATTTAAGACAAAAAGAAATAGAAAGTTATTCATTTAACTTTTATTTTTAAAATAAAAGTGAATGAACTTGAGAGTAATATAATGAAAGAAAACAACCGCTTTTATTATGTGGTTGAATCAATATAATATTAATAACTTTCCAATATTGTAATTGTTATTTTAAAAAATAACATATTTTGAAGCAGAATTTAATAGATTTATCATAAATCTTCCTTCATTTCTTCACATTTAAAAAAACAAATTTAAAAAATGTTTTGTTTATTTCTGAATTAGTGTTTAAACTATTTTGTTTGATGTTGACTATGGTACATTGTTCAATTTACAAATCAATTTTTCAAATATATAAAAATATCACATGGATTTTTTTGAAATTTTACATATATAAATTTAAATGAAAAAGAAGTCAAGTACAACTTATTGAATTTTATTATAAAATAAAATATATATACCCAAGAGTAGGCTGAATATTTTCTAAAACTTTCAACTGTTGGAACAAAAGTAAATGTCAAATTGTTAACTAGTTAATATGAAATTATTTTCTTTATTAATGCAGTTATAAATTTTTCTATCAGTTTATTAACATAATTAATAAAATTATGAATAATTTTATATTAAATTTTTGAGATCTAATAACATATAATATTGTCAATATTTTTATTTCTATAATATTTAAAATCTTTGCTCATTCAAGACTTTACAAATATTTTTTTAAATTGTATTAGAAAATTTAAGCATACTTTTAAATATTATTTTTATTTTTTGTTTAATTAAATTAAATCATTAATTGTGGTAATCGGCAAAACAATTATTTTACATTATCCCGATTTTCTTTATTCTTTTTAATTACAATGCTCTAATATTTAGACTGTTCCCTTCATTTATTTACTGGACAGCAATTCAAATAAAACAATTTATTCAGTTACTTAGTTGATTCTCCATTGTCATACACTCTTATATAACATTTTTCTTCTTTAATTTTTTTAGATAATATTGCTTAGTTCTCAATAGAAAGTTTACTTAAAATTAAGTTTAAATTAAATAAATGATACTCTATTAACCATGTGATCACAGACACACACACGCACACACACACACACACACACACATATATATATATATATATATATATATATATATATATATATATATATATATATATATATACAATAGCATTGCATAGTAAACAAAGCCTTCATTTAGTTATTTATTGCAAATTAATATGTTTTTATCCTACTTAAACTTCAAATCAATTTAAAAACAATTATAAAATAAAAATGAAATAATTAATTTATAAAAAAAATACAGATTTTAATTATTTTACTTTACATTGAAAACATTTTATCCAATTAAAATTCTAAAATGTTTTTTTGATCTTTCCGTGACAAACAATTTCCATGTTATCATCTTATCACATCTTTGTTTAGTCGCTTTAAGATCTTTGAGATAAATGTTTTGTTTTTTTTTTATTTGTAAATCTATTTAAACAAAATAAAATCAGTATATTAAAAATACAACAACCATTTCGTGGATTTAATTTGCAAAATTTTTAATATATCTGGAAGTTTAATGAAAACCAACAATTTCGATGTGTTTGCGATGTATAAATTTAGTTCTTATTACAATTATTGAAAAATATTTTTGTTCATGATTTATTAGATTAATTTTAAAACATTTTGTTTTTTTTTTTTGGTTTATTGGATTTATCCTCAAAACAAAATTACTTTTTCTGCTGTCATGTTATTTAAAGGCAAACTTATAACATATATTGATCTTTTAGTTTCATAATGAAATATATTCTATAAAAAAAAAACTATAATAATTATTTTGCGGTGAGAAGTTTAGAGTATAAATTTATTTAGTGAAGCCAAAATACTAGATTATCTCTAAGCAAAAATTTCAATATATACATGGCGTTCAATGGAAATAATGAATAAGAATCAATTTTAAAAAAATCTAATTTAAAATGGTGAAACAGAAAATAAAAAAGGCTATGACAGTTTTGGTGCAGTTCTCACAGAAAGACATACTTTTTGTTTGTGGATGTAACATTTAAAATATAATGGTGATGAGATAATATTTATTAAATAATACATCTATTAATGGTTTTTTTTTTTTGGTTTTTGTCAATATGTCCTTATCTAAATTATATATCACAACACTCTATATCTCTTGAAAGTAAAACCATTATCTCTCATTACAAATGTATTTTGGAAATACCTTTACTCTCCAGCTAAGATAAACATAAACACGTGTAATAATTTTACTTCATGTAGTAGTTGTAATAAATATTTTTATTCTAAGACATGCGTTTTGAAATAATCTAAACTGTTTACTACTGCAATATTTTTTTTTATATTCATTGTAATGAACATTCATTATTTGAACTTTGCAGTTTTTTTAATATTTAAAATTACAAAAAAAAAATGTAAACTTCATTAAGATAAAATTTTGGTCCAAATCTAAATAAAACTGTAGATTTAAAATAAGTGTATTTTTATTAAAATTCAACCAAATATCTTATTTACAACATGATCAAACTACTTCATGAAATTGTTAAAATTATTATTTCATCATAAGAAATAAAATACATCAATTCATTACACTATTGTTTTTTTAAGTATAACTGTACATCACTTGTAGTTTTAATCCAAATAATAATCTTTATTTACTTAATGATTAAATTTCTGTTTTACAATCTTACATTGTTTATGAAGTTAACCATTTACTTATTAAATATTCTATTGCAAGAGCTCCATATATCTTATACAACTGAATAACTAGTATTAAAATTTTCTTATTAAAAAGTTCACTGAAGTTGACATTTATTAGGAATCTTAAAAAAAAAAAAACTTAATTATCTTTTTTAATAATATCTCAAAAAATTTATGAGCTTCACTAAAATTACAAGTAAAAAAAAATCTAAATTTCTAACCTTAGTGTTGGAAGCTTTCTATAACGATTAAATCTTTTCTTTTTTTACCAATTTGTTCATTTCAATTCAACTGCTTTAACATTATAGCATGGTATTAAGTCATTTGCCTAAACAAATCTATATTTATAAAAGTCCTTTTATTATTAATTTATTTATATTCGACTCATAATTATGACATAATTTATATTGTCTTATTGTTTTACTTATGAATCATTGTATTTCTCAAAACCAATACTAATGATTTCAACAATTAAGCTTAATATTTTTTGCCTATATTTGTATCATAATTGTTTCAAACAAAGAATAAATATATTATTTTTGAAACATTTTTGAGGTTAGCAAAATATATTTTTATTGATAAGTCTTTCATAAAATATTTGTAAACATTATTGATGTTGTAGTACTTCAAGAGAATAAAGTACTAAAATAAAACAAAAAATGATGACAATATATTTTTTCTATTTTACAATTAATAATCTGCTCTTTCAAAACTACTGAACTTGACAGATCACATAAAGTCACCATCGGGTAATGTGTGCATACTATTCTTTTGTTGTATAGTTTGAAAATGATATATATATATAACATTCTTGATTTAACATTTTTGCTATTGGGAGAACTTTAACATTTTTTTTTTCAAATCAGTGAATGTAGCACCTATACAACCATCTTTCTACTTTTTATCACTCAGTGGATGACTTGTGTGATCAAGTCGAAATGTCAGTATATCAATATTTATTTTTTTTGACATGGATGAACCCACAAAATATGTCTTTTATATATACAAACCACGAAAATCTTCGTATCAACACACACACACACACACACACACACACACATATATATATACACACACACACATATATATATATATATATATATAATATATATATATATGTATTGCTAACAAAATATTTTTGAATTAAAACTGAATGTTACATTGCCAATATTTAAATGTCATGATGTACAGAGCAACTAACAACTCAGTGTTATAATTATATTTATGTTTAAATAAAGAAACTATCTAAAAATGAATTTTTACAGAAACTTTATTTCTAGATCTTCTATCCAATAAGCAACTAAGTCAAAATAATTTACTTCATCCTCTAATCTGGTTTCAGAGCATTTGTGGATTATTTCAAGATAATTTTTAGAATGTCAAAAATTGAGTTTTTGTATAGTTTATTAAAATTTAGTATTATTTTTACACAGTAATTATATAACATTACTAAAAAAACCAAGGTATTTTATATGTATATGTTTTATTTTTAAAAATGAAAGATAACAAATTTTAGTGCATTGGTAACAAAATAAAAACCATAACCAGTATCATAACACTGTCTTATGATATGCTAGAATCATTTGAAATATATTTAAAAAGCTATAAAGGTAATTTTCATTTTCAGTTCAGAATTTTATAGATTTATTAGGGGGTTCACATTTACATGTTCCTATAGATAAATTTCAGTGAGCTAAAATTGAATTCAGTTTTTGCAGTCTTTTACTTGGCTAAATTTTCCCATCATCAAATGATGAAAAAATCCTTGGTTTTCATTACATAACTTGTTTGTTATTATTTTTTCAATGTTTGAAAATTGAAAAGACATTTTTTAAAAATGTGTTTTACTTGGAAATTAAAATGTCTAACAAATCACAGCCAATTTATTAAATATTAATACAGAATAAATGTTTTGTAAATCACAGCCAATTTATTAAATATTAATACAGAATAAATGTTTTGTATTATTTTTAAATGATGAACATTGATAACAACAATTGCTACTATGGCTAAAAAAAGAAAATATCAACTTGTTGAGGGGTTAGTACAGCATTTATTAATATTTAAACAATTTTATTAATAATTTGCAACGCCTTTTTACATTATTTTGCAACATCCATATGCAGTCTTATATTTCGGTAACATTAAATAACTATATATATATATATATATATATATATATATATATATATATATATATATATATATATATATATATATATATATATATATATATATATATATATATATATATATATATTAAAAAGAGCTACAATGTACAATCATATCTTAATATATAAATAATACTTAAGTTTATTTGGATTTATCATATTATTTTTTTCTGAAAGATAATGATCTAAATAAGTTAATAAAAGTATTATCAATAAAACAATCATCATCATCATCATCATCATAATTTAATTCTTTATATAAAGTACATATCAACAGCATTTAGCCAATCACAGATTGCATAGTAAGTTAATTATTATAATCAAATATAAATAAGCCACAAAATACAAAAACAATAAAATGAACAAATAAGTAGAAAGGTAATACACCAAATAAAATTAAAGATAATATTTTTTTTTTTTAAGATGACTTAAGTAAATTTTTCAAAATCTAAATTAAAAATGTTTTTATTAACAAAATTTTTATTATATGTTCTGGGTAAAGGAAGTAAATAGGAAAATTTTAATGTATTTGACTTACAAATTTTAAATTCAAAAATATTGTGAGTATGATTATTTATAATTCTGTTTTTGGAATTTAATCTAGAAAGCAAATTAGATACAGAAATATTTTGGGAAATAAATTTATGAAGAAATTTAAGATCAATTGTTTATCGTCTCAGCACTAAGTTGATATTGTGATCATTATTTAGACTATTTAAGTTTAAAAAATTGTCAAAAACAGATCAAATTTTTATGATAACTATATTGTTACAATAATTCCATACAATTGAACCATACTAAAAAATGGGAAGTACTCAGGATATAAAAAGTTTAATTTTCATAAATGTTTTAAATGCTTTTCCATATCTATTAATAATTCCTATACTTTTAAGAGATTTATTCACCATAAAATTAATGTGGTGATAGAAAGAGCCATTATTGGAAAATAATATTCCTAGATTTATTTGATGATAATTTGTTATGATTTTAGAGTCTCCAATATAGTAAGAAAACCGTAAGATTTCAGATTTCCTAGAATAAAAGACAATTGACCATTTATCCATAATTATGATTGTATAATAATATTTACACCATTTTAGAAAAGTATCTATATCATTTTCAAGGAAAAAAAATAGTCATTAATAGAATAAATATGCAGAAAAAATTTGCAATTATCTGCATAACACAAATGTAAAAAATTAATGTATTTTTTTAGGTCATCAATGCATACATTAAATAATACTGATGCAAAAACATTACCCTGAGACACCCAAGTGAAGCAGTTATATGGTAATGACAATTTAGTGTTAAACTTCACACAAGACATCCTGTTTTTAGAAGAGAGTTAAACTAAAGAATTAAAAATTTAGAAAAACCTAATCTATAAAGCCTTGGACATATCAAAATAAATTACATTTAAATATATAATTATATAACCATTATTTTATATACATATAAAATACATCTTTGAATTATTATTCATAATCATTCTAGCTTTTTTATTTTTTAATTCTTCTATCTTATCTATCATTGTACATTATGGTTATTATTATTATTTATATATTTCTATCACCTATCTATTCTATTTCTTTGTTTATACCTATTAATATAATTTCTTCCTTTATATAATTTAACAATACCTATTCTTTTATTAATAATTTCTATTTTACTCTTATTTCTATCTTTATTAATTATTTGTATTTTTAATTTCATTTTACTTACCTCTTATAACTTTCTTAATTCTTTTTGCATTTATAATTGATTTTTTTTTTTACACTTTCCTATAGCCTCTTTTTCATATACTGTTAAAAAAATAAAGGATTAATTATCTGTAAAAATGCATTTAAGTGTATAAGAGAGAAGTTAAAGTAATATATATGAATATAAGAAGAAAAATGCAAAGAAAGTAAAGGAGAAGCTATAAGAATAATAATTTAAGTTCTTAGTTCTCTAACATTTATGATGGTGAAATGGCTTCCTTTTAATATTTTCTTTAAGAGAGACTGAAAACCAAACTGGAGAATGTTAGTTAAAAAAAATTTCTTAGGAATATATTGTTTTAATTAGTTCACTAAATGATTGTTCAAAAACTTCTGATGAAAAATACAAATTTTCCCAGTTAACGTTAGATAATTGTAAACAAAAACACACGAACAAAGTCTATTAAATTTAATATTAATATAAAATTCTAAGAGAGGATGATGTAAATCAATGGAAAAAGGAAAAGAAGAATTAATTAAACATTCAATTGAGGAAAATTACTAAGAATGTAATCAAATGTGTCATTATTGAAATTGTACATGAATTAAATTGTTTTAGATTTAAAAAATTGCAAAACTGAATCATTCGCAATGTTTTAGGTGAAAGTAAGACTTAATCTATGATAGTATTAGTTGACTATAAATCAGGAATATTAAAGTCACCAGTAATAACTATATATATATATATATATATATATGATTTGTATTGATTAAAATGTCTTCAAGGATACAAAGAAATTCATTAAACTTTAAAAAGGATAATTTTGTATTTATGTAAATAGTACCCAAAAGAAATATGACATTATTTTCAAAATATATTTTACACCATGTTGCTTCCCAATAGGAATATATTTATATATAAAATTACATTTTAAGGCAATGGAAGTGCATCCACATCTTGAAGCAACATCAAAAGATATATCTGTTCAAAGTACTTTATATCCTTTGTCCATAAAATATCATCTGAGGTGTGTTGGGAAAGCCAAGTTTCTGAAATAATAATAATAATATCAAAATTTTAGAACTGAAGAACTACTTAATTTTTGCAGTTTTAGTTTTCATTCCAAGATTGTTTATGTAGAAACACAAAAATCCAAACATAAAATCAAAAAAAAAAAAAAAAAATAGTAATCAAAGAAAACATAATGTTGATAAAGGATGATTTTGGCAAAAGAAATTAATCAGAAATTATTAATGAACTGGCCAATGATCCATTGAATTTTTAATGCAGTACCACAGTACCATAAATGACTCAGAATAAACTCTCAATGTTTATGATTGGGAATTAAAATAAAAAAGCTACCAGTATTACAATTAAACATGTTAATCCTAATACACATGATTTTAATGTGAAGTGTGTTTTCCAAAAATCTCTTTATAACAATACATTTAACATCTTCTATACATCTGGGTCTAGTTTTATGCAGATTATTTTAATGGGATTTTGAAGTTATGTGATTCATGTTTCTTCTTAATATCCTTCACTATATTTATATTATTAATAACTTATTTTGACTTGAAATACTTTTTTTTTCTCAAAAATATAATGTTATATTAGCAGCTAATGTGAATATTGTCTGAAGCTGTATTTATAATCTTAGATTCTATGTAAATAACCTACTTATACTAATGAGTAAATAATAATAATAGATTTATATGTACATATAAAAATATTGCAATAAATATTCAAAAATTTTACATTTTTAAAAGGTATTTTGTTAGCTATAACAGAAATAAATAATCATAGATTATTAAAATAAAAAAAAATTAAGATTTTATTGATTTTATAAACTGAAAATAATCTTTTTAATGATAATGTATAATATTTTTGTTTTGATTGCAATCTCATTTTTTAAATATAGAAACAGAAAACCATTAACACAGCACAAGACTGAAAGTGGTGCTAATTGTACATCATGAATAAAAATAAAGTGGCTAACAGGTTTCTCTGGGCATAATTGCTGAGAAATTCTTGACTTCATTTAAGGAGAAGCCACAATACATCACATCACATCACATTGAATCTGATTTCTTACCAGTTTAAAAGTGAATGCTAGCGGTAATGATTAAATTATGTATGAAAAATGTAAAATTAAATACTGTAGTTAATAAAAAAAGTAAAAAAAGTTTGTCTTGTATTAATTTTTTTAAATATTTGAAATTTTTTATTAGTCATACTTTATTGGTTTATTTTTTTAATGTGAATTTTAAAGTAAATTTTCCTTGTTGTTTTGCTTTTATGCGAATTCCGAAAATTACAGCACCTATCCCCCATGTTGAAGGTAAGTTACGTTTATTTTTGTGTGATTTCTTTTGTGCACATTTTCTGAGGAACCTATCTACAGCATAAAACGAGACTCGTGTGTATTTTAAATCAAATATTTATAATATTTATCATTATCCTTAATAATAATAATAATAATAATAATAATAATAATAATAATAATAATAATAATAATGTCATCATCATCATCATCATCATCATTATCATTATCATTATTATTATTATTATTATTATTATTATTATTATTATTATTATTATTATTATGATAATGAAACATATAATAGGAAATTATATAATATTACAATACTAGCTACAAAAAATATATATATTAAAAAATTCTCTTATAGCGATTGTCTTTTTGTTAATAGAAGAAACCATCATCATGATTAAATTTTAATTAAATTTGTTTTTAGATATCATTCTAATGTTGTATGATTTTTTATCTTATAATAAAGAGGATTTTTAAAATATATTATTGATTTAAAAAATAAGTTATTTATAGCAAATGAACTGCAAAAAATGTTGAGTGTATATATGGAAATAAAAAATAAAAAATACAATTAGGAAAAAGCATATAGTAACATAAAATGTAAAGGCTTGATTAGAACATTAAAAACATGTTTATAACAATTAAAGAAATTGACATTTCTTTTTTTTTTTTTATATATATATATATATATATATATATATATATATATATATATATATATATATATATATATATATATATATATATAATTAAGAATGAGATAGCCAATTTTAAATCTTTAAATTACAATACAGTTGATTAATATTATATATATGGCAAAACTTCTTATATATATATATATATATATATATATACGCAGATACAGGAAATTTAATTTATTTTTTGATTATATATAAAAAAAATCGTATTTACCATCAGTTTTAAAGTTAATTAATTGGCAAAAAGGAAATTAACAGGATATAAAAGGAAATCCAGCATTAAAGAAATAATTTAAACATTATCTATTTGACATTAATTTGCAAAAGTTTTATATTATAATTTTTTTCTAATGTAAAAAAAAAAAAAAAAACATTTTTATTAAACCGAATATTTTGTTTAATTTACAAATCATCGGTAAATGAAAGCTGAAGTTACAAAAAAATTATGTTCTGCATGGCTCTAGAAAAAAAAAAGATATGTGCACAAACACGTTTAATAAATTTTGTAAATTTAAAGCAGATACGCAATTTACCTTAATGTAAAATAAGAGTTTTATAAATCTTTCAAATTGTTATAAAGAGCAAATTTGATACCTAATGTCAGACAAGAATTTCCAAGCTTTGTCTCTGATATAAAACACTAATTAACAGTGCTTGATGATTAACTTTGTAATTGAAAACTTAAGGTTAACTGATTGAAGAACATTGATTTACATCAAAATAGTTGAACTAAAAAAAAATATTTCTTATGGAAATTGCTTTTACTATCAGACACTTATAAAAATAGTGATGGAAAATTATTTGATGATGAATAAAAATATATTAATAACATTAATTATTGATCTACAACATTCTTTAATATTTATCTATCAAAATGTATTGAAACATAGCTTCGCTTTCTATCACAACACATCAATTCTTTTTAATGTATAGTTTACCTGAGTAGAACAGGTGATATTTGTTTACCCTGGAAACATAGAGAATTCTATTTATTTTTTGTTAATTTCATCAATAATAAATAATTTCAAAGAGCTGTATCTCATGAATTAGCCACTTGTATACTGGACTAAACTACTAAAAATAAAATACGAAGCAATAACAAAATAAAAATAATAAAAAATGAAGTAAATGTTTATAAACATATCTTAAGCTTAACAATGAATACAGACTATTTTATTTTGAAATTAGTTGTGATCAATAATCTGATAAATTTCAAAAGAAATAAAAAAATATTAGAATATATAAAATAGTCTATAAAAGAAAGCAAACTATCAAAAAAGTTGCAATTACTAATACTTTCATAAATATCTTAATACAAAAATGGAAATAATTAATTTACTTTAAATTTTTTTACAAGAGAGTGACATGTGGCAGTCGCTGTCAAGTCTGAGTGTTATTTCAGAATTTAAAAAAAATACTGAAAAAGTTACACACATTTAAAACAGTACTGATTTTATTATTATTATTATTATTATTATTATTATTATTATTATTATTATTATTATTATTATTATTATTATTATTATTATTATTATTATTATTACCTATTATTATTATTATTATTATTATTATTATTATTATTATTATTATTATTATTATTATTATTATTATTGATTCTCATACATCTGGTCTCAACATAAAGTTTTAAATGTTATATTATAAACCTGATGCCAATACATTTGACACCTTTATCAATCAATACTCAAAATAATATAAATCATTTAACAATTAAATGTTATATTTATATGACTCTAATAATATTTGAGTAAAGAGAAATTTATAAACCTAATTGAGAATATGCAACATTTAAAATTATACCTATTGCTTGACTAATCTAAAGCATTTCACCTATCATTTTGGGTAACTCATAAAAAACTAATCATCAAAATATGAAAATAAATTATTGCAGAGTAATATATATATATATATATATATATATATAATCAGAAAGTATTAAATTCTTTACAACAGCTAAATGGATATCGATAAATATTTTTATACATTAAAAGCCTTTTTCAGCCCCTGAGTTGGTACTCTTTTCAAATATTAATAATCTATTTAATGATAACAAACTATTTCAGATATAAAACCACCTAGTGTTCAATAATAAAATTATAATAAACATTAACAATATAAATCACAAAAAATAAACCAAAACCCTCATACATAAATTCAGTAATTACAAAATAATTGACTATATCATAACAATACAATAACTAAATTACATGCATTTTTTACAATTATATATATATATATAATTTTCCATTCATTTTTAATTAGCCAATTGTTAAAGAAATTTATAGAAGTTATGTAAATATCCATACAATTATTTAAATTATTTTTAATATAGCATGTTTCATATATTTGCTTTCCTTTTAGATATTTATAATATATATATATATATATATATATATATATATATATATATATATATATATATATATATATATATATATATTATATATATATATATATATATATATATATATATATATAAATTTACAAAACTAGAATTTAAAGATAAAGTTAAATATTTAAATACAGAAATTAATATAAATAAAGATAATAAAATTATGTTAAAACATTTTATTAAAGAACATAAATTTAAAAAAAATATTCATGTAGATTCACGAGCATGGGTGCAAAAATTAGCAGTTATTAAAAATTTGAAATATAGTAATGATAAATATAATATAGATAAAAGGGTAGCTCTATTACAAAAGAATCAATTTATTAGATTATATTAAGATTATCAATATCATCTTAAAATTATTAAAATATTTTTTAATTCTAAAAAAATATAGTGGGTGATAAAATTTTTAAGGAAAATAATGGTATTGTTGATGGTAATAATGAAACAAATAGAAAATGGATTAGACTTTCATATTATCCTAAAATATATAATACATTAAGATATAACAAAAATTATATTGAAGTAAATATAAATATTGGCTTGTGAAGTAGTAAAAATCTTGATTTATTAATAAGTAATTATAAGTTCAGAAATGCTATACGGTACAAAAAAAATTGTATATAATATTACATTTGAAATTTGTAATATTATTTACTTTGGGCATACTGTCAAACAATTAAATGTAAAAGCCAAAGAACATAATAATACAATTAATAGAAGATATAATAACTCTGCATTATACATTCATTACTTGAAATATGGGCATAGTATAGATGCTACAAAAGTATTAAATACTTAATTTACATCAATGATCCAAAAAGAAGACAAATATATAAAACATACTATATTAAAAATAATTTAAATAATTGTATGAATATTTACATGACTTCTATAAATTCGATTAACAATTGGTTAATTAAAAATGAATGGAAAATTATATAAAATATATATATATATATATATATATATATATATATATATATATATATATATATATATATATATATATATATATATATATATATATATATATATATATATATATATATATTGTGGCCTGTCTATAGGTAGTACGACCCTAAGCAGAGTTTCCAAATCCCTTATATTAGGTCCTACTTGGATTCCGGTTAGGTTCTATTAACAAACTTACTATATCCTGACCAATTTCTTTAACTATAACAATTGAATTTAGATAAGATTAGTATTTATCCTATGTTACTTTAACATGAGTAAATATTTCTAAAATAAGATATACCCAGATACTCCTTCTAATTAAGTATCTACATACTCTCATGACTAACAATAATATCTAATATATTATTTTATATTTATACCTATTAAGTTTTAATTCAATCACTCATTAAATTAATATGTTATGTAATTACAGATAAACTTTGATTCATATTATGTTTAATAATTAAGATTAGCAATAATCACAAGAATAACTTTAAAATAAGGAGATCTCAGGAAAATCATTGATTTATTGATTCTTTATACTACCCATGAAATATCAAGAGGGATTTTACAGATTTCCATGGATAGTGTACAAATTAAGAAAGGCTTATAATTTAAATTCATAATCAAGCTTTATATGTATGTTCTTTAATACTGAATATTAAAATAATATTATTAACTAAACTATGATTAACACTAATACTTTCACTAATAACTAATGTATCATTCAATTCTATATTAATAAATACACTTTAATAATTGGCAATGTCATCAATGACCTATGGGGTCAAGGCAGCATGTAACAAGTAAAAAATATTTACTAAGAGATTTATGCTTATTAAACTGTTAGATTTGCTCTAAACTGAATTGACATTTCATTTTAATTTTGACTGAGTAGTTTGAGTTGTGTGATGTGGTGAGAATGAGCCCAGAAAAGAAATGCAGCAATTAGAATTTGATAAAACTTTTAAAAGAATAATTTTAATCATATTCATTACAAATGACAATAAACATTTCCATTAATATCAAATTCAAAATAACTAATAATAAAATGATATACATATATTATCCTAACAATAACAACAGAAAATTAATTTTCAAAGTATGATTATTAAACAAAACTAATGATTTCCCATTATATGATGAGATATTTATCCCTATGTATGTGAACTATATATCACACATTCAGTTTATTAAACACTCTTTTTTTATATATTTATAGTCCGTTAGTTCAATTTCTACATAATAATAGTACTTGATGATTAAGTAACAATACAAAACAATCAGTGAGAACATAGGGTCATAATTCTGGAGGTTATTAAGCAAACAAAATTATCTTTCATGTAAGAAAGAAAATAATTGTATTTAGTTTATCAATTCGCACATGTAAATACAACCTTCTCTCTGGATTGTGTATATATCATTTTACATACCCTTTCATACTAAAATATCGAGTATATTTATTTATTTAAATGATTCATAATCTTTAAACTTAACCGAATTATTAAATAACTATTAATATAACAACACTTGAATTAATTCCTTATTAAATTAGTTTCCCCCCCCCCATTATACTAACAAATCATCGATTAAAAATATAAATACCAACATTAGAAAGAAGTTCTCTTTTAACTCTCAGCTAAAGTATAAGAACAATTTTAAATCTTCTAGTTGTTCCACACTCCATAAACTTATCATAATGTTTTTATTTTTCCTTATTTTTTTTGAAGATTCTGCTTATCCTAAGATTCGAGAGGTATTTGAGTTACTGCAACAATAATCCTTGTTTTGTTTAGTAATAAAAGTTTATTTGTGGCTTGCTTTATTTACTTTAAATGATATATATTTCTCTCCATAGTAAAAAGCACACTTATTATATCAATTAAAAAATGTGTCGTGCAACGTTTTTTTTTTCAGCTAAAACTTTATAAAAACTGACATCCCTGCTGGTATGGCTCAAAATAAATAATATACCCAGAATAATGATGAACACTTTCATTTATTAATATATACTTAACTGTTTCCAAGAGATATACAATTTTTTTATCTATCCTTACTGGATATTTACGGTGTTTATTTATTTCCTTTTGTGTATTACTGCAGTTCATTTTCCTTATGGCACAATTATTATTACTTTTCAGTGAATATATTCGTTGATTATTCATCTCCGATTATTTCTTCAATATTTATTAATTTTCAAGAGATTATTGGGAATTACTGATTATTGACTTGCCCAGTAGAAAAACGATTAATTTATTCCATTATTTTAACAACAAAGTTCATAATTATCCATATATATTGATGTAGAGTTGCAAATAATAAGATTTTAGGAATTTTTAATCCAACTTTTTAATATATATATATATATATATTACAAGGGAAAAAAAAACTATTTACTTATTTTACGATCCAGCAAGAAGAAGCTCTTTCTGTTTTTCCCCCTCTCTTGAATTTTATATTTCAAGATTGTTTGAAACTCTTTGATTGGCTAATATTTTCCCACTTTTTTCCATGAAACAATTATTTATTTTGAAAGTTTTTGGTTTATTATTTTAAAATGACCGATTTTCCGTTTTTTTTTTTTAAATATTAAAATACAATATTTTTAGAAATCAAATAAAGATAGAATTTACTGTTTTAATTTTTAATCAGTATTTTGCAAAATTAAACCCTATTTATTTACTTGTAAATATAGTAAGATTCGAAGACAAATATTTTCTATTTTTAAAATCAAATGCGCACAAACAATAATTATTAGTCTATTACACATCTTGTTTACAAAATTACAAGTTAAACTTCACTGATTTTAAATACTAAATGATATAACTTGTCCATCCATTTGCATATATATGACTCTATGGTTACTATCTATGTGTATTTTGAGTTAAGATCATTTATAAATTTCCATGAGATAAAACCGAGTTTAAATCCTATGATCTAGTATGACATGACTGTCTTCTTTTAATAAGTAAATATTATTGGATTTGTAAAATTTAAAATTATACACCAACATTTTATTTTAGAATAGACTGGGCCAATAAAAGTGCACAATATATATATATATATGTGTGTGTGTGTGTGTGTTAAAACGAAGATTTGCACGGGTTAAATATATAAAATACATATTTTGCGGGTCCATCTGTGTTAAAAACTTTTAATATTAACATACTGATGTTTTGACTTGGTCACACAAGCCATCCACAGAGTTATAAAAGGTAGAAAGACGGTTGTAGAGGCGCTACAATCACTGATTTGAATAAAATGTTAAAATTCCACCAATAGCAAAAAATGTTAAATTTAGGAATGTTTTTTAAAAATATCTTTCCAAATAGGAGGAAGTTTTCCATGTATCATCTCGCTTATTGATACAATCTGGCCTTTTAAGTATCTCAATGGCTTCTCTAATTTTGAATTGGTAGGGATTATCACATCTGGATATGATCCTGGTACTAGAAAAATCAATTTTATGACCTGAATCTATAGTATGGAGTGAGAGTGCTGATGATGATGAGTGTTGTTTAACTGCATTAGCATGCTCATCTCTCCTAACACTGATACGATGATTACTCATACCTATGTAAGAAGCTTTACAATTTTTACATGAGATTTGATAGACACCATGAGATTCAAGAGGGATTGAATCCTTAGGCTTGGTTATTATATTGCTGATCTTTTGATGAGCAGAAAATGCTGTATCTATATTATAGCATTTTAATATATGTCCGATACTGTCTGTAGTTCCTTTTACATATGGAACACAAATCCTAATAGCTGATTTATCATCTTTTTGTTTCCTATTTTGTCTATTTTGGGCTTGAAATAAGGCTTTTTTTATAAATTTGTTATTATAATTATTTGCTAATAAAACACTATTAATATGATTTATTTCTTCTTTCAGATGTGTCTCATCTGAAAGGTTAATTGCTTTATTTAAAAGAGTTTTGGCTACAGAAACTATCTGAGTTGGGTGATGATGAGAATGGAAATGCAAATATCTGTCTGTGTGTGTATCCTTTCTGTAAATAGAAAAAGATAAACTATTTGGTGTTCTGGTGACTAGAACATCAAGAAAAGAGAGTTTTCCATCAGACTCTGTCTCCATTGTAAATTTAATATGAGGATGCATATTATTTAAATGTAAGAAAAAATTATCTAATTTATTTTTTCCATGTTGCCATATGACAAAAGTGTCATCTATGTATCTGAGCCAAATGAGAGCTTTTAAAGATGATGATTCTAAAGCACGAGTTTCTATATATTCCATGAATAAATCAGCTATTACTCCTGAGATAGGTGAGCCCATAGGAGTACCAATAACTTGTCTGTAATGCTGTCCATTGTATACAAAATATGTATTTAAGATACAATGTTTAAATAAAGCAATAATATGGTCTGGTAAATTGCAATGTTGTGAGATTATATTTAAAGCTTCATCAATTGGAATGTTTGTAAACAAAGACCCCACATCAAAACTGACCAGAATGTCATTAGCATTAATTTTTAAACTTTTTAAAACAGAAATAAAATGAAGAGAGTCTTTAATATATGATTTAATAGATGGGATTGTAGGTTTAATGAAATCTGATAGGTATCTGGCTAAAATATGAGTTGGAGAACCTATTGCACTTACTATTGGACGAAGGGGTTTATCTGGTTTGTAAATTTTTGGAAGTCCATAAAATTTGGACAGACACAAGATTTTTCACAAGGGATTATTTTATTTTTTACCTCTGTTTCAATAGGTGATTTATTAATAATAGCTTTTGTTGGTTTTTCCAAATAGGTAGTATGATCTCTTTTTGATAGTTTATAAGTTTTATCATTAAGCAGATCTAAAATTTTATTATTGGTAAATGTCACGATCCATTACTACTGTGGCATTACCTTTATCAGCTGGAAGTACAATTGATTTGTCCGATTTTAGATTATTTAATGCTTGTCTTTCTGTCTTTGAAATATTATTTTTAGGAAGCTTAGCTTTTTTTAAAATATTACAAATCTCAGCTCTAGCCAAATCAGCCGATATATATATATATATATATATATATATATATATATATATATATATATATATATATATTTTTTTACAATATATATATATATATATATATAATTGTAAAAAAATGCATGTAATTTATTTATTGTATTGTTATAATAGAGTCAATTATTTCATGATTACTTAATTTATAAATGATGGTTTTGATTTATTTGAATGATTTCTATTGGTATTGTTTGTTTTAATTTTATTATTGAACATTAGATGGTTTTATGTCTGAAATAGGTTGCTAACATTAAGTAGATCATTAACATTTGAAAAGGACAACAAAACAAGTGCTGAAAAAGGTTTTCAGTGTATTGAAAATATTTATTGATATTTATATAGCTGTTGTAATGAATTTATTAATTTCTAATTACTATATTATGGAAGAATAGAAGACAGATTTTTATTCTTTTTCAATTTTGATATATATATATATATATATATATATATATATATATATATATATATATATATATATATATATATATATATATATATATATATATATATATATATATATATATATATATATATATATGTACCCTCACTTCTCGATATATGAAAAAATTTAAAATATGACTAGCTCAATAAAATCATTATACTTGGCTAAAATATGTACAATTATCTTTAATATATTTTTATAATATTATAACTTATCAAATTAATATGGTTCAATATAATGTACTAATCAAATAAGTATTTAATTAAAATCATGAGACTGTGAAGTGAAGTTACAATTGGTAATCAGATTTACATTGAGTCAATGTCTCTCCCAGACACTGTCTCAATGGCATAAGAATACTAATACTTCTTTATTATCTTATTACTAAATCTACAGCACTCTTATGACTTTTATACATTAATTATCTATAATTATAATAGATAAATAAATCTCAATCTTTTGTTAAGGAAATATAATTAAAATGATCTCAGGTTCTTCTAATTATCTTAAAGTAATAATAATTCATGTAGATAGGAATGATAAGGGATTTAATATCAAACCTAAATACACCTAACTTATTCTAATAACAATAACTAACAATAATAATCTTTAGGGTATATCTTAGTCTTATCTATTGGATTATACTTTTAATCATTAAGAAAATAAGTAAATCATATATATGTCTTTCATTTCCATATAGTATCTTAATTTTAAAATAGACCAAAATCTTATAATTTAATAATCTGTGGCAATAAATAATCTTATACTTTTATATTATGCATTATAATTATTTTATGACCATTGTAATATCATATGTTAATGTCAATCAATTTCTATAAATTATATTAAGAAAATATTGTGTTTCTTTCTCAAATAATAAAATAATAAATTCATATTGTGCAAATATTATGTTTATTCAAATTATCTGTTGTCAAATGCTGTGGTGTAAAATAATGAATTCAACACATCTTTTAAACAACTTAACAAAATTTATTTACATTAACTTTAACAAATAATTTATTTACACTATTTACATTTGAATGGAACTAAAGAAAATAAACAAAAAAATAAGAAAAATAATAATACAAGATTTTTACATTGCTATTATTTCCATAACTATAAGTAGATAATTTATACATTTCAGAGAATGTTTTATTCATAAAATTCAATTAAGTTTATGACTTTAATTTACATAAACATTACTTATTATCAATTAATATAAGAAAAGATTTTATGTAAGATATCATTCATGTAGCATGTATGTAAATAAACTAACTTTAATAATTAAAAATGCTATTTCACATAAGTCCTACTGTTATTTATATTATAATGTATAAGGCTGTACTACATTTATTATCAGTATGACTCAAATATTAATTAATGTATCAACTGATATAACTTTGTAGTATAATAACAATTATTGACTATCACTGTTTATTTCATTCCGATATAATGTCATACTACATGTCTTATTAAAATATGCAATACGTATATGTACTTTTAAAAAAATAATATTTAAAATTATTCAACAATTTCAAATTTGATAAAGTATTATGTTAAACAAAATTCTATGATTTATTGCCATTATAAATCATTACTTTTCTTTACTTATTATTCCTATTCCTTTATAAAACTACTACCTACAAAAGTCATTTTAACCCTATTTAATTTCAGTAAAACAAATGACCAATTTTAAAACAAAAATAATAACGATCCAAACTCTCCTATACTTCATCATCTATTTACAATAAGCCTTCAATCAAAATATAAATTTCTATGTAAAATTAACGTAACTCATCTAATAAAAATAAAATAAAATATAGACCTTATATACTTCTTACTAACTTTAAAAGAAAAAAATAAATAACTTACACTAGTATAATAAATCTGATTTCTAATATTGGAACAGGAACATTGAAATTCATTCATGAAAGAATCATATAATTATTTCTAGGGTATCATATTACATTGTACTAAATTTATATCATTAATTTAAAATATGCATATCAAAATAAAACTGCTATTGTTAATCTTGTGCGTGTATATTATTTAAACATTAATACATTCATTCAATAATCATATAACATTTGGTTGATCTAAAGAAAACATAGTAAATACATCAAATTATTATTATTATTACACAATTTTACCATAAATAATACTTCAATGTACAATCCGTCACGATGTCCTCCAGGATTCCAGTTTTACAAAATAATTTCACATTTACACTCAACAATTATTCTTTAAAATATTATGTGTTGTATAATTATAAAATAAACTTTATGCAATAAAAAGTTATATTAGTATTTAATTATTATTTTAAAAAAATGTAAATGTACCTTTCCTATCTTTAATAAATCAATAATTAATGAAATATTTATGTTAGTTAATAAATAAGACATATTACATCACATCCAATGGTGGCTTCTTCCAGTTATGATTGTTCTTTTTCCTAGGCACAAGTTTTCACCAAAACACTACTTCCTTTTCCTGTACATCACGTGTTCTTTAAAAGTTTTTATGACAAAAATGAAAACGTTCTTTTTTTAAAAATAAAGAAAAGTCAGTTCCATCAGAAAACAAAATTAAAATAGTTTATGGATCCAGGTTCACTTCTTTTAAAAAAAAATATTATTTAAAAGTTATTATTTTTAGAATTAGTCTATAATTTACAAAGTTCTGATTTAATTATTTTAATTGATTTGATTTGGATATCCACGTTTCTTTGATTTGCGCATTCCGTAACAGATATTTAGGTAAGATTACTTTTAAAGTCTTCTATACGACCAGCGTTTAGACTTTAATAATACAATAATTTTTTACTTATAAGTATTTCTTGGCTAATTAACTTCCAATTTATTTGCCTTATAAAACTATCAAAATTTAGTCTTTTAAACCATAAAGACTTAACAAGGCAAATATTCATACACTTACTGTTACATATTATATCTTTACCAAGATATATTTTAAATTTAGAATTTACAAATACTTGCTTCATAAAGAAGTATTTCTCATTTTTTCAAATATCTATTTTATAAAAAATTAACTACATTAGCTTTTAAATTTATACAAAGTCCAATGTATTACTGTTAGGCATCTAATAACTCTGCTAGTCAATCCAGCGTTTGTTAAATTTTCAGTATAAAGTCTCCAACACATTTTATGCTTATATGATGTCCTCATGATTATTTGATAGTAAATTGAGCTTCAATAAGGAAACGATCAATAGGGAACTAGACTAAATTAACACTGCATATCCATCGGTAACTTTTATAAATTATTTTTTTAAAACTACTCTCTTATAATTTAAAACGATTTTTAGAGCATCTATAATCACTTAGCTATTTCTAATAGCACCTTTACTTTAAGAAATTCAATCACAAGTCCCCTCCGAACAATTGAACCTTGGTTTTATACCGGAAGAAACTCTCAACTTGATTGGTGAATTAAACAATTGACTTGCTAGCTTATTTACATATTTCACCAACAAGACAGAATTAAAAAATAAATAATGACTTTTTAAATATTTATTATTTATCACATTAGTAAATTCTTAAATCAATATTCATCGTTTATTTAAATCCATTAAACATTTTTTAAAATATTCTTTCTTACTTTACTTTTAACTTTTATAAGATTATTTTTATAAACAAACTAAGTCTATTTTTATTCGTTATGTTCTTTAAACAGTATTTTAAAATCAGATTTAATGTTTCACATTAATTATTTTTACTTTTATCCCGTGATAACCAATATAATATTTATAAATTTTATAACAGAATTTTAAAAATAGCTTTGCAACTTTACTACAAAACTTCCAAGCATGTGTGTACATATTTTAATTAACATCTGTTTTTTACAACAGAGCTACAGACGCTTGTAATAATCTAAAAATAAACCAACAATTCATTTTTTTAAAATAAATATTTTTAAAATAAATAATATATTATAACAGCTTTTAAAATAATAATTCGATATTATTTAAATCAAATATTAATCTTTTATCATGTAACACTAATAATTAAAATATTTATATTCATTTATTAAATATTAATTTTTTATCAACAATAAATATCTGCATTTAATTTTAACTTGTCTTTTAAAACTTTAACTTTAAACATTTATTTATTAAATTTATTAATGCAGTATTGCTTATGGCCAGTTTTCCCAACCATATACTATTATCATTCCCATTGAAATGTCTCTCTCAAACATCAGCACAATTTTTACACATCAAATACTCATGAATTACTTTAATTACACTTTTTAAAAGATTGTTATAAACAAAATTAAAATCATATAACTAAATATATCTTAAATTTAAAATTTTTTAGATAGATGGATACAACAATTTATGGAGACCCATACAAAAGGGCACATATATATATATATATATATATATATATATATATATATATATATATATATATATATATATATATATATATATATATATATATATATATATATATATATATTAGTAACCTTCTGGATAGGCACCAGAAATATTGATTGTAATTAAGTCGCACTCTATCAGTAACATCTGATGGCATCTTATTAAAAAAAATGAAATAACCTTAAATTATTATTATTTTTTTATTAATGACCTAAAACTATGTTTAAAAGCACTTATAGATATATTTAAAAGTTTTGAGATGTTTAATATTTTTCTTTAGTGAATAATTAACAATAGAAAGGGGGTGGCTTGTCAAAGAAGTTGTCAGTTTAGTTTAAGTTGATCCAAGTTTGTTTTATTTGTTAGAAGAACAGTGTTAATATTTGTTTAGATAATTCTCTGGTTTATTTGCTTATAATATGTCAATCCATAGTAGAAATAGTGCAATATGTTTGACTCATCATCATAGATAATTTCATTTCAGTCAGGTTGGTTTAGTACCTATAGTACAGTATTTTTAAATGTCCATGTATGCTTGTGCCATCTTTCAGCTTCATTTTCCATTCATATACTTTATTGTACTACCAAATATCATTTCTCATAGCAAAACATTTGATTTTATAACCAATAGCTTGAATAACCATCTTAGTTATATTTTAAATGAATCAATGGATCACTTGACGAGTGGATTATTAAATCACAAATATAGTATTAAATAATTTGTTTGCTAAAATAATTACCATTAGCTTTATTCTATTACTTTAGAAATACAAAATATTTTACTCTTTGTTTAATTCAATATTTTTTTTCCTTTCTTTCTTTTTCAAGATAAGAAATTTTCTTGCATATTTTTTTTGCTAATTAATTTCAGTGCAATGGGCAGAACAATTTTGTTTCTAGAGACCTTTTAACTTTTAAATGACCTTAGATTATTGAATGAACGGATGCTTGGGTAATAGTCTAGGATATATAAAGGGAGGATCTTTTTACAAAAGGTTGAATTTTCCTTACTTTACTTCACTTTGTTTTTCTGATTTTATCATTTCTCTCCCAATAAAAGTTTTTATTATTACAATTTCGTTTCTACAAGTTGATTCTTCCATGGTACATGGACTGAAGTAAATTATTATTGATTTTCTGGATTGAAAGCAGCTCAGAAAATTTACTGGAAAAATATGGAATAATATGAAAATATAAATGACCATAAAAATAAAGTATATCACTTGCTTTTAAGTGAATAGTTTAAATTCTAAATCATAATTTGAGATATGTATGTCTACCTAAATTATAAACTATTTAATTTTAATTTCTAATATTAAAGAAACAATGGAAATGTGTGTTTATATTTCAAAACTATTTTACCTTAATCTTAATTCTAATATTAAAGAAGTATTTGAAATGTTGGGATTTTATTATTTTGGAAATTTTTTGTTGAACTTTTTCATTGGACATTTCAACACTGATAACTAAATAATAAAAAAGAAAACAGCCAATGCATGTGTATAAAGCAAAACACATACATATTTATCATGACCCAAACTTAGAGTCAAATTTTTATGCTGATATAAAATATGAACTTGTTGTATAGAAAACCAATAATAACAATGGTATCATCAACTTTTACTGCAATCAACAAGGCCATATTTAAATAATTAAACATTGTTAACTGTAGAAAATTACACATGTATTTTCAAGTTACAACCAAGAAACAAAAAACATTAGCTGATACAATGTTTCCTGTTATTTTTAAAATATCAGCCTTAGATGACTGAGAAATGCTGAACCATTTTCATCAAACTTTATGTTTATTTACAGTAAAATAAAAACAACACACAAGTTTTTTTTTTTCAACTATGATTGTTTATGTAATTAAAACACTAGTTTTAAATGATTTTTTTTCTTTAGATAAGTATGTTCTAACTTTAAATTTTTTGTTAACCTTACTATTAAACTGATGTCATTCTTTCATACTTCCATTTGAAGAACAATGAATAATAATAATAATTACAGTAAAATATTTATTGGTAAATCAGTGTAGTGACAAAAGTCCACGTTATCATATATAATTGGTCGTATTCTTGACAGATAAGAGCACACATTTAACACATTAAAAATAATTGTCATAAATATTCTTTTAAGCAAACTTAAATTAATCATTTTAATATATTTAACATTAAATTATAAATTTATATTCATCATTAAATTAAGTGTTTAAATAATAAACAAAAATTAGTTGCTAGAGGAAAGACATTTGATGAAGACAGCAGAAGTGATAGTTTATGGAGAATGTTTATTGTGTTTATGAATTTACATTTGTTAAACTTCTTAAGTAAAAGTGATTTTTTTTCTTTCAAATTTGTATTATTTAAAACATATACAATTGGTATATTATTCTAATATTTATTGCCTGGATAAAAATTTCTCATATATGATAAATATTTGCTAACATATATAGTGTCAGAAAAAAATATATTTATAAATTTTTAATTATACATATACTATCATTATTTTAATTATCTTCTTTACAGAAAAATTTAGAAATTTATGGATTTTAATAAGAAAACATTTGATGAAAAATCTATCAAATAATCTTTTACCTTGCCTATATCTGTCAGTAAACCTGATGACATTAGTTATTTTGGAGACCAGTTTATATACCAAATATATCAACTCAGTTTATATTTAAGTAATTTGGTTTATTGACAGATACACTTGCCCTATAAGTCAAACATGATTTATAAAAGACTTAAATTTTTAAAAACTTAGTGGAAAGAAATAAAATAACATTAATGTATTATAATTTTTTGTTATATATATCTGAAAAACAAAAAAAAACAAGTTAAAAACTTGCTAATGCTTGTATTTATGTCAACAGATGGCGTTCTACCAAAAACACCAACAAGCGTATGTTTACATAAACGTCAGAGCAAGCATTCACTATCTCTAACTTTAATTCCACTTTCAGATCATGATTTCAAGCTATTTGCTATCTTCAGTGAAAGACATTACGTGTCTAAAAGATTCACACTTGCAAGCTGAATATAAACTATTTTATAAGCACTCAGAGTTTGTGTTTAGATCTAGTTTCTTATTCCTGCCTTTCACTGAAGATAGAAAATAGCTTGAAATCATGATCTGAAAGTGGAATTAAATTTAGAGATAGTGAATGCTTGCTCTGACGTTTATGTAAACATACGCTTGATGGTGTTTTTGGTAGAACGCCATCTGTTGACATAAATACAAGCATTAGCAAGTTTTTAACTTGTTTTTTTGTTTTTCATAAATGTACCTTTGAGGTCTTTCTAGCAATGATATATATTGCAGAGGCTTCTACTATGTGGTGATGCTGATCTGAGATCAGTCCCAGATAGTTATCTGGCTTGCTATGCTGACTTTGAAGACATTATGTGTCTAAAAGATTCACACTGGCAAGCTGAATAGAAACTGTTTCATAAACACTCAGAGTTTGTGTTTAGATCTAGTTTCTTATTCCTGTCTTTCACTGAAGATAGTAAATAGATTGAAATCATAATCTAAAAGTGGAATTAAAGTTAGAGATAGTGAATGCTTGCTCTGACGTTTACATAAACATACGCTTAACAGTGTTTTTGGTAGAATGTCATCTGTTGACATATATATATATATATATATATATATATATATATATATATATATATATATATATATATATATATATATATATATCAACCACCTAAACATTCACAGTAAAGATAGTAATCAATATTTCTCACTGCTGCCAAGGCAACTTTCTCACCTTTTAATAGCAAGAATATATATATATATATTGTGCCCTTATCTGTAGGTCATAATAAGGTAGAAAAGGTCAATTACTAAAAAAATTTAAATTTTAAGTTATATTTGTATGATATATAAATAATAGTAGGATAATTATATTTTATAGTACAATTTAAAGCTGAAAATACCTGGTATATAACAGTGTAATAAATTATTTTAAAAGAAAACAGTTAAATAAAGCTTAATTATATCCTTGCTTATGGTTGTAAAAGCTGGCCATATAAAATAATACAGCTATGAATAGTTAAAAGTATATTAATAATTTGAATATAATATTTTAAAACTAATAAATTAAATAAATGCTATATGTAGTGTATAATTATATTTAATAGGCAAAATTAATAGAGTGTATTTTATTATAAACTTTGGGGTGGTGAGAATTATATTTGGTTCTACAAGTTTTAATTATTTTCCAAATTTTTTATAAAATATATCAGTTTTGGTAATTTAGACTGAGACGTAAATAAAAAATAATTTGATAAAGTTAGTAAACACGTGACTGTATATTATATACCTTCACACACACGCTTGTTAGAATAATAATAAAGTTTGTGAATTTGAAACTAAATATAATTGCCATCGATCATTAAAGTAAAAGTTAAAATATTAAATATTGTTTTAACAATTGTTTTTAAAGTTTAAATGATTTTGGTAAAATTAAAATTGAATTTAAAAATACTAGTCTAAATAATATTTAAGACATGATGTCATCAAGTCTTTATTTTTAAAAGTCTAATCTGTTATATAACTAAATGTGTAAATTTGTTCGCGCTAAAAAGTCATTAACCAATCAAAGGAGGTAAATTAGCAGACAAAAAATATAAGAATTATACAAAGCAGGGGGAGAAGTAATGTGAAAGTGAAAAAGAAAGTAACATATTTTTAGCTGATAGCACCGTAGCTGGAAAAGTGATATAAATTTAAAATTTTGTATTTATTTTAAAAGTTCTTCTGTAACATATAATATATTTTGACTGCCTCGACATGGATTGCTAATTTTAAAAGTTATCTTACTAGGGAATTTTATTCGAGTTTAACCAAAAGCCTACAGTAAAATGGAAGTACAAGGAAAAATACTTAAAAATATTGCTAAGGGTAAAATAATTGGAAATTGCCTTAATACAGCTTTAATTATGCTCAACCAGAAACTTATCATTATAACTCAAAGAGATATAATTGGGACGCTGTATGAAAACCTAAAAGAGAAGTTACTTGCTGTCAGGAAAAAATTATGACGCACCAATTTTATAAGGCTACTTTAAAGTTGTTTTATTCTTCTCTATGGAAAAATTTAATATGCGTTTTTATTATAAAGAAAAATTATGTAAAAGATATAATGAAAAAAGAATGTTTATTTATTAAAAGAGATATTATAAAAAATATAGTTCCAGAATTTCAAAGAAAGAAAAAAGTTATAAAATAATATGAAAGTGCTATTATGTGTTTATGGAAAGGAGCCGAAAACTTTATCTAATTAAAAAATATTATAAAGTATTCAATGGAAGAAATGTTTGATCTGAAAATTATAAAATTAAATTACTTAATGAAAATGGATCCAGGAAAACAGAAAATTTACTGAATATTAAATAAAGTAACTAGAAGATGCATCGGAAAAGTAGCACGGGAAAAGACTAACAGACAATATTAGAAGAGAATATGGAGACATTTTTTTTCTTTACAGGATTAATTGATATCAAGAATTAATAATAGTATTAATTATTTAAAAACCAAGGATTGTTGTCTATGAAGATTTATCAAACAGAGTAATAATTGTTTTGCCTTAAAATAAAACATTAAGTGACTGAAGAAGAAATAATATATATTTTTTTTAGCTTTAATATGAACGGTTCAAGAAAGTTGATGAAGAAGTATCGTAAACATTTTTTAAATATTTTTTTACTAATTTATTTTAAATATAAAATGCTACGTGAGATTAGGGAAAACATATAAACATAATTTTAGTAATATTGAAAAATTAAATATAATAGCTTAATAGAATGATAGAAATATTGTTTTAAAAATAAAGAGTATGTATGGAAGTTTTATATCTACAAGAATCAATGGGATGGTGAAGCCTACAGAACGCGATCGAGAAGATAAAGATCGTTTGGTAATTTTGATATTTATTTATAATGCATAATGTATTTTTTTTATAGATCGTCTATTGATTAAGAATGATGTGTGAAAGTTTAAATTCTATGTACACATTTTATACAACATTTACAACATATTATGAGATAGGAGTAATTTTAAATATGCATGCAATAAGTTATTTAAAGTATAATTAATCAGGGCCGGCGCTGGGTACTAGGCGCCCGCATGCAAATTTGATTTTGGCGCCCCTGTCAATATGTATGTTTACTAAGGTCACCCGACCGTGTCCCGTGGTGTTTTAAAAAAGTCATGATTTTTAGAAAGAATGCATGATGTAATGCTATTTTTGATATCAAAAATAGCATAAAATTGATTGTTAAATTATATATTATTTCATACAAACGGTTTGTAATGAAATAATATATAATTTAACACGTGCAAATTTAGATGTTAGAAAAATTTGCAGAAATTTTAAAAATAATGTGTTTGTTAAAAATAGATGAGTGATTCAAATATATATATATATAATAAATTAAAAAAATAATGTTTGAGATTAAAATATTTAAATGTTTAAAATAATTTTCGAAAAACATTTACATATTTTAATCTCAAATATTTTTTTTTTAAATTTCATATTTATTATTTGCGTCACTGTCTGTTTTTAACAAACCCATTATTTTTAAAATTTTGCTAATTTTTCTAACCTCTAAATTTATGCAAATATTAGTAAATTTAATAATAAATTTACAATTTATAAATGAAATAATTTTAAAAAAGATAATATTATAAACATACATATTTAATTTATTATTATTAATGTACGCTATATCTATATAAACGCTCCATATAAACCAAATTTTTAATCAGCCCCCCCTCAGTTAATGGTGTCCTGTTTTACCAATGTTAAAATCTGGTCACTTTAATGTATACCACCTACATGTTATAAATATTAGTGTACAAAATCTTTCTAAGGGAAACAAACAAGGCAATGTAAATAAATAATTTTAATATTAAAAAAAGAAAATACAGTTAAAAAAGTAAATGCATTACAAAACATGTTATAATTATAATAATTTTATACTCTTGACTTCATATTAATAAACCTTGATATGATTGTATTTATTTCCAGTTCTGCACAAATATCATTTTCAATAGCAATTAATGCCAAATTAACAAGCCGTTTTTGTGACATAGTTGTTCTCAAGTAAGTTTTAATTAATTTTAACTTAGAAAAGAGTGTTCACTGCTTGCAACACTAACAGGTAATGTTAATAATATTCTTAAAGCTATTGATAAGTTTGGTATAGATAAATTATTAGAAACTATAAAATTAAGTGTTTCAAAGGTTTTGATAATTTAAAAATCTTTGAAAAATATCTCAAAAGCACATAATTTGTCTAATAAATCTGTAGCATTAATATCTTTACTGTTATCAAATTTCAAAATATTTTCTAAATCTTTGCATTTTGCTTGTAACTCGCTCTTATTAATTTCTGATATTTTATATAGAAAATTGAAATTATTATAACATGCTTCGAGGAGTTCAAAGCGTTCTGTTAAAGAATTAATCGCTACATCTAAAAGTGTAAAAAACATGTTTATTTTAAATTTTTCTTCAGGTATTTGAGGTGTTTCGTCCTGATGCTCAGAATCAAATTGACTGAGTTTTTTCCGTTGTCAAACTTCTTTGGCAGTTTTAAATTCTTTCTCTCCATCAACCTCTTCACTAAGTTCATCTGCAATTTTGAGAATGTTTTTGAAATTTGAATCTGATCGATATTCTCGTAAAAATTTATTTAGATTTGCAATCGATTCTAAAGCAAGTGAAGCATTCATATTTACATTTTGGAGCATTTTACTGACAGGATTTATTCTATTTAATATATCATGCCAAATTATTAAAGAACAAATAAATTTGTAATCCTTAAGATTAGTGCAGAGTGATTGAGCTTCATGTTGAATTTCTATTAAAAGATTCGTTGTTCATTATTTCATAGAGTGCATCATAAATTTCACCCAACTGATACCGTAGAGGCTGGATTGCATCAATTCTGCTTTCCCATCATGTTTCTGATGGTTGTTTTAGAGTTAAAGTTTTAATAAATTTTAAAAGGATTGACCACCGTTTATAAGATGATGAAAAAAATTGTATATTTTTTGAACAATTGCAAAAAACCAATTGTATCTACATTGACTTTAGTGCATCGTTTATGATTAAGTTTAAAGAATGAGCAGCACATGGTATATAAAATGCACGAGGGTTTTTGGTTAAAATCAAATTTTGAAGTCCAGCCTTTTGCCTTTCATGTTGGCCCCATTATCATACCCTTGACCACTGCATGTCTTCAATGGGAATCTTCCATTTTTCCAGTTGTTCAATTATTGTTGTACATAAACCTCAGTCCAGTGGAATCTGTTATATCTATGAAACCTAAAAAGTTTTCTCTAATTTTAACCGTTCCATTATTACAAAAAACAAGCTAATAATTATGGTCATTTGTTCAGTTTTACTTGCATCTGGTGTACAATCTAAAATAATAGAATAATATTTGGATTTCTTTATCGATAATAAAATTGTTTCCTAATTGCTGTACTTAAAATTTCCAATAATTCATTTTGACTATCTTTGCTCAAATAATGTACTCTATTGTTTTGATCTAGGGCCCTCTCAACATGATTTTCCATAACAGGATCAAACTTCGTAAATAATTCAATTAATTTTAAAAATTTCCGTTATTTTTTTCGTATAATTTATCAGATGATCCACGAAATGCTAAATTTTGACTACCAAGGAATTTGATAATTTCAATCAGCCATTCCAAAACACGCCTCCAATGTTTCTTTTCCATTTCATATAAATTTTGAGATTGACAATCAATAGTAATTTTGTTTTTTAATCTTTTCTCAAGTTCATTCCAATTCAATAAACTTTTAATGTGAGCCATACTAGTTTCATGTCTGTAAAGTTGTACTTAAATTTCTCCAATTATTGTATCCTTCTATGAAGCTAGATTCAGTAGATCCAAAAACTTTGCAACAAAAGCAAAACACAGAGTTCAAAATTTCGGAATAAATAAGCCATTTTCAAAAACTACTTCTCTGTTTTCCATTTTTCTATTATAATATACATCAGAAAATTTACTGCCATGTACATCGTTCGGATATATAATATCTTTCTTTTGAACAGGCCCCATTTCTACTAAAATAACACGTAGTTTGTCATCGATTTTATTCCATTCAGCTGGATCTTCTAAATTTGTACACATTTGATATGATATTGGCACAATGACTTTGTTGTCACTTAACTGTTTCTTACTAAAATCTTGTTCAATATTTTCAACAGTTCCCTGTGATCTAGATGATGTGCACGGTTCTGGTTCTTGTTGAGTATAAGCTATTTCAGAAGCAGTTGATATTTTAAGATATTTATTAAGTGATCCACTTTGTTTTTTAATGTTTGCTATTTTTTCAGCTTAGCGTTTACGATTTTGTGAAACGGATAGTTTTTTCTTAGTTTTTGATTCCATATTACTTTTACTCATGAACGCCACTTTAAAATAATTTTCAAATGTAATAAATAAATAAATACGGACAATTTATATTTACATCATGTATCTTAATACTTAAGATTATATATCGCTAATTTAGATGTCCAACACAAATTACTTTTACGCCAAAATACAAAACTCTATACGTGGAGGGGAAGAAGTTGTTTAACTTGTTTACCTAAAAAAGGCAGCTAATAAATTGGAAATATTCAGCCATTGACATTAAAAATGGTCAGGTTTTAAAATAACTCAAGTGTCCAGTTTTTACGCTTGATTGAACATTTTAGTTTTACCATTGGCAAGATTTTCTTTTGTTATCATATATTTTTCTAATTAATACAGGTGGCCTGCCAGGCCTGATTTACGATTTCAATAGAAAATTTCCTGGGATTATAATTATTGTTTACAAGTTCTTACTAAGATTTTAAAATTTATGATAAACATCATAAGCAAACATATGTAATTAATTTGCAAACCTAATTAGTATGCAGAAAAATAGACTTTTGACAACGATTAAAATATATAAAATAAAAAGTAAACTGAAAATTATATTAAGTTTACTGGAATTATACCTATAATATATATTACATACATGTTCGAATATTTATATCAAATTATTATTTAAATAAAAAATTAGAAAATGTTTTATTTTGCAATATTATAATCGTTTCTTACGATTTCAAAATTATGTACATGATCTAATATATATATACGCATATAAATACATAAGTTCTAATTTATAATACTTTTAGTGTGTGTTTATTTATATATTTGTTAGTAGAAAGTTACTTATAGTTTACTATAAGCAGTACTATATATATATAAACATTACAATATGAAATTTGTAATATAATAAACTTTATGTTTAGTTTATTGTTCATGATAAATAATAGATTTGATTGTTTTATATTTTTAATATTAAGCAGAGCTTGTGTGCAGGCCTGCTTGTGTGTGTCATTTAATAAGATATAATATGACTTCATATGATTTTCAATAATCTACTCTCAATAATTTTTGTAAATAAACATTTGAGAATAATATTCTTCAAATGTGAGTATTTTTGTTAGTAGAGTTTTAATTTCTCAGGGATGGCGCCTTCTTTTTCAGATGCTAATCTCTCAGTGATGGCGCCTCCTTCTGCCAGCGCCCGCATGCCTAGCATGCGTTGCATGCCCGCTTCCGCCGGCCCTGTAATTAATAATATAAAATAACAGAACAATTGTGTGATTCTTTTGAACTTTCATATGATAAAGTATTCAGATATTTTATAATGGTTTGTATGATAAATATACGAGAAAAGTAGTAAAAGATTTTCTTAAAGAACAGCGGTATAGTTTTTGAAATAAAATGAATTTTATTATTGTTAGAAATGCAGATAGGAATTTGTCAATGTACTGTATAGAAAAATCATGAGAAATAAGATCGGATAGTGACTTGGTAGTACTAGTGTAGAGGAAACCAAGATGATGTTTTGTTAAGAAATAGGAAAAATAAAGTATTTGGATCATAGTTAGTTTGTGTGATTTCAGTATAGTTAACTATGCCCTATGACTGAACACATATATTTTGGACAGTGTTTTTGCGTATCTTTAAACTTTTTGATGTTATATAAAGCTGAAGAAATAGCTTTAGCATCACTCCTATAATAGAGGTTGGTAGATAGACAAAGGTCACTCCTCTATAGTGTCTTTAAATTCACTGTGCCATTATTTTCAAGGTTTATGATGGATAATATTCTAGTTATATTTTGATCCTGTGCATCTATCTTCGCTATCCTTGTTTCATGAATCTGCATCGTCAGAAAGATATTTTCAAAGAAATAATGAATAAAATAGAATTGCAGAGATGTTATCATTTATGTAAGAATAATTTATTTGCTGGAATGTTTAGAATTGTGTAATTTTAAAAGTGAAAGTACAAAATATCATAAAGAGAGAAAGAATCATATAATACAGTTTATAAATTAATTCGGAAATGAATATAAGATTTTTAAAGAGAAATCTAAACAAAGTTTTATTGTAAAAGTGATAATGAAATTTTAATGTTTTAAATAATATTTAGAAAATAAATATTGCATATTTATTAAGAAAATAATTCAATAGTGTGTAATAAACTTATACATGTACATGGTATGTTAATGATTGTAATTATATCATCCAAAATAAGGCTTTAATGAGTATATTAGGACTAATAAACATCGGATAATGAACTATAAAACTTAATACCAAATGTAGAAGAATGTCTTTGAATTTATAGGATTCCATACTACTAAGATAAAACTAGAATTTTATTAATTTTGTAGAATGTTTACTACGAATGTAATTTGTAAAATTAAAAAGATAATTTTTAATAATAGTAGGGATACAAAGTGTTAATGATAATCCGATAGGAAATTCATTTTGTAACAAGCGAAACATAATAAGAAATCCAATAATAATAATACTGTATTTTCTTAAGCATTTAAAAGATAAGAGTTAACTAGGAAAACTAATAGAAGTATGATTTTCATTTTTTATAAACTAGTAAAATAATTTTGTGATAGGAGAGTAAGGATATCCAATGTACATAATGTAAAATATTGTTAATTGTTTATGTTATTAATAAACTTTGTTGTAAATTTATTTTAAAGTTTTGTGTCTTCGTTGTTATTTCTCCACATGGATGCATGATATCACTATACACTTATAATTGAAACAGACATATAGTTTTGCACAAAAAGGTAAACATAAACGTGTTATAATCATTTTGAGAATTTATTAATATTATAAAATTAAAAGATCATAATTATATCATTTATTGGTCATAAGTCGGTTGCCACAATATTAAATTAAATTATATGCTAATGTTGCCACACGTATTCTGTAGTCAGATTATTAAAATACTACCACGTACGTATTTATTTATTTTATTTAGGAAGAAATAAGATTAGATTATACTATTGTTGTTATTATTATTATTTATTATTGTTAGTTACTGTGTAGTGAATTATGACATAAAATTCCCTTTTCATAGTTTGCTACCGTAATTTTAAATCAGTTAGAGTACAATTTATGAACCTGAGATTTATGTCATTTTATTTATTTTATTTATTATCTTCATTTTTGTTTAATTGAGCTAGATTCTTATTACAAAGAATATTAAGATATGATTATTATTTTAATCGTAGTGAAAAGAGCTTAGAAAGTCGTAAGAATACTATAAGTTAGTTATTTAGTATAGTAAAAGGGGGAATAGTATTCTTATGCCATTGAGATAGTATCATGTGGATAATATCTCAATGTAGTCTATCTCTTTCCCCGTGTCGTCACTCCATGTCTCATGAAATTAGTATATATTTGTTAATTCATTTTAAAAAATATAACCGTATTTGTATTTTGAAAATTAGAGCTAGTAATCATTTTGATTAATGCCGAATATTTCATTAATACTTATTTGTTAGACTGAGCTAGAACCCGTAAATTTTAAACAGTATATATAAATTTAGGAGAGGACGGACGAGAGCGGTGGGGGGAGAGGTTAGAATATATATATATATATATAATAAATAAATAAATAAATAAATATATATAATAAATAATAAATAAAGTTTGATATCTGTATTCGTTTCACAATATATGTAATATACAAATCAATATATATATATCAAAATACAGTACAATTTATATAAATTATATTCTTTAAGAAGTACTTTCAACTATACACTTTGTAGTCTTTATCAACTATATAACGTTATATAGTTGATAAAGACTACAAAGTGTATAGTCGAAAGTACTTCTAAAAGAATATAATTTATATAAATTGTACTGTATATTGATATATATATATATATATTGATTTGTATATTATATATATATATATATATATATATATATATATATATATATATATATATATATATATATATATATATATATATATATATATATATATAATAAAAAGGGGATATCCATCATGTTGTTAGAAAAATGAGAAAAGACTAATGTATTATTAAAATTTAAAGAGAATATAACTAGGAAGAAGCTACAAAGTATGTACACCCATATATTTCATATACAAATTTTGTTTAAATGAATTAAATTGTTTTCTTCTGATAAAAAAAAGAGAAAATGTTTTTTTGTTTCTTTGTTTAAAAAAGTCAAATATATTCAACGGAAAGTTTGATCTTTTACTTAAATAAAAAGTAAAAAGATTTATTTTAAAGAGTGTTAACCTGTGGATTAATTACACTTATACAGAATGCAGTTTTTTTAAGTAATCTAATTTCAGATATGATTTGTATTTTATTAGCTTTAAGTTATCAAATAACTACTGGGATCAGCATATTAATGCTGATCATAATCAATGTTCTTGGTCAACTGATGTCATAAGTTTATTGACCATCAATAAACTAACAATCATTTTAAAGCATATGAATAAAGTGAAATATGTGAAAAAAAAATTAATGAATTTTGAAATTATGATCACAATTGGTATGTGAGTCAATTTCACTTAAATGTCTACATTATCTCTGTATTATAAATATTTCACTTAGTCCCAAAAATAAAATTTATTATTATAACTGTCAAAATAATCTAATAGTCTTATTCTCATGCTAATTTTAACCATCATAAAATAAAACTGCAAGAAAATACAATTAAATTTAATTCTTTCTAGTTCTATGGCATATTAATTTGCCCATCCAATGTGGATATAAAACCAGTCTCATCAGAATCAGTATCATCTAATCTTATAGATGCTAATTTTTTACCAAACCCTAAAGGCATTGGAAAAACCCAATCATAAGATGTCAAATTAGAATTATGAAAACCCAATTATGATGCAAATATATTAAACAATAATAAGTTAAAACCAGAAGATTCTCAATTTACTGTTCAACTACAACTCTAATAAAATATCTAAATAAATACGCATAAATAACAATGGCATATAATTTGACCCTGTATACAAATTGCCATAAAATCTGCTGACATTTCTAAACTATGCTATTCATTTGAAGAAATAAATAAATTTATAAAATTATTTACATTTGTAAACTTTTGCAACATGATTTTAAATTTCAATGAACTTCCTTTAATTCTAAACACTTTCTATTACACACACATGCGCGCACGCGCACACACACACACACACATATATATATATATATATATATATATATATATATATATATATATATATATATATGGTACTTTATTAGTATAGCTGCATGACCTACTACTTCCTGCAAAAGTTCACAAAATAATCCCTGTATTCGTATTTTAAGTGACTTTTTTTTTGCATATTTCAAGTGATTTTTTTTTTACAAATTAATCCCTGTAGCTCATGGCGGGTATCAGCTACTTTTTTATTGTGTATTTTAAGTGACTTTTTCAGTTATTGTTTAAATTTATTTCTGGCAATAGCTACTTTTCCATTGAGTATTTTAAGTGACTTTTTTTTGCAAGTTAGTGATTTTTTTTGCGTATTTCACAATGATGTATATTTGGAAGCTACCAAATACAGAAATAGATTTGGTCATGTACCTACAAGAACAAGGTATCCTACCATCATCAAAAGTTTGTCCAAATGGGCATAGCATGAAATTATGTCTGCATAGTTTGGATAAGCAATGGTTGTGTAACAGAAAAGGCTATGACACTAAAGTCGAAATCCACAAGAACATGTGATTGGAAGGGTCAAAAATTCCTATACTGACTATTATTAGATATATTTACAGCTGGTTCTGTCAGTTATCTTCAATAGAATGGGGACACCATGAGATAGGATTATCTAGTAAAACAGTCATTGACTAGAACAATTATATGCAAGAAATTTGTACTGACACTATGTTAAAACAGGACAATCCCAAAATCAGAGGTGCTAATAAAATCATTGAAGTAGACAAAAGTCTATTTTCAAGAAGGAAAAATCAGGTAGGCTGAGTACTACTGGAGCAGTGGATGTTCAGTGATATCTGCAGAGAAACAGAACAATACTTCATTATTAAAGTGGATTACAGAAAAGTGGTGACTCTAACGGAAGCCATAAGATGTCATGTTGAAGAAGGCTCAACAATATACTCAGATTTCTGGAAGGCATACAAATCTGGTGAATTACATGAAGCTGGTTATGAACATTCTCAGGTAAATCATATGTATAATTTTGTCTACCCAGAGACAGTAGTGCACACCTAAACATTGAGAGACTGGAGGTTCAGCAAAATGGCAAAACAAACAGCAAATATTGACAGCAAGGCAGCACCCGGACTCATATCTCTCTAAATTTATGTGGAGAAGAATGCACAAAAATGATGACTTATTCATAACAATATTGAATGATATGAATGAAATGTTTCCGCCAACATAAATGAAATGGAATTAAATAAAAATGTTTTTATTTTAAATGTGTACCTTTTTTTATTTTAAATGTGTGCTTTTTTGTTTGAAATTTGATTTTAAGTCAACTTTTTCTAATTACCAAAAATTGACCCTGACCCCTCAAAAAAAACCAGTGAAAGGTAAATCCCAGCATGCAATTTAGGAGGGAAATTTATTTTACTGCAGGTCACCATATTATACAGTAAGTTTTGTATCACATAAATACATAAATAATTATTTTAAATTCATAATTATTTATTGTTGATATAGTTAATCATTTTTTTCATAAAATATTTACAATTCATAATCATTTACAGTTGGATTGGTACATTTTGAATACATTTTTATTTTAAATTCATAATTAATGATTTTTTTTCAAAAATTATTTACAATTCATAATCATTTACAGTTCGAAAAGCCCCATTATTTCTTTGTTTTTTTGAATTTTTATTATTATTATTATTAGTACACCTTTAGTGACAAATTTACTTCGAAAAGCCCTGATATTTCTGTTTTTTTTTTTTTTTTTCCATTATTAATACACCTGTGGTGACAAATTTAGTTCAAAAAAACCCCAATATTTCTGTTTTTTGAATTTTTTTTCATTATTAGTATACCTGCGGTGATAAATTTACTTTGAAAAGCCCTAATATTTCATTATTAGTATACCTGTGATGACAAATTTAGTTCGAAAAGCCCCAATATTTATTTGTTTTTTGAATTCGTTTTTCATTATCAGTATGTATGCCTGCAGCAAATTTGAATTTAATTTTTTTCCATTATTAGTATATATGACTGTGGCGAATTTGAATTTTTTCATTTTTAGCATTAGTATGCCTGTGGCGATATGTATTAGACCTACTACTGCCTGTTTGCATTTCAGCGGATTGATATAAATTTGATCAGGCATCATTGCAAGCACTGCAGCTATACTAATAAAGTACCATATATATAAAATGAAATCAGAGGATGGTATATATAGAAAGTAAGAGAAAGACTTCAATATTGAATGTAGACAAAGAGATCATTTATTGAATCCAGATTACATTTAATCTACTTACATGTTTAATACACTGACAATGCCAAGTTTGATTCTAGCCCAAAAAATATAATTAAAATTATAAAACACACTTAAGAAACATTTGTTGTAATTTTAATAATCATTTCATGATAAAATAGTCATCTTTTCTACTTATTTAAGCATATATCCAATATATGTGTTAACAATGTGTATAAGTGTTGATACTACCATAAATTATTGGTCAGTAGCTTGAGCTAAAGTAGATATATCTGTAATAATTACATCACTCCCCCTTCAGTCATCAAAAGTAATAATGACATTTATCAGTGTTATAATCTATATGAATGAGGCAAATTAATTTTTCTTATTTCTAAGGAAGAAATAAGTTTCCTTGTCTTAACAAAGAAAAATATATTTAATCAGATTTAATAAGTTGAATCAAATATATTTATTACAAAATCCAAAAACAAAAAAAGGTTTATATATTATCATTTGTGAGAACATGGCATGGACATCTGGTCCAATATAATTTGATTTTTTTTCATGGCACATTTACAGTTACAAATGAATCAATGCTAACTTGATATTTTATTATCAAACTCACATAAAGTAATAACGTGTAAAAGAACAAGAAAGTGTGTATTTGTGAATGAAATATGAAGTATAAAATAATATGGATGTAATGTGAATAAATCTAATGAGACCAGATTGTCTTGCTTAAGCATTAAATTTGTTTATTTTTGTTTTACTTATCACTCATTTTTTATTTTCACTAGTACAACTTTGGTGCACATTTTTTCTGTTATAAATGTTAATTTTTCAGAGAGCTTTATAACCTTTAGAACACTTTTTATTAATTTAAAATAAATAAATAATTTGTGAATAATAATTATTTAAATTTTCAAAAATATGTAAATTTTTAAAATGATAAACTATATTATGGGTTATCTAGATTGTAGGTTCCCAATCTTGTTTAGGTCACTGTCAACTTTGCAAGACATACATTTTGTAACCCCCCCCCACATTATAACAGTATTCCACATTTAGTCTGTTTGATATTTTCAATATAAATAGTAACTAATGATCCATTACTGCTTGTGCTATTAAATTATTGAAAAAAATAATAGCCAATACGGGCTTCATGTTGAACACAGTACCAATTTTGATGAAATCTATCCCATATGTCAAGATTGTAAAGTGTATGCTCGAATAACATTATTAACTGTTTCATTCAATGGTATAAATATAAAAATGCAGAATACTTATTAGGAGATTGTATTACACTAGTAAGAATCTTATAGCAATAATTAAAATACTCATCAAATTTATTAAAAAATTGTTTATTTTGATCTTTCAAAGTAAAAATATATAGAAAAAATAAATTAAAGCTTGATGCATTTTTAAAAGTTTGTTAATATTGGGTTCAACTTTCATTAAAATCAATCATAAATCACCACACTCAGTTATATGCAAATGGTTCCTTTTTTAGATAGTAAATTTGCTACAGCACTAAACCCATGCTCCATTCAAGTAACAAGATGAAAATGCTACTAAAAATGTCTGCACTATTTCCTATACTCCAGGATACAGTGTTGGTATTGATTTCACAAACCAGAACTCTTGGTATCCACTTTTGAATTTAATTTTTAGTTCTTTATTTGTTGTGAATTCTATGAGTTTCACTTCTAAATGTGATGATCCTGCTGTGTTTACATGTGAGAAAGGATCTAGGACCCAATTTGGTATATTCATGTTTAGAAATCCTTGAATTGCTCTTTGAAGAGAATGTCCAAGTGTTGGCAGTATGCAAGTAGTCTTTCTTTTTGAGAGACACTGCTGACAAATTTGAAAAGTGGATATATTTCCCTCACATAGATTTCACTTGAACAGAAGAAGTTTCCTCACAAAAGCAGAAATAACATATTCTGTATTAATTAAATTTAATTCATCACATTATAATAATATTTTATAAGTCTGTCAAAAAGTTATGTAATTTTTTGATGTAATCAGGAGAGCCCACAATCCATTGTCTCTGTTGCCTAGGAACTCTAGTACTAAGTCAAATAAATTGCAAAATTGATTCAGAAAAATATCTTTTGAAAGTCAAATGAACTTCTGTATGAAGCAGCATATGATTCAAATCTTCATCATTTTCACTACAATATTGGCTAAACAATCAGTTACTCAATAAATTGTTTCTAATCTTGTTGATTGCTCTAATAATGTAATGGAGTAATGTATACAGACATTCATTTAAACTCTTTGAGACCAAATGTTGATGATGAAGAACCCTATATGATAATGAGTACATTTGGTATTGCTTGTTTCAAATGTGCTATGAAGCCATTGTGCTATTGTGTCATTGCTGGAACATCATCAGTAGCAGCAGAGAAAATATTACAAATATGAATGTTTTTCTCTTGAAAAAACATATTTATGACATTAAATATAGATTCTCCTTTGTATCAGCTTCCAAATTTTTAGTAAATAATAATTCTTGATAAACTATTTCTTTTTTTATGAAGTGTATGTATGATAAGAGTAGTGCTTCATTATTTGGGAGACTTGCTTTATCAGGTTGAATGGACAATTGACATGTCTTCAAATAATTGTGAAATGATTTTTCAATGTCTTCAGTCATTCCATTGATTCTTCTTAGGTTTGACTTATTACTTAAAAGGACTTTTTCTTACGATATCTGATGCTGGTTTATGAAGCACAGTGTTTATTATTTTTTTTATTGTTGGCAAGATTAATCCCTCACCAATTGTGTATGTTTTTCTTCTTTTTGCCATTAATAATGAAATATTATAAAGACCTTATTCTTTAGTGGATGACACAAAAAATTTTAGTATAGTTAAACTTTAACATATTTTTCTTCTAGTACTTGAAAATAGAACAGATTTTTATCCTTTTTGGCAGCATGCATTTTAGCCAAATACACTTATAACCTAGAAAATTTCATTGCTTCATTTGAAAATACTGTTTGGCAAATCAAGCACATAGGTAATAATTGATTTCAAATATTCAATAGTGTAATGTCAACATTTCTTCTTAGATTCAGACATAATAAAGTAATAAAATTTGCAATAATGTTCACAAAATTAAAAAAAAAATTATACTTTGTGTGATTCCACTTATCTATTTATAATACTTTCAACTGGTGATTATTGGCAAAGCACATACAAAAATAATGAAATTTATTCCTAAACCACTTGTATTTATAGATTTGAAATTCAGCCTGAATCAACTTGCATGCATTGACTTGTTTTTTTATACCACCCTATTCATGGTGTGAACTAGTCACTGAAAACAACTATATTCCTGTCACAATATGCTGAATTGCATGAATTACCTATGTAAAAGCTGGCTGACTTGTTAAGATTCATATGCTGTGCAGATAGACTAAAACTTTTATGACACAATCAATTGTTACAATAGCAAAAATGAATAATTTTTTTAAGTATATAAAAATTGAAGTTAAAATATCCTGTGTGATATGTTCATTTTTTTATTTTGCATGCAAGCACATTTTGTTCATCTGATCCCAATATTGTATGAATAATTATAAATAATAACTAATAAATAATAATTACATCAGATATAAACACCAAACCTACAAAACTTAATCACAGAAAACAGTATAATAAGTTTAAAATAATGTGTGCTTTGCCTTTTCCCTCTAGTTAGCAATATAAGTTGGTACAAACGAGGTTAACTCAAATTTACGATTTTATTTCTTTCTTGCCATTATTATTTTTACTTGTTATATTAAATTATATAAAATTGGGTTTATTTTTGTACAAATCAATTAGAATATATATATATATATATATATATATTGCAATGAAATATAACCAATATATTTGTTATTGTAAATATAACATGTTATACTCACATACATACATGCTCTATTTTCTCACTGACATAGAAAATTGAGATCTATTTCTGTTAGACATGATCAGTTTTCAAATGATTAAATAACTGAAATAGAAAATTGATGAAAAGATTGATCGTGTAAGATGAGGATAAGATGAATTAAAATGCAGAATGTAATTTTTAAATAATTATCCAATCACAAAATTATGAAAATAATTACTTTTTAAATATATAATTATTAATTTCTTCTATAAAAAGCCACCAACTTAGAGATTGCCTAAAGGCCACCAAATGCGTCTAAACTCACTATCACTTTTCTAAAAGGCTTCAGTGCCCACTGGGGGGTGATACCACCCCCTTTGGTTTTTGTATATCTAGATAAATTCTAATGCATTTTAAATAATCCAATTTACGTAAAAAAAACTCGCCTTCTTCCTATTATCAACATTTTTTTTTATAAACAAAATTTTAGTTAAAATAAAGTTAGACGTTAAAAACAATGAGATAATCTTTTGTGTATTATTAAAGTTGTTGTTAATATTTCATTATACTTAAAACTTCATCTAAATATGTGCTTATTTAATTCAAAAATTGTACAAGTATACATTTTTCATTTACAAATGTATGTAAATAAAACACGTTTAATTAAAACTGACATTCATTCACAATAAAATCAAAACAAAATTTATATAGTATTAACATATATATATATATATATATATATATATATATATATATATATATATATATATATTGCCCATAAAATAATACTGATACTATGTTAAATTTGAACAAATTGAATAAAATATCAATGGATGACCCAATGCTTCCAAATGGATTTAAAAGTATATTTTATAAGATATCCAAACTATGCTATTCTATGGTAAGAATTTGTATATAATGATAATACTTAGTTTTAAGCTAAACACTTGTTTTATTTAGTTATGAATAGAGACCATCAACATACAGCAGGGGTCCCCAACTTTTTTGCTCTTAAAAACACATTTTATAATACCGGCCAGATGGCGGGCACCATTTATTTTTTCAATGTAAATTTATAGTTGGATATTGTTAATAATACACATAATGTACAAAAAGATATTTAAAAATTAAATTTATTTGTATCAGATAAATATTTTTAACGTGTTCGGATAGCGGCGGGCACACGTAAAATGATCTGCGGTGCCATGGTGCCCGCGGGCATAGGGTTACCCTCTGACCTACAATATATATATGAAAAAAAAACATAATATAAAAATAATAATAAAAATAGTCACATAAGCTTATAACCATATAGTCATGCATATCAAAACAATATATATATATATATATATATATATATGTTTTGATATATATATATATATATATATAGATATAGATAGATAGATTAGTTCAGCTTTGTATCATAGATACATATTATTAATCATTATATTAAATACATGGTAGTTCACACGGATAAAATGTTAACTAAAAATCGGCATTGCTATATGCAAAAGGTCACGAACTACTATAAAATTGTATTTACATATATTTCATTAAAAAATAAATTTGGCAGTTGTCTCGATACATTTTTTAAATGAGAAATTAAATCGTTTTTAATTAAAAAAAATAGCAAGAAAGAAAAGTTTTTAAGTAAAAAAAAATTTAATCATCTTGAAATGTTTTATTAACAAATTATAAAGTTTAATATACAAATGGGTTTTCATTTAATTTTACTTACAATGAATAAAATGTTGTTAAACGTCTTTAGAAAATCTTGTTAAAAACTAAAATATTGAACTAAAAAAAAAATGATTAAAGTAAATGAATTAAAACTAATCGCATAATTTTACTGTACAATGAATAAAATTTATCTGTGTTAATTAAAAAAAATGACAAGGAAGTATTAAATTTAATACAAGATAAATAATTAAATTTACATTAAGTTGTTACATTTGACCTTATAAATAATTAAACGCATACATATATATTAATTTTAAAGCTCATGTAAAGTAATATTGGTGTTTTAATATGTAGTGGAGAGAAAATATATGTTTTATAAAATAAATTTTCATCTGTATCTTTTAAAAGAAACTTTCACAAGTTCAAACTTTATTGACGTCATTTTCATAAAGTTTTTCATTTTAATCTACACTTTAATTTGATAGATTAACAGGTTATTTGCAAGTTTATTAAAATAATTTCTAGACTCACTTGTGAAAACTTTTTATAGTATATGACGTAGAAGGAATTTTTCACAAATACTGTATATTTATAGGTCTATATATTTATTAAAAACTTTTATTTATTACAGAGTTGTTAAAGTTTGTAGAGTTGATATCTGCATTATGATCTGAAACGTTTAGTTGATTAGATTGAAGTTTTACTAAATAACATTTCATTTTTTTGATAGAAAATAATTTATTTGTTACTAATATAAGTCAATGGATCAGACAAAAGTGGGATTCATTTTTGATCTAATTAAATATTAAGTGAGAGACAGATTTAACCTATATAAGATTCTTATAATATGCAACAATCAACAATATTTTTTAATATTATTTATAAATATATAAAAATTGGAAAATTATAGTTAATATAGGGAAAACAATCTTTAGTATAATATATATAAAACAGACTATATCCAGTGTTTTGATATATATAATATTCAAAATTAAAACTCATATTGCTGCCCAATAAATATTTCAAAAATACTTTCTAACCTAGCATAAGATAATAATTAACAAAATTAATAATAACAACAAAAGTAATAATTATAAATTTATTTAAACGCACATTGAGCACATATATTCTAATGAATTATTGCCTTCTCTAGATTAAAGTGTATTTTAAAGTATTTATTTTATAGTAATATGAGTCTTAACCTCAAATATATATATATATATATATATATATATATATATATATATTATATATATATATATTTCAAATCAATATATGTAATTTTATTATTGAATATTTATAAATACAGTAATTAGACATAGGTAAAGTATAACTTTAAAAATTTTATGCACTTAGGAATCCTTTCAACTATCCTCATAGTCTTTGTCAACAATACTTTGAAAGGTCAACCTTACCACAATTCCGTGATCATAACATTTGCTGCTTTTCTGTTGTCTTGTCTGTATTTGTATTTTATCATATCTTCCTTTATTTTCATTTTGTTGTTATTAATAATAGCAGCAAAAATAATGTAAAAATATTGCAAATTGAAAAAAAGAAACAAAAGAAAAATAAAGCAAGCGATGCTAATATACAAATACAAACAAGACTTAATTAACAGACAGGCAGCAATTGTTAAGACCACAGATTGTGGAAAGGTTAGCATTTCAAAGTGTTATTTGATAAAGTCTAAGCACAGATAGATGAAAGTACTCCTAAGTGCATAATTTTTTTAAAGTTATACTTTATCTATATCTAATTACTATATTTATAAATATTTAAGGGTAAGATTACACACATGCATATATATATATATATATATATTGTAATGGTATAAATTTGCATGTGATGACCGGGAGGACGATCAATGTGTGTGAGACCAGAAAGCATTTTTGTAACGGGTTAAATTACAGTAGCATTTAATTAATATTTTATCAAAATCTAGTTTTCCAATTCTAATAATTATATTTAATAATTCAATTATCACACTAGGTATTTTCCCATGGGAAATGAATTGTGATCACGACTGGTTAATTTACTAATCCAACCACTTGTATGTGCACCGTTTTTGTAATGTGCTAAACAGTGATAATGCCAGTGAGAACGATCAATCTGATCTCAATAAAAAAAGTCTAATCTAATTTAATTCTAAAGTAGCTCAATCGCGGTTGCCATTATATAATGAACCATCATAAAACACTAATAATCACTACTAAAGCCTAATTTGTTCAAGCTATGTGTAAAACGAAATAACAATGAGATTATTTGCTCCAGACATCAATAAATCTATCATAATTACAAAGTAAACTGCAATAAGAAGTGAAATTATATATCATTGCCCTAAACAATAATATATGATTGAGCTAACTATTTGATTAGTAACTGAATAAAAGTCAATTCGAATCAATAATTAAAATATATTCCAACACGCTTTATTAATCTATTGTTATAATAATTCCAATTTACCTTAATATTTAATTACTGCATTTTATTCAAATAGATGAGCTTCTAAATAACTATAATCACATTTTACAAAACATTTTAAATGTATACACTATTTGAAATGTTTAAACAAAATATTTTTTTACTCAAATTTACATCTAGTTTAACAAAACACTAAATATAATGTATAAACATTTCACTGTATCTTTCAATTAAGCAATACACAATTATTCCTTTGTTTATATTTTAAAATGGAATACTCCACGAGAATTTATTATCAACAAATCTATTAGATAATTTCTAACTCTACAATGCCCACTTACATTATATAAAATATACCTGAAGTTTCCATTGATGTTTATTAACTTATACAAATTAATATTTATTTGAATCTTCAATCAGTCAAAGATGAAATTGATTTTGGTAACAACTATAACTGGCAGTTATTCAAATCAAAGATAATATTCAATTAGGCTATGCAATGGAATTTGTTATCATCACTTTAGAGAAATCTAAAAAGTATTTAAGATAAGTCATTCTAAACCAATGACAAAATATGATATATTTAGATTTTTATGACGGGACTAGGTAACCTATGAAATAATCAACTCTAAGCTTATGATATTGACTTACTTATAATATTAACTATATTATAAAGGGATTTGTCATTTTCCATATATATATATATATATATATATATGGATAAATGACAAATCCCTTTATACATATATCCCTACATAGACTATATATATATTACGCATATATGTAGTCTTGTACGAATGCGTGTATGTATATATAATGATACACGTATATGTGTAATGGTTTAAAGGAATATCTATTCTTAAATTATTCCATTTTATTGCCCCAGCATATTTATGAGCATCAATTTATAACCTCAAGTGCCAATCCCATATTTCTATAAGAATTATGCTGGGAGAACTGGAATACCAATATGGAAATGCCCATGGACTAGCTCTGCTCATTGCTGGTGGTAAAATTTACTGGCAGTAGATCTAACTCTCTCTTTTTTTTTTATTTAAAAAAAAACTCATAACATAAAAACAAAACAAAAAAATCATTCATTTTATATACATTTATTAGCTATGATATTTACATATGTATAAAAAAAAAATATTATTTACTTAAGTTAAACTAGTGTCTATTTTCTCTTTTAAATCAAAGATTCATATCAGTTTTCTTTTTTCTTTGTTTGCTCCTTTCTCTTTTTGCCAAAACTCCCACACAGACAATTATGCTATTATATGTATTTTGCACCAAAGATTTAATTGGACTAATTTATACACTAATAAATTCCATAGTAAATAGTTTGACCTCTCCAGGCAAAGAAAATAAATTTTAAGTTCACAATTGTGTCAAATAAACAGTTTTCTCAAATTCGTGGAGTAAGCTTACTAAAAGTGACATATATAGATGTAATTAGAAAGAAAATACCTGGTTTCTCTGGGGAATTGATCGAATCCTCTTGGTGAAAATGGAATCTCCGGTCCTTTGTTAGTTAACCAAATTTGTTTTTTTTTCTTTCAAGTTCGGGTTCCACGGCTAAAGTCTGTTTATTTTTTATTTTCTTTCTCTTCTGGCGATTCAATATTGTTGCTTATTGAGGCGAATTCTCTGGGCTTGACATCTCTTCTCCCCTATCGGCAGCTGCTGTACATTCGGGGGCAAAGGATTCGGACCCTCCACACATTGAAGCCTCTACCCCAGCCTGACCATATTTTATCAGAATGTATACCACGTTGACCGTCCGCTTTCTTCTTCCTCCAAACTTATACTAATCCTTAATTCTTTTTTTTTAATTATCAAATTTATCATTCTTTTCATTCATTTTCAATTATATTTCCATTCATATTCCGTATGCCTTTGTTAAAATGCCCCACAAAAGCTTTTTACACCTATTTCTTACCAAATAATATATAATTAGTATTAGACATTCCACGATTTTTATAATAATTACTTCCATTGTTCTGCAAAATTAGTCTTCCATCTTGACATTTAAAGTTTTTTTGTTGACTTAATATGTATATATTTAAAAAGTTTATCAAACAAAATATTTTTTTATATATATTTTGTGAATTTTCATTTTTAATGGTTCAAAAATGCACTCACACATATACATAGCAATGTGTATAGCTGGGTTTGGCAAAAGAGAGAAAAAATCAGAGTAAGTGTATAACCCTCCATATCTTTTCTATGAGTTCCTTTTAATTAAAACAACTAAATCAATTTAATATGACCACGCAAATGACCGTTGATTGTACATCAAACTATAAATATTAATTTTGTTAGTAAAGTAATATATATTTTTAATAATATGTTAGTAATAAGATATATATATATATATAATAATTAATAAAGCAAGTCATATATAACATGACATTACTTTTATGAGCTTGTAATTACAAAAATGCACATAGAGAGCGTACCAATAGCATATATATATATATATATATATATATATATATATATTAATAATGCGTTAAATATACGAATCTGTATTTGTCTAATTATCGCAACAGGGTTTGATTATACCTGCCTTGTTGCAATATATATATATATAAGCAAATATTTGAATGGAGAAATAAATATAAACTTTATATGTAAATAAGATAAAAAAATGATAATATACAAAATATACTATATTTTATGTTCTATTTCACATACCAAATTGAGTTTGAATATTGGGCCGAATTTTAAATAACAAAATCATCTTACACAATCCAAAGAAATAATTAAACAGATTCATAGCATTTACATCAATTTATTGGATTATAAAAAAAAGGCAACATTAATAAAATACAATAGAAGATTATCCGATATTTGTAATTGATTAAAATTAATAAAAGTGATAAAAATTATTTGTATAACTCTAAAATGTGTTGCAAAACAATAATGACATGTATATAAAAAAATGAATGGAAGAAGAGATTTGAATATGAATATTTTAATGACAAATTTGTAAATAACAGATAACAAATATATGCAATTGAATAAAATTGAACTCTATTTGTTCATTAACATAATAATTTAACATACATAAAATAAAACGCTATATTTAAACACCTTTTCTGTCCGATATTTCAAGCTAAATTTTAAAATATACAAAAATCCAATTAAACACTTAAAAACCTTAATTGTATTAATCTGTAGAGTCAGACAAGAGTTTATATAATCTGTAAATGAATTTCTCTGAGACTTTCATTACACTTCATTGTGTAAACCCTATTAAATTTAAATGTACACTATTAAAAATTACTACTTATATAAGGCTAAAACCATATTGCATGCACCTTGAGTGCTTAATTTTAATAAGAAAGACCTCTACAAATCATAATGCAAGTTTCAACTTTATAGAGATAAGAGGGACACTCTTATCTCTCAACCTATTTTCTTAATTGTATAGACAAAACTTATCTTTATAAAGTCGAATCATGTGTTATGATTTGTAGAGAGGTCTCTCTTGTTAAAATTAAGCACTCAAGGCACATGTATTAAGGTTTTAACCTTATATAAGTATTATGTGCTGACATCGCTCTTAATAAGAATTAATATTTACTATTTATGATTAAAAATAAAATATAAACTCTTCTTTATATATATATTGTAACGGGCACATACAATGTTACATTGTTTTTTTTATTATTAAACATGAAAAAAATAAAAGTTCACAAATAAAACTTCTTTTTTTTAAGAATTAAACATTGAAAATTAAAAAAAATCATTTTAAACTTGTGTATATATATATATATAAACTCGCACAGAAAAAAAAAAATTAAAATAAAACTTTATTAAAAATAGAAAAACTAAATCTTTCAACAAAAAGAGTTAGAGATAAAAATATATCTTTAAGTTTGGAAAACACATTAATTAATCAGAAAATAGAAATGATTGTTTTCATTAGTTAGTTAAATGTAAATTAGCCTTGGGCTATGTATAAGCAACGGTCAGATAGGAAAACAATCGCAACTAATGGCCAATGAAAGAAATCTATCAGGAAATTGGACCTCAATGAAAGGATCATCATCATCGATGACATAATGTCCATTGGATCTTAAAGTTACATATAAAAGAAAAAGGGAAATAAATTTTTTAGTGATTGAAGAATTATTATTAAGAGAGGACAGATATGTGTTAAGTTGGAGAGGGTTGGAGGAGAAGGGATTTAAAGATGCACTTTCAATTCCTTCAATTGTTCAAAACAAAAAATGAAACATTGTTTTCCAATGACCACAGGACATCAAGGCCTGGAAAAATACCATCAACCATAAAGGACCAATGGGTAACTGCATGGCAAGCAACAGATAACTAATGAACATTTCTAAAACCGTAAGCACGTTATGAACTTAAATGAATATTCATTTGAAAACACTAAGAACTTTAAAATATAAACTTTCCCAGTATTTAAAAAAAATAGAAATAGATTCCTATCTGACCAAACGAAATTATTTATTAATCAGTTATAATTTTATTTGATGTATTTCTTTTGTAAAATCATTTCCATTTATTTATTTATTTTTTGTTCTTTTAAGTTTTTATTATGATTTTTGTTTTTTGTTAAATTAATATATATAAATGTTAAACTTAAGTCAGGCGTGAATGGCTATATAGATTTGTAAAGTTATATTAGGGGAGGTAATCTTAGGTTACTCATTCTGTAGTTGAATTGGGTCAATGGATTGAATATATTGGTGTAATTAATAGATGTAGTACAAGATTCGCTATGGGCAGAATCGCTTTATATGCCGCACACACTCATTTTGCCTATGGAAGGAATTATAAGACAGAGACTGTGGTTCCTTCCTATGGAGTTTTTTTATTGCTCTTATTAGCAGATAGATGCAGTATTCCTATCTGACGAGAGGCAATTTCTTCTCTTAACCTAATTGTGCTGTCATATTTGTATTACATTGAACACATTGATATATCAGATGGATTGACATTGGTTTAACTGTTAACTTTTGGCCTAAGGTTAAATAAGGGATAAAATATTTTCTTTTCAAATGCAATCTATGTAGTCTATTCATACTTGACACTCTAAATAAAAATGCATTAAATTTAAGTTGTGTATAGACTCTTGCATGGGTTCATTACTGGTTAATTATCTTTTTGGGTTTATATTTGATCAAAATATATAGACATTCGGTAAATACTGATACCTTATGGTGAGTATCTAAGATGTATTTATTTTGGATGTCTTTAAGTTATTGGTGTCTATGCGGCATCTTATGATGAATGCTATTGGGTTTCTTATAAATTTCCATCTGCAATTCCACCAATGATTTTATATTTTGATCGTTTATGTGTATTTTGAAATGATTTTGACCGTGTAATTTATGTAACCAATCTATACTCAACCTTATAAAACAAACTTTTATAAATCCATTTGTGTGAACTTATAATAGTATAAAAATTAAAATGTAAATTAAAATCTAAAATAAAAGTTAAAAATAATGTTAAATGTTAAAGGAAACATAATAAAATAATAATGTTAAATTATATATATATATATATATATATATATATATATATATGCATAAATATATATATATATATATATGCGTAAATAAATGTTTGTGTGTATAATTACTGGTAGTGGCTTATTTTATTCTTTTTTTATATATCTTAGATAGGAATTTAATATAAAATATAAATATCTGCTGTTCCACTGAGCTAGTGACAATGGGATAACAACCGGAATCAACCAATATAATTTTTTTTTAACTTACATATCTGCCTACTATATATTTTTTTTAGGTTTAAATGCCTAGTGGTGCCCTGTAGTGCAGACTATGTTAAGTAGCTTTCTCCAGATCGTTATAATATGTATATATATGCACACATATGCATAAACAAAAACAAACAAAAAATCATACTTTCAGTAAACGTCTCTTCATTTATCTATCAGAGCTTCCTTATTTTCAGTCCTAAGATGTAGAGATGCATTCATACCTTTATCCCACTTAGCAATTGACTATTTAGCAATATTTCACAATAGCAATCATCATCAATTTGTACCCACTACTTCAATTTACAATTGATTTTTTACTTAAACGATCAGGAAAAAATTTAAAAAAAATTTCTTTGGCAGCTGTCTTGAATTTTGCATCACTGATGACATCAGAGATAGCTATATTAAATTCATTTTATGCAAAGGTATATTATTGTAATATGTATACAGGTAATGACTTTGCTGTAATTGTATACACATACAATATTTTATTCATAAAACACTTAAAATATCTATAATTACTGAATCTATAATAATGTATACATCATATATAATAATCCTTCTCCTTTTGCTTTTCAAAAACTTCATTTTCTTATCTCAATACTGAACATATACAGTATATATATTTATATAATGCAAAACTCCAACGTTTCAACATTGATTTGTAATTAAAAAATGTAAAAGAAAGAGTAATAAAATATAGTAGTGGGAGAGAGATATCTTTGAAAGTGACTGTATGAAGATAAACAGTTGAAACGTTGGAGTTTTGTATTATATAAATACTGTATATATATATGCAAACCATTATACAATTACAAATATCCAGTAACGCCCTCTGTTTAAATATCTATATCTCAATAATAGCAAACCTTAAAATTATATATATATATATATATATATATATATATATATATATATATATATATAAATGTTCAGTATTGAGATAAGAAAATAATGTTTTTGAAAAGAAAAAGGAGAAAGATTTTTAATTTGTTGATAATACTGTATACAAATACTCCAATATATAAATACAGTAGAGGACAACTAAAATATCATCATCACAAACATTCAGGAAAACACTAAATATGAATATTAAACTCTGTGGATGTGTTTTTTAAGTACAATATATTATTTTTAGAACACCTGGATAATTATGTAAAAATAATTATTGATTTTGTAACTTCATTAATAAACATGTTCTTTACATTCAAGATGTTTCAAATCAAAAAAAAAAAAAAACATCATTTTTAATGCAAATGTCAAATTAGAAAAGTTTAAAAAGAAAAACAGATTACATTTAATTAATAATCTTTCTACTCGAATGGGGGGGGGGCATTATTACATTACTAAAAATATACAGTAAAAAAAATAAACCTAGCATTATGTTTTAGAAAATTAGAAGTTAGATTTTTACTTTTAAAATAAGTTGATTTTTATCTTCTAAAATTGACTGCTTTACGATAAGTATTAAGCATTTTATTACTGTGGAGTACAGTAATAAGTCTTTATGTTCAATCAAATAAATAATAATTAAACATTGTTTTTTAATTTGAATAATTTCACATAAGTAATAATCATAAATGTTTAGTATTAATATATACTGTAATACAAATTTTAAAAAAAAGCACTTCAGTATGGATTTTTTTTCATTATGATGAAAAACTTCTGCAGAAGAATATAAAAACTTTTAAATTCAAATTTAGTTTCACTTTCTCTTTCTTTTTGCTGTTATGTACTTTTTAAAGTGAAAATATGTATTTTTTTCCCTAGTGATATAAAACTTTTCTTTTTAGATACCATATTTAGTCATCATTGTCATGAAAAAATCAAGAAAATCTTTGAGCTTGGAAACCAATATGGATATTTTATGTCGACTGGAACCAACATTTTTTTTCCTATAGACCCCCATTATAATTACATATTTTGTATACAATATTCTTGCTTAACGATGAGTTTTGGAGGACCAATTGCCATCGCTACCTGGGGTAAATGTGTATTTCCTTGAGTAGAAAAGAGATAAGTTGAACTTTCAATAGCTTTCAAAACAACAGATAAAGTAAATATACATATTTTGCCAGCTTCAATTTTTCCTTTGCTTTTATTTGCAGTAATGTTCTGATAGAATAAACCCATGAAATCAAGCAAAGTATTTAATATTAGTCTTTTTCTTTTTTTTCTTTGAATTAGGAGAATGGAGTTTAAATTGCTTATTAATATGATTAATACAGTTAATCCTGCAGATTTTCTTGGCTTGAAATATAGTGTCCATCAAGTACAATGGAAATAACATTCATATTTTTAAAACCTGGAATCCTTTTTTTTAAATAGCTGATTTTCTACACAACACATTTTTTATAAGGTTTTTTCCTTCTTTCACATTTTTTTTGTTGCCATTTCTTTGGAACTTCTTCAGACAGCTGTCCTTTAAATGAATGGGCAAACAATTAAGTTTCTATTCTTCCATACTTTATAGATTAACAGTTGCAAAAAAAATTTTTAAAGAATTTTTATTTGAAAGAACAGAGAAACATGTCTGTTCTTAGCAATGAGAAAAAGATGAGAACTAATATTACAGTCTTTTCTGGCTATTTATACTACAATCTTTCTGACAGTTATGGCTGTCATAACAACTGTTGAAATTTACTCAAATAAAACTCAATGATAATGATATGTTCCAGTAAATTTTCCACTTTCTTTTGCAAGTGCAATGTAGGTTTGGGGAGAAATGAATATATTGAAATGAAATCTAAGTTCGATATGATTTTTCCTTATTATTTTTAAACCAAAATAACTATTACAACCTTGATACATTTTATAAATATAAATAAATTACATATGTTTTTTAATAATGATAATTATTTAACTTAATTTACAAACAAAAATATCTGACACATAAAAAACATTCAATTATGTGTAATAATGTTACTATGGTGACTGCAGGAACAGAAATTAAAATATGTAAAAATAATACTGATCCTATTCAAGAAAACGTTTTATATCACACTGAACTCTTTCCAAAATTAAGTATTTGTCTATACATTTTTCTTGAGTTTGATTATAACAAACTGAGTATTTTGAAGCTAGAATTGGCAGTAAACAATACTATTTAAAAAGCTTTAGGTTGCCATGGTTATCAAGTTAAATTTATATTTTCAATATCTCCCATTATCCGTTTATCAAGTGAAAGAAAACCAAATGAGATCAACAAACTTCTTTATTTTTTTAATATTTTGATTAAATATGAATACTAACAATATATATTGTAGAATATTGAGTTCAAATCCTACATTACAAACCCAAAGACTTCAGAAGGAAATGATTTTTTTTCTTCAACAGACATTTATTAGTGAAAGAGGACAATATATATTTGAATAGTTTATGTATTTTTAAGAATTAAAGATTAAGCACATAAATGTAGTTGTCTGTGGGCACAAAATATAAACAGTATTAGTTCTTTAGGTTCTTCTTATTAATTTGTTCATTTTAATTATATCTACTTAATTATAATTTTATTCTTTCATTATTAACTCTCCAGCCCTTTCTAGTGAATTATTTCAATTTTTGACTAATTCACCCCCTGATCAATTTTTTTATAAGTATTCTACGTTAAAATACATGTAAAACAGTATATTTTATTATAATAATTTTTTTTGCCAAAAATTGTGCAAAAAAGCATGAAATTCAAAATTCCCGCTCTAACAATAGACATAAACCCCGCCCTGATATGTTCAGCCATTGTCTGTTGCCAAAGCTGTAAAATGTTCAGTATTTTACAACATTGAAGTTTTCAATGATGCAAAAATGTGTTTATTTGCAAATTTATTATGGTTTTAGATATTTTTTTAAATATAATTTACATTATATTTCTTTCATATCAAAAAATATACATTATTAATAATTTATTTTGACTTGAAATATTAGCAGATTACGTAAATATGACCTGAAGCAAATTATAAGACTAGCTTTGATGTAAACAATCTACTTTATATTTAGGAATAAAAAATATTTCAATTTTGCAATAAATATTTAAAGCTTAATTCATTAGATATAAGAGAAATAAATAATAATTCATGCAGTTGTTTAAAAATAATCAGAATTAAAATATTGATTTTATAAACTGCAAATACTTTTTTCTAGAAATGATGATGAGTAAAGTCTTTGTTTTGATTGAAATCTCATTTTTTAATCTTTCCAAAAACAAAATGTGAACATGTATTTCAGTTGTAAACAAAAATATCTATCAAATGAAGTCAAATGTATTATTTTCTGATAAGCAATAAACATTTTATCATATATTTTACATTGATGTGTGAAACAAAGAAAGCATCAGAAAATTCTGAAATGTAAGGGGTACTAGGCTGCATTTTGGAAAGGTTAATAATATTTTAATACTATTAATCATTATTAATTTAGTATAAGACATTCATTCCTAATAATAATATTTGTTTTTTAATATCATTTAGATTACTTTCAATAGGCAAGTTTTACAGATTTGAGTATATGTGTGTATATGCATGTGCATAAACAAACATTAAAATTTAAACATTTATAGATATATTTAAAAGGTGCTTAATAACTTCATATTTTCTGTGTAAACAAAAAGGTTTTTTTATATTTATTATTTAAGTCCAAGTTTATTTATATATAATAAAAATAATAAATTTATTATTTTTATTAAAATTACAATTTTGTTTTAATTAATGGACATTTTATTTATATATTATATATACAAAGATATTAAAAAAGAGAGAGAGATGGTCAATTTAAAAAAAAATAAAAAAGTTTGTTGATTGTAAAGATTTCAATCTGGTGTTTAAAAAAATTGAGAGAGAACAATAACATCAATTTGAGTGAGAAAATAACCCATTAGTAAGCAATCATAATTATGAAGAGACCAGATCATTTTGGACCATAAAGATAATACATTTTGAAAAAAAATATAGAGATCAAAGGGATTGGTATCATAGCTACACTGATAAGATTTATTTTATAAATAACCAGGTGTCCTGTGATGTAATCAAAAATCCAGAACATATATAATCTGAGAAAAATATTTAGAGGGATTAATAAGTTTGATTGCTTTATGAGTCCATTGCATCATTATTATATATATTTTGAAGAATTCTGCAGCAGCATGGAGGGCAAAAAAAGATATTTTCTTGGATGTTCCTACTTGACTAATCTAAAGTACTCTATGCACATCTGAAGAGTTAAATCTGAAAAGGAAATTAACAAATTGCATCCTGTGGCTGACATTGAAAGACCAAAGAAAACTCTGAACTGTGTTATTGCTTCACTTCTGCCATTAGTGGAGTCCAAGCAAGTACAATGTAAAATGCTAAAAACATATTAAAAGCAGAAAATATTCATTTGTATATTAACTGACCCATGCACAGAGCAGAAGAAGGCAACTATGAAGAACTCTTTCCAATACTCGAAGAGTGTTCTTAAAGAAATGTCATCTATACAACAATAACATCATCATCACCATAAAATTGAAAGAAGAATTTCAAGTCTAAACTTAAAAAAACAGTACTTTTCCAGTAAATTACTGTAATTGATATATCTATGTGTGTTAAATGATATGTGGCTGAATTCAAATTTTTAACCTTATCCAAAAATCAGATCATTAGGATTATAGGAAGATACTTATCTAGGCCAACTGAACAAGCTCTCATAGCAGCAGATAGATAAACCATAGAGAAAGTTGCAGAGATATTAGGGTCATTGGTTGTCAGCAAAGGCATGGCAGGAAACCCATCAAAGAGAAGAAAGCTGAATAGTAGTTATGGAGTATCTGCTATACAAGTAAGTTATGGTGAATAGGTGAGAAGGGGAATGCACATTTTAGAGGCCTCTTCAGATGCAGTCATATTAATACCATAGACTCTTGGAATAATTGTTGTGTGGTGAATGATTTGAAGGCAGTCAGAAAAGGGACCCAAGGAACTACATGTCATCCTAATGACAATATAACCAAAAGTACTAGGAGCTAGGTTTAAAGCTAGCCCATTAAACTAAACAGACCTTGTGGACATATTTTCTTCTATGAGTGCCTGCTATTAACACAGGGAATCAGGACCTTGGTTCAATGACAAGAAAGTAAAATCCAAAGATGGCCTGGAAAAAAGAGAAGAGAGGTAAAAACAAGTCTTGATATAAAAAGCCAATGAACTGATTGATGACTCACAGAAATACTGTGAATAAAATAGTGGTCAATATCCTCCATAAAATTTTTAAAAAATCACAGAATGTTTTTTTCTTCATAGGAAATATAAGCTATAGAGTATTTAGATCAAACCTTACATTAAAAAACTCCAAAGACATCAGACTGAAGGATTTTTTTTTCTTCTCTTCAACAGAATTTTTATTAGTGAAAGAGAACAATATATATTTTGAATAGTTTGATATATATATATATATATATATATATATATATATATATATAAATATATATATATATATCAAACTATATCTTTATATATCTATAAATATATATATATCTATAAATATATATATATATATATTTAAGAATTAAAGATTAACCACATTTAAGTAGTTGTCAGTAGACACAAACACTATACAGTATTAGTTCTCTAGGTCTACTTATTAATTTGTTCAGTTTTTTTATATCTAATGAATTGTAATTTTGTTCTTTTGTTATTACTAGAATTTTAATGCTATTAATTATTACTAATATAGTATACAACATTTATTCCTAATAATACTCATAGTCTTTGGCTTTTAATATCAATTAGACTCCTTTCAATAGGCAAGTTTTACAGATGAGAGTAGATGTGTATATGGGTCTGTATATGCAAACATTAAAATGTAATCATTTACAAATATATTATATAGGCTTTTAATAATTTCATATTTTTTGTATAAACAAAACAGTTCTTTTTTTATTTATTATTTAGGTCCAAGTTTATTTTATATATACTTAAAGGTGGTAAAGAGAGAGAGATGATCAATTTTAAAACAATTAAAAAAGATTGCCAGTTCTAAAGATTTCAATCTGGTGTTTAAAAAAAATTGAGAAAGATAACATCAATTTTAAGATAATTTCAGTGTGAGAAATGTGGGAGTGAGAAAATACCCCATTAGGAAGCAAGCATAGTTACAAAGAGACCACAGATCATTTTGAACCACGCCAGATAATAAATTTTGAAGAAATATAAAGTGTTATCACAGCTGCACTGATAAGGTTTATTTATGGATAACAAGGTGTCCTGTGATGTCATCAAAAATCCAGCAAATATAGTCTGAAAAAATATTTAGAGGGATTAATAAGTCTGATTGCTTCTTGGATCCAACACATCATTACTAGATATATTTGGAAGGATTCTACAGCAGTATGGAGGGGTAGAAAATATATATTTTGTTTTTCAGTCCTACCAACTGAACCAAAAAACCCTATGCACATTTGAAGGGTTAAACCTGAGATGGAAATTAACAAATTACATCCTATGGCTGATCTCCAAAGATCAAGAAAAACTCAGAACTTTACTATTGCTTCATCTCTGTCATTGGTGGGTTCCAGCCAAACACAAAGTAAGTTGCTAAAAACATATTAAAAACAGAAAAGAACCATTTATTTATTAACAGAAAAATACAAAGAGCAGAAAAAGGCAGCAATAAAGAACTCATTCCAATACTCAAATATTGTCTTTAAAGTAATGAAGTCTGTGCTTACAATATCATGTCATCAGCATCAAACCAAAACAAGAATTACAAACCTATGTGTATTAAATGGTATGTGGCTGAATTCAAATTTTTAACCTTTAACAGGCTGACTTTAAAAATGAAATTCATTAAACTCCTTTGGGAATGGACTCTACATCAGAAATGGAAGAGGAGCCTGGTAATATCAATTTTATTTTATTTTATCAATGACTCTTAACAATATTATTTTAAATAAATCCATTTATCTCTTTCTTTCCAAAGTATTAAAATAGACCTCAATAATTAAAAAAAAGTTTTTTTTTTTTTTTTTTTTTCAGTAAGAATGAATATTGACTTTATTCATATATTATGTGTTATTTAATTACCATTGAAAGTAACCATATATATAATACCAGTGGATAACGCTATACTAAAATAAATATACAAATATTAAATCATCCCACATGGTTAAGAAATTGAGTTGTATCATTTTCAACTGGCTATTTTGAAATACAAACTCTAATGTATTTATATATTAGTTCACAGAGGGTGGTACTGAATTTCTTAACCATGTGGGGTGATTTAATATATATATATATATATATATATACAAAAACATTTTATTATATATATATATATATATATATATATATATATATATATAATAAAATGTTTTTTTTGTTTATTAATTTTGATATTATAATAAAATATTGTTCTTATTACAAGTACGGTTTAGGTTAAACATAGAATTTATTAATGGGAGGTAACACATACACACACAAGATATTATCTGTATATGGATAAATGTCTAGTATGATTGCTCAAATGTTAGAAAAAGTAGATGTGGGGAGAAATTTAGTATAATGGGAAATAGATTTTAAAGTAATTAGCAAACCTAGATTAATGGAAATTGAGACAAAGAACTAGGAACATATTTCTTTTTTTAAAAAAAATATTCCTATCTTTATAATTGAACTAAACTTCCTCTACCCATTTCTAGAATTTTTTTTTTTTTTTTTAAATATATGCATAAATGTTATGTTATAGAGAATATGTGACTATGCATGTGCATTGGGTGTTTATTTATAATATTGAAATTCTCCTTAATGGGAAACTTCTATTCACACACTAGAGATATGAACATACACATATCATGCTAGAGGCTATTAACGATCAACATTAAATTTCATTATGGGAAAATGTGGGAAGAATTTTTTGGTTATTATTATTATTATTATTATTTGAAAGTAACCAATTTTTATTATTAATTATGTAATTTTTTCTATTCCCTAACTAATAATAAACTTTAATGCTTTTGATTAAAAGAAGTTTATACGTTTATTAGAGTTAATATTTGTCTTGTGAAAATAGTTTAGTCATCATCATCACTGATGAATTTCAATAATAAAACAGCTTAAATATGTAATAATTAATTTGGCAAATAATAATAGATTGATAAATGACAAGATTTGTGGTGTGAGTTAGACATAAGACTGTGGCTGGAAGTATCATTGCCATTATTTTCATCATCACCATCATTTTATTGATAAATAAATAATCTAAATAAATGTGTTTGTTTATTGTTGGTGAGCCAGCATTAAAGATATGACAACAATATATGATCTATAGTATTAAACATGAGCTAGTACAACTTATAATATTATTAAATATGAGCTTGAAAGAGTTATAACATTAAATAATGAAATATGAACTCCTAAAAGATTTTATGATATTAAACTATTAAACATGATCTATATGCTAATTTCTATAATAATTTATTAATACAATTATAAAATAATGAAGATATTTCACCATTAACACAAGTGCAAATGCGGCATCGTTATGAAATGGAAAATCCTAGATACTATTATAAATAATGTACCAACTGAGGTTCAAAACATGTATGATTATAAGTATGTATCCAATCTAATGTTATCTAGGTTTGGATAGTATAATGATACCAGGTATATAGAAAAGAATGGAATAAAGAGTAAAATAGTTTGTTGCAGTGTGGTTTGTCCAATTGAGGTATAAAACTGTTTGTATAGTTATTGGTAATTGATGTAAAATAATTGATCTGTTGCAAATGACTGCTCCAATGAGGAGTGGTACAGAAAAAGACTCTAGATTATTCTTTTCCTTTACAAATAGTCTAGATTTTTTTTTTCCATTACAAATGCTGCCCAAATCTCTGAGGCTATTGAGTATGGGTATGTCTGAGCATAGGTTTTTTTTCATATATATATATATATATATATATATATATATATATATATATATATATATATATATATATATATATATATATATATATATATATATATATATATATATATATATATATATATATATAAAATACAATACCCATTATAAATACAATATATATAATTTAACCGTAAATACAATATTATAGTTTAAATTCTTTTGTAGCACTTTTGATTATGTGATAATCCTCATCAGCTTTAACTGAATTTCAATTTTTTTAAAACTTAATGTTACATATATTTCCATAAGCTGTGTATGGCCGTATTTGCAACTTGCCTATTAATAACATTATCCTTATATTTATCAATCATAATTGCCTCTTTAATTTTTCATTTTTCATGATTTCTTTCTTCCATTAATATTTTTATTTCACTACTATTAAATGTAAACCTATAATTACAAGTCTTTTCATGGTCAAATAATACTGAAGTTGTATTAAATTGACTATTTGCATTATTTTTAATTTGATTATATAATAATCGATGCTCCTTCAATCTTTTCTCCACAGAACATCTTGATTCACTTATATATGATTTCTGACATCCACATGAAATCTGATAAATTATATTAATTCTTTGCAATTTAGGAATTATACTCTTAGAATTATTAATCAATCAATTAACATTCAGAGGAACACAAAATAATTGTTTAAAAAAATATTTCCAAGCATTCTTAATTTAATATTTTTGCTATTGGTGGAACTTTAATGTTTTTTTTTTTTTAAATAAGGTGATTGTAGTGCCTCTACAAACCATCTTTCTCCATTTTATCACCCAGTGGATGACTTATGTGATCAAATCAAAATGTCAGTATATCAACATTTAAATTTTTTAACATGAATGAAGCTGCAAAATATGGATTTTATATATGCAACCCATGAAAATCTTCATATCAACATATATATTGAAACAGATACATTAGTTTCATTTATATTTATATTTAGTTATATTCTCACATTAAAAGTGATAATAATTTAAAAGTTAGAGAAATAAATAAATGCAAAGTTTTTATGAGCACAGTTTATCAAGAAAGGTAAACAAATGATAGCGATTAAAATCTTTTTTTTTAAGAAAAAAAAATGATAAAAACTTTAAAGAACAAGAATTTTTTCTTTTTAACAAAGAATTAAATTTCTTATTAATGAAATTGAAACAGTAATAAATAAAAGTTTAATAAATTGGGATTTAATATGTCATTTGTGAAGTAGATTAGAAATGTAAAAACATGTTGTTGTTGTTGTTTTGTTAGTTGCCTTTGGTTAAATAACACATGAAAGTGGAACCAAGGGAAATCAAGGTGGGGAAAATGAAAACATTCTACTGAGAAAGCTATATTATTGGTTGACCACTGAATCCAGTTGACAGATATAAAAGGAGAGTAATTTTATAATAAGAAGAGTAGAGTCTGTAGAGTCTGATGGAAGTTTTTATCAGTAAGAATTTTACAAGAAGCAATCTATCAAGCACAATTATAAATGGTATCTGAAGATTAAAACTACTAAGATGTGGTGTGAGTAGCCTTTTCTTCTTAGCTTGTTCCACGATTAATTTATCCAACATCTACTTGTAAAACATCTACATGCAAAAGGGTAATTAAAGCAAGGTGCCTGTCAGTTAGATGCCATTCAACAAAGGCACTAGCAAGATATCCTGGAAACAATAAAGAATAACTTACGGTAAGAAAGCTTTAATAATTCTCAGAAACTAATATTATTAAAATGAAAATATAATTAATTAAAATGGCATAATTAAAATGATTCCGTTAACTATTGATTTTGTTTTTAAAATGAGATCATCAATGAAAATTATAATAATGTGTTTATAACACAGATAAAATTAGAAAATATACAAAATGAATGTATTTATACAAAATGAATATATTTAGTAAATTTATACTATATTATGAATAAATTAAAACATTTAAATATGAATTAGTACATTAATAAAAGGTAATGGTTATATGCATATAATGAACCACATACTTAAATAAGTTGAAAGATTAAGAAAAATTTTTTTAAAAATTTTTTAGTTATTATTTGAAAACTCTGAGAAAAGTAATATAAACACGGAATTAAAACATGTTATATATATGAGTTGAGAGGTAAGAATACCAAAACCATGTGTCATGGTTAAATGTACAATAATATACCTGGAATTATTGATGTGTATAGGTTATATTGAAGCAGTCAACCTGATACTCAGATCGATCTTCACAGACCACTCAGAATCTCCCATCACCAAACCATATTCAAACTCCATCATTACACATGTATACATATTAATTAATGCATATATTTTGTATTTAAACTAATAAAAAGATACCTGATATATATCTTAAAATGATTAATTTTAATAAGTGAATGTTTTATTTTATTTTAATTCATATGCGTGCATAATGTGTTTGTATATATTATAAGTGATGGGAGATTATGGTTAAAATATAGTTAAAATAAAAAATTATATATTTAATGTTTGTGTCAAGAATTATATATAATATATTATTTATTTAAGTCATGGTGGTCAGAAGAATTGAAGATGACACAATTCTTGTTAGAAGATTCTCGAATATAATTAAAACAATTGCTGGAAACCCATTTATCCATCTAAATCTTATAATTTTTATAAAATATTGTAAAAATCCTTTAGAGGAAATTTATCCATTTTCTGTTTTAAAATCACAAGACTACATTTTAAAACAATCATTCGAAAAACTTTGACAGGATTGCATTGTCTTTAAATTTTATTCAAACAAAGGATGCATCCGGTCAGAAACTACAGATCTGCTAAGTGGATAAATTGCATTGGGTCTGGCAGCCATGTGCTTTATAACGTCATCCGAAAAAGAGTATAAATGCTGCTGGACCTGAACCCAGAAAGAGGAAGAGCTAAATTTAAGTAATTGTTGCTAACCTATTCCACGTCGGTCGTTCCCAGAATGTCTGAGTAGAAACGTACTTCAAGCCACCATTCTCCTTGTCCTGAGATGATCTCCTTACCATATTGAGCCTGAGTGACATCGTGCCACCAGCACCTAAGTTGATGCCCATACAAAGAAGAATCCATATCTGCCTACGTTGAAGACATCACTGCTATAGTTAAACATGTAGGTGTCCACATTTATAATGCTTATTACTGCTAATCTCTTGCCTGTCTAAATTATATAAATTAGAATTTGTTTTATCATTTAATTCATCTCTAAAATAACTTGCCAGATATGTCTATGGATTCTTAACCCTAAATTATCTAAATGTAATTCTAATCATCCGATTCACGCTTGCTTTTATAATTGTTTTTTTTTTTAAGTGTGGTAAAATTTTGATATTAATAGTTATTTTTGATGTCATATATGTATATGAAATGTAGAATATTGATTAACTCCAATCATATGAGCTGTATTTCTATTTCTATAGAAATAAGGGGAGAGATAGATTTCATTAAATCATTAAATTTAGTAATGCTTTACTAGGCTCGTAGTGTTGAGTTAATGAATAATAAAATGTTTTTCTAATAGTCATGCATTTTTGTTAATACATTTAAATATAATTTTTATATTTTTTTCCTAGGGTAGATTTATAGATTTTTTGTTTTCTTTATTGAAGTGTCCAAGTTCGCCAAAGTCGGCGAATAATTATTCTTTTTTTTTAGCAATTAAATTACGCTAGTATATTCTCTTTTCTAAATAAAATAAGTTAGAGGGAGGGGCAATTTAAACTATATTAAAATGAATAAAAGTTGATTGAATCATTCTTACAATTTTATGTGGAAGTATGGGAAATGTATTTGCACTGTAGATTTACTAAACCATTTGTAGGCCATAACTATTATCTTTAAATGTCCAAAAGATTACTATGATCGCTGTGTTGTTTGCATAGATTAGGGAGCAACTCTTCTGATTCCCCCATACCTCACCTCAGGGAATCTCATCATTCCAGATTCACCTGTACCTCACTCTAGGGAATCTTGAATCTTGAATTATTTTCATCGTAGGCCCAAATCAGGAGTATGACCTAGCTCCTGGGTATGTTTAGCTAGCATTATAGGAGCTCTGCTTGGATAGCCATATTCTGGACCATTGCAACTTCCCACCTAGCAAGTTCTTTCTAAGTATTAGTCCACCTGAATCAGCATACTTCATCGTCATTGTTATTTGATTTATAAAGTGTAAATCGGCCTAGATGCTGTATCTTCCTTCCTAACATATATGCACGCACCACCATCCCCCACTTGTATTTATCTTAGGCCTAGTTAGCAAAGTCTATAGTGATAATACACCCACTAACCATTTATCTCTTAAGAAATTTCATTGGAGTTTTGATCCAATTATTTTAAATTGCTCTCCCCCCTCTTACAATCAAGCAAAAGTACCAAGTTCACTTCACAAGTTTGATTCAAAGACATTGTATGAGTAAAAATATTTAGTTCAATATGTCTCAAAGTAACTGTTGTTTATTTAAAATGATTTATGAATTACTTTGTTAAAATAATCTTAATGAAAAGCGTCTCCACGTATTACTACGGTTAAGTTATTTTCAAAATTAGTGAAACCTTTGCAATCATATTCCTGCCACAAGGCTATTGTATATATGAATTTTGTCTACCACTAGATAAATGTATTATCTCAATGAAGTGTATTTTTAAATATTTTAACTGTATTAACCAAAGTCAGTATTAAAGCAAAATCAATATTAAATGCTATTTATCATTCATTTTAAAACGTGTAAACTTTTGAATATTTTTATGTATGCTCCCGCACTATCGAACTATATTAAAGTAAAATCAATATTAAATGCTATTTTATCTTTCATTTATAAAAAAAGGAAACTGTTGAGTATTTTTACATGCACTCACACACTATATAATTGTATTAAAACAAAACCACGATTAAATGTTATTTTATTATTTATTCATCAACATGTAATTTTGAATATATGTTTCCACACTACATAAATGTATCAAACCAAAATCATTATTAAGTGTTACTTTAATATAAATAAATCATGTAAACTTTTGAATTGTTATATATATGCAACCACACTTTATTAGTAGTAAATCATGTAAACTTTTGAATAGTTATATATGCAACCACACTATGTATCTGTCTGTATTAAAGATACCAATGGTAAATATATTTTAATTCTTTTGTAAACTCAATCTGCAGCATGAAATCGGAAAGTATAAATGTCTGAATAATTTAATAAATCTGTGTCATAAAATATTATCTCGTAGTCAAATCCTATCATTTAGTTAATATAGTTTTTTAGATCTGAGTTCAGTTATCTCTTGGTTTACTCAATATCTCCAAAAATCATCATCATCATTGTAGGTTTCATGTAATACACTGCAGCTCTAGGCTGCAAAATAATTAATTTACAAGATATCACAGTGAGTGTTATCCATAAAGAGATTTAGGGAATGGGCAAATAGGTTAGAATTCATAAGTGCTCCTGACCTGGGTATCTCAGGCATGATTGAATTAAGGGTACTTTTGCTCAGATTCTAAGTCTTGTTGGATGGATATACATGTTCGACCGTTACAATATATATGTCTTATAAAATCGGAAATAGCAAATAAATCTATTTGCAAGATGAATTGATATCTTGACAGGTGGAAATATGTACACTTATATTTTACCTGAATAACCAATGGATATAAATGTGAATTAATGACAAATCTGGATAAGAATATGTGAATACCAAATAAATCCATTTGCAAGATGAAATGATATCTGAACAGATGGAAATACATACACTTATATTTTAACTGGATAACCAATGGATATAAATGTTCTTATACCGACCAATTCAAACCCTGAAATGGATGACCAATGAACCTATGATAAATGTGCTTATATTATACATTCAAACCTGGATTTGGATAACCATGAATAGAAATATATTTACTATTCTTTGACTAACTTAAAATTAACTAGAATAATAGAAATGCTCTTGTCTGTAAAGAATATCTTCATACATGAGTTAATTTAAGCCACATTACATGTAACAACTATCTAAAAGACTACCAATCAGAATTAAGTGAAACTCTGAATTAAATAAAATGCTATCGGTTATCTTCATTATTATCTCTCTGTTGTCTTTATATATTGTACTCCTCTCTGTGAATTAACTGAATAACTAAATATGTAAATTGTTAAAGAACTTGCATTCTTTAATTCATATTGTACTATTATTGGATGTATACAAAGAGACACAATGGACTGTAAATGAAATATTTGTTTGAATTAAGTGGAACTCTGATGAATTAAATGCTATTAGTTGTCTTCATTGTTGCACTCCTCTCTGTGAATTAACTAAATGACTAAAGATGTTGTTAAAGAACTATTGAAAGAAGGACTTTATTATACTCTCAACAAATTACATTCTTTAATTCATATTCAAATGTTATTGGAAGTAGGTCAAAAAGATACAAGGGACTGTCAATGAAAGATTTTCTTTGATTGTCATTTATTTAAACCTGTTTGCTAAATAAATTATAATGTTTAAGAAATTTTAATACCTCTTGTCTGTATTCTTTCAAATCAATTTTATTAGTGCATTAGTCTACAGGAATTTAATGCCTCCTGAGATTTGCTTGGCATATCCAAACCCTTGTAAGTAAGGTTGTAGTGAGTTGGAACTCTAGTGGTTCTGTTTGGGGAAATCAAACTATATTTTTTTAGATGTTTCCAATGTCTATGGGCCTACATCCTCTGATGAGCAGGAAATATAATTGTAAGATCAGTAAAATTAAACATTGAGTATAATCATTTTTTGTTTACTTCCTGTAATATGCTCATTGGGAAATAAGACTTACCAAGCAGAAGGTGATAAAAGAGTTTGTGTTACACTTTGGAGCCCAAACATGTGGTTTGATCTATTTGTACTAGTCAAAAATGTTGTGTTACTGTTGGTAGCTCAGTCATGATGCTCAATTTATCTAGCCTAACCTTCATGTTACATTTTTGTCATCTCAAATGTGAGGCTAGAAACAAAATATGATTCTTTGAGTGTGGACAGTACACATGAGGAAAAGATGTGAGAAGGACTAAAAGAGGGAAACAAAAGTGTATAAATCCACATAAGGTATTGAATGGCATATAAATTATGGAACAGGCATGTCAAGATGTTGGAGTTGATTGTGGTCTGGGATAATAAGGAACGGCTTATCAAAGTCAGAAAACAAAGGAAAAATGGTGAACATAGAAGCTCAGAAAACAGAAAAGATAGCCATGTTAAGGCAGCTATTAGAAATGTTGAAAAAACAGAGAGAATACTACTGCAAAGAAAGAGAAGAAGACCTTAAACAAAGAGAAGAAGAGTGTAGATAGAGAGATAAACAAAGAGAAGAAGAGTGTAGACAAAGAGAAGAGGAGTGTAGGCAAAGAGATAAACAAAGAGAATATGAGTGTAGACAAAGAAATAAACAAAGAGAAGAGTATAAAAAACAAATCATAGAATCATACCAAAAATGGGAGAATGATTCACAGAAACTATAAACCAGCTTACAAATATTCTAACTTTTTGCAATAATGTAAAAGAAATAACTCAGTCTAAAAAATTGGGTGAGAAAGAAAAATAAAAAAAAATAAGGCAGCTGAAGAATTTCCTGAAACTATTCCAACCCAATTGACACTAATAATCAAAACTGATGAAAATGAATCTAATAAAGCAAAATTAAAATGTTTCGATTTTCAACAAGAGATAAAACATGAAAATGAAGTTAATCAAAAATTAGAGTCTCATATAACTAAGGCACTGTCCAATATAAAAGAAAGTATTTCAAAAAAAGTGTCTGATATATGCTCTGAAACAGCTAGAGAGGTAGAAAGAGAAACCATAAATCTGGAAGAAAAGTATGTTAGGCCGCAGCCATATGTAGAAAACATAAACAAAAGCGCAATCAATTTCAAATCAGATATTGAATACAGAAAAAAGTTATAAAGTATTAAAATATACTTGCTGCTGCAGGGAAAGAAACCAAAAAGGAGTCTGAAAACTCAGGATTTATAAATAAAAAAAAAATAATGGTATGGCAGAAGAAATATTTAAATATAAACTTTTATGTATTCCTAAAAATGATGTACTACCATGGAAGAGGAACAGGAGAAAATCCACAGATGGTGTTCATGGTCCATGGTGTTCATGGTCCATACTGGACCCATGTAATTAGGAGATCAAACAGTAACAAGGATCTCCAAATACAATATGGAAGTGAAGAAGCAAGCCACCACAGTGATATCTGGCATGAGAAACTCTCATAAAAAAGGTCATCCAGAAGTGTGCCACCTCATAACACAGAAGAGTATTACAGGAGAACTGATCATGATCATCAGTCTCTCAAGCCAAGATGCAGCTACAATCCTGAGCAATGAAGTAATGATAACTGATGAAGAAGTTTGTGAGTAGGGTTGAGGCAATATATGTGTCTGTGATTTTTATGTTGTGGATTGTTTATGGTTGAGCAAGGGACACCCTGGAAGCATTGTGTTTGTGATGCTTTGAAGTATATCCTCAGCACTAACCTATTCTAGATGACTGAGCTCCCATTGTGGTCAAGTGGTGTATAGGTAGGCCTCATGAATAGGCCTTGGTATTATCAATAGACCATCTATACCCAAGAGTCTCACAAAAGATGAGAACGGCTGGCACAATGCAATATGAATATTTTTTTCTGGTCACTGCTCATGTTGGATGATCTTTCTGGGTACTAGAGAGGTAGTGCTCAATTTGAGATACTTTTTCATAAACATTATGGGGCAATGTGTACTGAGGTCTCTGTTGGATATCTGCTTATCCTGGCATGTTGAGTTGCAGTCTCATATATTTGCTTCCTGATGTCAACATTCTTACTTCATCTAAGTTACCACGAACCAAAATCATAATATGTGGGGAATAAAATTGTATATCATGACAATTTCATCCCAAAACTTGATGGGGAGATAATGAACATATACATTAGTGTCATGTACATTTATATTTAGTTATAGTCTCACATTCAAAGTGATTCAAAATAATTTAAAAGTTGGAGAAATAAAAAAATGCATAGTTTTCATGAGCACAGTTTATCAAGAAAGGTAAACAAACAATAGCAATTAAAATCTTTTTTTTAAGAAAGAAAAATGATAAAAACTTTAAAGAACAAGAATTTTTTTTTTAACAAAGATCTAAATTTCTTATTAATGTAATTGAAACATTAATAAATAAAACTTTAATAAATTGAGATTCAATATGTCATTTGTGAACTAGATTAGAAATCTAATAACATGTTGTTGTTATTTTGTTAGTTGCCTTTGGCTAAATAACACATGAAAGTGGATCCAAGGAAAATCGAGGTGGGAAATAGGAAAACATATCACTGAGAAAGCTATTTTCAGAAAAACATATTATTGGTTGACCACTGAATCCAGTTGAAAGATATAAAAGTAGACTAATTTTATAATAAGAAGAATAGAGTCTGCAGAGTTTGACAGAAGTTTCTATCAGTAAGCATTCTAATAAAGCACAACTATAAATGGTATCTGAAGATTAAAACTCCCAAGATGTGGTGAGAGAAGGGAATTATAGCCTTTTTCTTATTAGTTGTTCCATGATTAACTTATCCAACATCTACTTGTAAAACATCTACATGCAAAAGAGTAATTAAAGCAAGGTGCCTGTCATTTAGATGCCATTCAACAAAGGCACTAGCAAGATATCCTGGAAACAATAAAGAATAAGTTACGGTAAGAAAGCTTTAATATTTCTCAGAAAATAATATTATTAAAATGAAAATATAATTAATTAAAATGGCATAATTAAAACGATTCTGTTAACTATTGATTTTGTTTTTAAAATGAGATCTTCAATGAAAATTATAATAACGTGTTTATAATCCAGATAAAATTAGAAAATATACAAAATGAATGTATTTATACAAAATTCAAACATTTAAATATAAATAAAAGTTAATGGTTATATGCGTATAATGAACCACGTACTTAAATAAGTTGAAAGATTAAAAAAATCTTTTTTTTTTTTTATTTTTTATTTATTATTTGAAAACTCTGAGAAAAGTAATATAAACACTGAGCTAAAACAGGTTTTATATATACGAGTTGAGACGTAAGAATACCAAAACAATGTGTCACAGTTAAATGTACACTGATATACCTGAAGTTATTGATGTGTATAGGTTATATGTATGTCTTATGAAATCGGAAATACCAAATAAATCCATTTGCAAGATGAATTGATATCTGGACAGATGGAAATACATAGACATATTTTACCTGAATAACTAATGGATATAAATGTGAATTAATGACAAATCTTGATAAGAATATGTGAATACCAAATAAATCCTTTTGCAAGATGAATTGATATCTGGACAGGTGGAAATAAATACACTTATATTTTATCTGGATAACCAATAGATATAAATGTGCTTATATCGACCAATTCAAACCTTGAAATGGATAACCAATGAACCTAGGATAAATGTGTTTATATTATGGATTCAAACTTGGATAACCATGAATAGAAATATATTTATTATGCTTTGACCAACTTAAAATTAACTAGAATAATAGAAATGCTCTTGTCTGTAAGGAATACCTTCATATATGAGTTAATTTAAGCCACATTACATGTGACAACTACCTAAAAGACTACAAATCAGAATTAATTGAAACTCTGAATTAAATAAAATACTATCGGTTATCTTCATTATTATCTATGTTGTCTTCATATATTGTACTCCTCTCTGTGAATGAAATGAATAACTAAAGATGTAAATTGTTAAAGAACATGCATTCTTTAATACTTATTATACTATTATTGGATGTATACCAAGAGACACAATGGACTGTAAATGAAATATTTGTTTGAATTAAGTAGAAGTCTGAATTAAATGCTATAAGTTGTCTTCTTTATTATCTCTGTTGTTTTTATATATTGCACTCCTCTCAGTGAATTAACTAAATGACTAAATATGTAAATTGTTAAAGAACTATTGAAAGAAGGACTCTATTATACTCTCAAGAAATTACATTCTTTAGTTCATATTAAAATGTTATTGGAAGTAGGACAAAGAGATACAAAGGACTGTCAATGAAATATTTTGTTTGATGGACATTTATTTAAACGTGTTTGCTAAATAAATTATAATGTTTAAGAAATTTTAATACCTCTTGTCTGTGTTCTTTCACATCAATTGTATTAGTGCACTAGTCTACAGAAATTGTGTGCCTCCTGAGCTATTCTTGACATAACCAAGCCCTCATAATTAAGGTTGTAGTGAGCTGGAACTCTAGTGGTGCTGTTTGGGGAATCTCAAACCTAAAAATTTCTAGATGTCTCCAATCTCTATGGTGCTACATCCTGGATGAGCAGGAAATATTATTGTAGGATCAGTAAAAGTAAACATTCAGTAAAATCAATCTTTGTTTACTTCCTGCAATATGCTCATTGGGAAATAAGATCGACCAAGCAGAAGTTGGTAAAAGGGTTTGTGTTGCAATATGTATACTTACAATCATTTTTCAATAAATATCATGACCATAATCTTGTCATTATTTATGAATTCTACATCAAACCATTAACTATAATTAAATTGAAATAATAAACAATTTATTAACATAAAAATTAATTTAATACAACAAATTAATTTTTATTCTAAATAGAATCATCTTAAAATACCATATTTAAAAGCATATAACATGACAATAACTTTACAGCAATATATACCTTCTAGTGGTCATGACTAAAAATAAGTCCAATCAAAAATATTTTTAAAAACTTTCTACAACCCTTTAAACATATAATATATAAATAAGATTACTTTTTCTTTCTTTTTTTACTTTTTCTTAATTGCATTTCTATAACCAAATAAACAGGTAACTATTGTCTTAATTAAAGTCTAAATCAAATATCCTCTTTTATTTATATATTGAACCAATCAAAACTGTCTGCTCACTCAACAAGAGTAAAAATCCAAGCAAAAGTATGTGGAATCTGATCATGCTCAAGATACACAGGTCAGGAACAATCTTGGATTGTAACCTATTTGCATATTCTTTGACTCTGTAACCCCATGAACAACAGTCCCAATGATACAACATAATTATTTTAATTCCAGACTCAAAACACAGTGGTAATGCATAAGATTGAAACTGATGAAGATGATCGAGACCAAGTGAATCCCAGGAATTATATTCATTAAAGTGATATTATTAATGTTAAACTATTAACACAAAGAAGATAATTTGAACAAAGGATTTACATTTTAGATACAGATTTGATATAATGATAAGAAAATGTAGATATATATGTTACATAAGTATTTCACGCTTGCAGTTACGTTATTTCTTCACAAGACGGGGATTTGTTTTTATGAGATCCCATTATGCTAATTATTTAGTAGATACAATTTGGGTGAGTGATTTTTAGCTTTCGTGGGATTGATATGCCGATTTAAAGATATTTATGGATATTTTGCTAATGTGATGGAAACACCAAAATATGAAAGATTGTGACCCATTTTTATTATTAATTACATACAGGGTGCTTTGTAGTTTAGCAGAAAATGATTTTATAAATAGCTAGGAATATATAATCCCAATTATTTATTTACAGTAATACAGAAAGTTAATATACATTTTAATAGCATTGTTCATAGAGAACATATATGGAACAAGTACAGTGGGACAAACAATGCAATATTTCACTATAAATTCATCAATACTCCTTCAACACTTTAAGCAAATAACTTTATTCATATATTTTACAGTTTCGACTGTACTAGCAGTCTTCATCAGAACTACAACATAAAAAATTAGACAAATATTATATCAATACAACCAAAATTATTATTCTTCATATTTCCATATAAAAGTAAAATAAAACAAAATAATATAAAGCAAAAACAACTCAATCCAAACCCTTTCCAACCAAAATTCTCCCAAATCTTTCAAAAACCCAACACATAAAAATTAAACTACAAAAAATATAATATTAATATATATATATATAATAATAATAACAAACTAATAATAAAAAAATAACAATAAAAATAAAAAATAACAATAAAAATAAAAACATTTTAAAATCATTTTTAAATTATTCTTCAAAATGACAAACAAATAAATGTATTAAAACAATTCAAATTTTATCATCAAACCATTAAAAACAAAACTCTTAAAACCCATTAAATCAATAATCTAAAATTTAATATCAAAAATTATCATTTTTATCATAACTAATTACATACATAAGACCAAAAACCCAAATACCCAAAAAACAAAAATTAAAATTAAAAATAAAAAATAAACTTAAAAATAAAAATAAAAAATTAAAAAATAAAAAATAAAAAAAATAAAAAATAAAAAAATGAAAAAAAATAAAAAATAAAAAAATAAAAATTTCTATGAAGCTAAATGAGAAATCAGGAGGCACATATTGATTTATGTATATGGGACTCATTCACTATTAAAATAAAGGAAGCAGTTTAAACCAGGCACACTGAAGATTAGTATTTACTGAGTATTTACAAATGATTTATTATTTTCAACACATTATTGTGATTAACGAAGATCAAACAGGCAGCAATTACATTAATAAGAGTAATAACAGTCCTAGCATATAATAAAAAGGAAATTTGGTTTGTATAGTGGTTTAAATACGTTATCATTTAAAATATTTTGAACTGAATCAGGGTTGGTATGTCCACACATTTTGGTGAAATGATAATGAATGGAGAGGTTGGGTTTCAAGGCCCAGAGCCAGTGTATGGTCTACTGCAGCACTAACAATCAGCAAACCTCACATTCCACAGAGAGTAGCATATACTCCAGACTATGAATGATTTAGGAAGGTAGATGGATGGCTTCAAACATCCAACATTCCCAAATAACAAAGAATAATATAAAAATAGCCATTGTGCTTTTTGAAGAAAACCAGTCTGCTAGTTGAAATATTAAAGCAGTTTTATAAAGAAGTAATTCTGTGTTTTATTATGTTTTTATTTTTTCTTTAGTTTGTTTGTTTGTATATATATATATATATATATATATTTTTATTTTTATATATTTTTATTATGGCCCTCATATATATATATATATATATATATATATATATAACTGAGGGCCATAATAAAAACAAAAGTATGCCAGTAATGTTATATTAACAATAACAAAGAAATATATATGATATTATAGTTGAAGTCTAAAATTATAATGAATAATTACCTTTTTCAATTAATATATTAAACTAACAAAATTATATTAAATTTTGATTCCCATATTAAATATATGTCCCTCCAGGCAGTGGCAAGAGGTGATGGTGGTCATAATTATACAGTTCACAATCTTTAAATGAAACTGAAACAATAAATTCAATAGCAATAAATTATGTGGCATCCATAAATATGTAATTTAACTAAAATCAACTTGGCAAGCTATTTCCATGAAAATACGCAAAAACATTAAATATTGATTGTGGGTGACTTCCCTGATTCTCTCCAGTTTAACAAGTAATAAACGCCCCCCTCCCATTTAAACTTGAGAGGTGGAGAGGTATTGGCATATTAAGAAAATAAATTATATAGATACATAAAAACAAAAGAAGCTAAAATATTTAATAGAGCTGTACAATGCTATATAACTATAATTAAGCATGAAAAGGATGGTTAGAAATACATTAAGCTGCTATGGAATCACAGAGAGAATTTAGTGAGCGCACTTATTATATGGATTATGAGATAAAAGTTCCAATACATCTTATTTGAACAAGCTACAAAAGGATTTTACATATTAAAGGGAGTTCTATACATTGAATGAGTTTATCTCAAGATCTAGTGGAGACACACATGGATGGATTTATTTTCTCCAGTGCTTTCCAAATTGGCAGGCAGGTACAGTATGGAAAACAGCAGTTGGTATCAGCACTCAAGTGCTCATTTAGTGTGACGGGTCAGATATATGGAGCAATGCAGTGGGAGGTAGCAGATGGCCTCTGAGAAGTCCAGAGATAAGTGCATGCTTCTTTCTATTTGCTGTTCATATTTTCTAACCTGTTGAAGTTTTCAATGAGGGATTCTGTTGAAAATTTAACTACTGAATCAATCTCTCTAGCAAATTAATGACTGAATAATCTCTCTTTTGTTTTCTGGGCCATTTTATACTTTTTTAAAATCCTTTCAAAAATGCAGATTACATTAGTAAAATTTTAAAGCAGAAAAGACTTGAGACACCTTTTAAAATATTTTAGATTTTTTAAAAGATTTGCAAAAAGAAATAACATTTTTTTTAGTATTTTAATTAAATTCTTATAATAAACATAGAACAACATATTACTTCTATTTAGTAACGATTCTAAAAATATATTGAACCTTTTCAGCCAAAAATATATATATTTTAAAAGGAACATATATGATTTTTCATCAGTAATGTTAAGATTATTTCCTCATAGATATAAATATATCACACAGACTATTTAATTTTACTAAATGTATTTAGATGGCTGTCTCTAATTATTATATGTAGTGTGTGGGTGTTATATATATATATATATATATATATATATATATATATATATATATATATATATATATATATATATATATATATATATATATATATATATATATATATATAAACAGTGAGGTCTGAATTATGGGCACCATAGAAAGTTAGTATGAAAGGTGAAGCATGATGCTCTATGTAATTAAACATTGACTGCTTCTAACTTCCTCACATAAAGTGATCATAAATAGAAAATATAAAAAAAAAACTTTAGTTTGAGTCTAATGTAATTGTGGTGCAAAAAACAATCTTGATGAGGGATTGTGAAAATTACATTTTCTTTTTGAAGAGACTGCCTTGTTATTTAGACCGGGTTTCTGATACCAAAAAAAAAAATCTATATTTTCTTGAAATTTATTTTTATTTCAATTGAAATGTTTAGTACAAGTATTCATAATACTCATACATTGGTTTGCACTTTATATTGCTTTCAGCTTTTTTATCCATGACCTTTACTTAATCATTCTATTTTCCAGGATCTGGAGGTATATAAGGCTCTATAAAATGTTTCCCTAGATTATAGATATATCTTTCTGGATCTCTCACTTGATAAATATCAAAAGATAAAGTTCATTCTTTATTAAAAAAATTTTGTTAACTGGATTTCTCCAACTTTCTTTGATATAATTCTATCCTTTGTAACATGTTCACCTTGAAAATTAAAAAGTTTTTTTTAATATTTTCATGAGACTATTTTTCCCAAAATACATCCGTGGCCTAAAACAGATTTTAGCTCCTCTAACTAATTAGTTGAAATCCTCATCAATTTTGTTCTGATCATATGTTACAAATCAGTGATTATCAAAAGTACTAAAATTAGCATTATTGCTCACATCTATAGAACTATCCACTTCCTACATCTTCATATCAGAAAGCCATTAAGCATCATCCTCAAACTTTAACTTTGATGTTTTCATCAATCCCTGATCATGACTTTTTCACAAAACATATTTACAAGTATTGTGAAAATCTAACTCTGAACAGACAATTATGAGATCAGAAAATTCATCCAAAACAGCAGGTATTGTTTTATTAATCTCATTTTTTCATGATCGACACAGCCACATCATCAGCACCACAGTTCATTGTACCTGACATCACATCTCTCATTTTACTCTTTTTTGCCTCAGCAGCTTCACAGTATTACTGTTGTCTGTTTTGTTTTCACTTGATTCTACATCAGAAGCAAAGCCAGTCACTTCTTAATCAAGCTAGGCTTCTTTTTTCCTTGGGATGTGTTCTGAACCAACTTCTTATTTTCTCCATGAGTTCCTCTTGTTGCTCTTCCCTATTTTTCTGTTCTTTTTCAGACTCTTTCTTCATGTCCTGATACATATATACATCATGGATATGAGATTTTGTTCCTCTGGCATCATTGCTCCTATATTTTTTTCACAATTCATCTCCCATTTTATTCTCTTTTGCCTCAGCAGCTTCACAGTAATACTGATGTCTGTTTTGCTTTCACTTGATTCTACATCAACAGCAAAGTCAGTCCCTTCTTAATCCAGCTATGCTTCCTTGTTTTTTCTTGTGCTGTGTTACAAACCAACATTATTTTCTCCATGAGTTCCTCCTGTTGCTCTTCGATATTTTTCCCATTCTTTTTCAGACTTTTTTTATGTCCTGATACATAGTATACATCATGGCTATGAGACTATGTTTCTCTGGCATCATTGCTTCTATATTTTCTTCACAATTGACTACTTTTTTTTGAAATGTAGTTACTTTTAACATATTTGTGAAATATGATTAGTACTTTGACTTAAACTTTTATTTTATATAGGATACACACCTTTCTCTTTAATCATTTTGACTGCCTCCCATCTGCCATTTTTTGTTTGTTGCTGACTGCTGCTTATCAATGAAAATAAATAATTGGTCATAACATGTATGTATATGATTCTATTGAAATCAATTGCCTTGCTGTTTGACTTTTGATTGTTTTTCTACACCCATAATAGACTCTTAAAAATTTGATTAGTTATTTGTTTTCAATGATTCCAGAGAAAAAACATGGAAATGATAAGTGAATTAAAAAAAGATATCAATCAATTAAAAAGAAGATGATGTTACAAAGTCAGTAGAAAATGACAACACAGAACAAATTAAACTAGGACCTGAAGTCACTCAACTACCTTCCTAAATCATTCATAGACAGGAGTATATGCTACCCTCTGTGGAATGGGAGATTCATAGATTGATAGTGCTGTGGTAGACCATACTCTGATACTGAACCTTGAAACCCAAACTCTCCATTCGATATCATTCCGCCAAAATGTGTGGACATACCAACCCTGATTCAGTTCAAAATATTTTAAATGATACAGTATCCAAACCATCATAGGAACCATATTATCTTTTTATAGTATGCTAGGACTGTTACTCCTCTTAATAGTGTAATTACCGCTTGTTTGATTTTAGTTAGTCACAATGAAAGCTTGAAAATAATAAATCATTCATAAATACTCAGTAAATACAAATTATTCAGTGCAATTCAAATTACTTTTTTTTTTCAAAATAGTAACTATGTACCATGTACATAAATCAATATGTTCCTCCTGACTTCTCATTTAGCTTAGTAGAGATAACACATTGTTTGTCCCCATGTACATATTGCAAAGACATTCTTTATGAACAATGCTATTAAAATGTATATTAACTTTTCATATTACTGTAAATAAATGAATGAAATTGTATATTTCTACTTATTTATAAAATCATTTACTGCTAAACTACAAAGCACCCTGTATGTAATTAATAACCCAAATCGGTCAAGAACTTTTATAGTTTGGTGCATCCACCCATTAGCAAAATATCTCTAAATATCTTTAAATTGGCTTATTAATCCCATACAGGCTATAAATCATTCAATGAAATTGCATCTAACAACTAATTAGTGTATGGGAATTTTATAAGAACAAATCCCCAAATTTTGTAAATAAATAATGTGATTGCAAATGTGAAACACTTATGTAACATATATATCTACATTTTCTTGTTATTATATTAATTCTATATCTAAAATGTAAATTCTGTGTTTGAATTATCTTCTTTTAGTTAATTGTTTAATAGTCTAATAAATATAACTCTAATAAATGTAAATTCTGGGCTATTCTTGGTCACAATCATTGTCATCACTTTCAAACTTATGCTCTAATGCTGTCCTTCTGAGCCTGGAATTAAAATAAATATGCTGTATTATCAGAACTGTTGTTCATGGTGTCAGAGACTCTAAGTGTAGGCAAATAGGTTAGAATCCAAGATTGCTCCTGACCTGTGTACCCAAAGCATGATCAGATTTTAGGTACTTTTGCTTGGATTTTTATTCTTGTTGAATGAGCAGACTGTTTCGATGGGTAGATGACTAAAAAATAAACCCTGTACTGATTGAAACAGTCTGCTCACTCAACAAAAGTACCTCAAATCTGATCATCCTTGAGTTACACATATCAGGAGCAATCCTGGATTCTAACCTATTTTGATCATATTATTTTGTTATTATAATCTGTTGACACATTTATATTAGAGTGCCAACCAACAGTATATAAAAAATTTCTCTACACTTACATCTGGGCTACACATACATGAATATAAATAAATGTTCGCTAACTAGTATTCATTTTTATTACATATATGATGCACATAAATAAACTAAACATGTAGTATACCTTGTTATAATTTCAAGGTTTATAACTTATGGGTGAAGTACATGTGGGTGTTAGTTTTAAAACATTTTCACTTTCATGTATATAAAATAATAAAACAAATTTTATATGGTTAAAAAAAAATTACATTTATTGTTCTAAACATCGGTACTGATTTTTTTTTTAAAAAAAAAACAAGAATTTCACATTTGTAGCTATAAAACAGGAAAACAAAATTTTTCTATAGCAGCAAAACAAGTTGAAAAAAAGTTGCACTTATGGTTGTAAAGCATGGACATTAATTTTTGTTTAAAACAAAATTTTCACATTTGTAGTCTCCAGCCAAGACCAGGGAGAAAACACATACACATATATATATATATTCTAACCTAATAAGAATAACCTCTGTTTAATCTGTAATTATTTATTAGTTTAGTTTGCACTTAGACACTAATCATACTCTGAGCTGTATTAGGTTATTTTGTCTGCACTTGTTGACACCAATTTTTCAGGTTGTTGTTAAGGCAACCAAAATAAAAGCAACATATCCATTAATTTTCCAATATGATCTAAAATACTTTTCATATAATACAATTGTACATTCAATTCTCTTAAGCCATGCCACGATTGTAATAACAACAATAATTGATCACTTATTAATTTAAAGAATAATTATAATAATATTAATCTCAGGGTTCTTTGTTTCATGTAAGGAAATGCTCGGCGGTATTGTGTTGTCTATTATGACTGGCGTTCTGGTCGGCTACATGAAACATTTATTTTACTTAAATTCAATGTGTCTTCATCTCTCATATCAACTGCTATATTATTTAAAGAGATGATAATTCTATTCAATAATGACGTATAATTTTGAATAACACAGCCTTTTTTTTTTTTTTTTCAGAATCTCAGTCAGAATAATAAAAAGACAAGGGTGCTTTTTGTGTCCTTCCATCATCCATGACAACACAATAATATAACTAAGATTTATTACTTAGACAATTTAACTAAATGGGAATGGAATAATGTGCAACCAAAGTTAATGGTTTGCGAATAAATTCATTTTTTTTCTTTACACAAAGGTGAATGTTTAGTCTTAAGTTTTCAACTCCATAAATAATTATCATTAAACTAAAATATAATGACATATTCCGATCTACTCAACTTTATTTATCTGGTATATTAAGTTTTTAAGAATTTGGAATGATTTCGGACTCAAGAAAAGGTTTTGCAAATATTGTGCAAACACTTATATTTAGCATATAAAAACAAAAAAAATGAATCTACAACAAATTTTAACAAGACTATAATTTATTATTATCACAAAAAAAAAATATGAACATTTATTCAATGATCCCATAGTAATACAAAAATATAAAATATAACTGATATTAATCTAAATACTCTTTTGGTTATGGACTAGAGGTTACTACTTCTCCTGTATGCAATCATATGGATTGATTAACTAAAAGTACATTTCATTACCAATACATTGTTTATTAAATTTTGGTAACCTTGTAGAAGCTTTTATTCAAAATTATTGACTAACTATTTTTTTTTTTTAAATGATTAATCCAATCATATGCAATACGCAAAATATTAAATTTATTTCTAATACATTTACTTTATTTATGGTATTCAATGGGATAACCTATTGTAATTATAGGCCAGTTATCAGAAGTTACACTTACCATCTTACATTTAACTTAATGCTAACTTAAGTTATGATACAAATTTTATTCATACGTATACTTTTGAAATATGAGTATTATTTAATTACTAACCAGAATTAAATATTGCATTTGAATATTCCTTCAATAAATAAGCGTTTTAAATTACGCAATTTTAATAACTTTCTCCATTGATTTACTTGTCAAATACTAGCAATATTTAGCAGCACAATACAGATATTGATCCTAGTTACTAACGCACTATTTATACTAAAGTGGATCTTGAGGAACTAACACCTCCAATATAACCTTTATCTTGCCCGAACTTTCAAAATTAAGCACAATAATCAACACCTTCCATGGTGGAGCTATCTTTATTTTCACATGAGGAATATGGAATAACTACGAAGGTCTGTAGAGTAATCTACTACATTAAAATATTTTGGTGGTTTCTTGCCTCTTACTTGGGCATACAACGAACACACACCAAATACAATCCTCTCCTGGGATTTAAACGAATGAAGCATACTAAATGCTAGATAAATTCTTGATCGTCCTATCTATGAGAATCGATCACTTGGGCTATAAACATACCCGAACATTATATTTAAAATCTTCCTCTCATGGAAAACAAAGCTTTTGGGGAGATCATTTTTCATCCCACAAAATAAATACATTATAATTATTACCTATGCAAATATTAAGCATATACCAATGCTATATCTGGGCAGGATAAGTAAATACACTGATTATAATAAACTTATGTTACCGTGTATACTTTGATCAACATCTGAAATCAATGGACATCATAGAATAAAAGTATAATAATTTTAATTTTAATAAAGGAACATTCAAAAATAGTTGGTAGCATACTATCTTAAACTAAATAAAGTGGATGTGTTATTTAAGAATAATTAGGAATAAATTCCTCAATTAATACAGTATAAATTCGCTTCAAAACTTTAACAAGAAATATTTTGTTATAGCATTTTTTTTTAGTTACTTCTGATAATTTTCAATATTTATTTTACCCCTTAAATATCTAAATATTTTTCTTTTACGTATCTAACATACAAAACTTCTACCTACAATTGTATGTAATAATTAAAACATATTTTATAGATTTTTTTCTTTCATGTTAAATATCAACTTAACCTATAATAATTATATTAAAACATACCTTTGTCATTACAAGGCTATTAAATATCACTTGACCATACAGACTTTAACCTATGTGATATAACAAAAAAATACATATAATTTATAACTTAGTTTTAAACAATAATTAATTAACAAGTGCATCTCTCATTAGAAAATGTTTTTCTGTTGAACAATTGGTCCAGGTGAAGAGCTTTATCCAGTCGTATTTCACAAAGCAAGTTTAAAAACAATAAACACATTTTTATCACTTCCTTTAAATAAAAGTGTTCTTTTATTTTGTGCTTCTATAAAAATTAGGTAAAGAAACATATAGCATAATTGAAGATTAATTCTTACTTGAATTAAACTGCTACAATTTTGGGATCCAAAGAAAATAAAATATACATATTCTAACATAATGAACAGTTGACGATAGACGATAAACATACACAATTCTTTTCTTTTTTATTATTGATGATACGTACAATTCATATTAGCTAGCTTACTTATGGACGGAAATGCGCAATTTTTCCGAGAGATTATTCTGATAATAACTGCAGCTGATTTACATGTATAAGAAGTTTTAATAAATCCAACCGATGTGTAATATAACATATCATTTATTTTTATCATTAAGTCACTAAGATATTTGGTTTTGTTCATACTTTAGGAATTATAAATTTTTTAACGGTAACTTCTCCGTAAGAATGCCCCTATATAACTCTTCCTATATTTACTCTGAGAAAGTTTATATTTTTTTCCAAAAAAAAAATATACAGGTGCATAATTTAATCTTATTTATCATTATTATTATTTCCAGACAATTCTTGGTGAATAAAACATATTTTAACGTATGTAACTACATTACTTGTAAAGGCAGACAATATTTAGAAAGAGCGCGAAAATGTTTCTAGTTGATTTTCCTTGGTTTCAAAATATTTCTTTCAATTATTATTATTATTATTTTTTTTCTATACCAAGAAAATATTAACAAGTGATACAAAGTTACTAAATAATTATTTATCATTTGGAAATCATTTATCTTCCTTAATTTAGACATAATAACACTTTTCGTGATTCCCTTAGTTAGTTCTGTCATTTTTGAACTTTAGCGCGAGACGATAAAATTTTTAAGTATAAAAGGTTTTTAAATAGGTAGATGGCACAGAAAATCAGGATATCTTATCAAAAAAATTTAGCCATGCATTATATTATTAAAATTTTACTTTGATTACATTTATTTCTGCAAAATAAAATGAAAAAATTGAGTTACCAAATTTCAGCACTGTTCCTTCCTTGAAAACTAAAAGCAGACTATATTTTTTTTTCAAAAAAAAATGATCTTGACTTTAGCGACCTCTTCCAGAAAAATAATCATTTGATTATAACATAAACAAAAGAAATGAAAAACCTATTACAATCATATAGTTTTAGTATTATTTAAATAGATTACAAAGTGATTTGACAATAAAAAAATAATAATAATAAATACATTAAATTAACAATCAGTGATGTATAATTCTTTAAACATTTTTTTTTTCTTTTTACAAAAAGAAATTACCAGAAGTTATTGTGCTTTATGATAAGACACTCATCCACTCTCCCCTCCACCCATCCAAAATCAATTACTGTTTAGCTTTTATACCATATTAATTTGCTCTAATTATTAATATCTCAATTAAATTATTCATGTTCTCTCTTTAAAATGACATTGAGTTATTAAATCTATTAGTTATTCACCCAAAACATGCCAAAGTGAGTGAATAGCATACTCTATTAATCAATTATTACTATTGTTATTTTATCTTTTTATTTCTTTAAAGAATAGCATTGTTTTCCTGCAGAAATAATGCCAAGTAAACCAAGTGTCAATAACACTAGGTTACAATATATATATATATATATATTGTATCGTTTTCCGTTTTACTAGACCACTATACGCCCCCAATGTATATTTGAGCGTGAGTTGATCAAACTGTATCAAGGAAAAAAAAGAAAGTTGTATTTCTATTCTTAACACAGCTATTTTTCCTGATCGACTCCGGCCTATTAACTGATTACGAATTTGTACCATAGACATAAATCAACTTTTAATTTTATTTCCTATGGGCGCCAGGATTCCTAAGAATCCGCTGAAATATCCGCCAGCACCTCTCGCAAATTGTAAAACAAAGAAAAATAAAAGATCCTTTTATAATATTTTTATTTTGTACGGTAATTCTACCGTAATGAGAATTAATGATTTTTTTACGATTGTTAGCCCTGGCGTATTGAAACATATTGGCAAAGGTAACTTACACTTAAATCCTATTTCACTAAAATAAATCTAATAACAAAGATAATAACTTCTATTAATAACGACAATAAAAAAAGTGGATAAAAGTATAATCTCTTTTATTCTAACAAAATAAAACATTTCTAGGTTAAATATTGTTTAATATTTTGGAGAGAACACATTTAATTTAGGTGGAAAATATGTAGAAAATATCAATATCATTTGAAATAAGCAAAAAGTTCTTGGTTAATTACAAGTCTCTCATATAGAAATATAAAGTCACTATCGGGATTCTTTTTATACGAGATTTTACGGGTAGTTTTAACTAGTTAACTTTGTCACAATCAGGATAATTATTCTTAACTTACCGGTAAGCTTTTGTGAATTCACGAATGTTGTAGCGCACTATGCATAGTTTTCTGTAATAATGAGCTTGGCCGTTCGGTTCTTGCTTGTTCTTGTGGTCCATTTCCCAGTTGGTCACGAAGGCTTTTCCTGGGGTACATCATTATGTCTGATGTTTTCAGGAGCCCCGGTTCACTGCGACATTGCCGAATTCCTTCGGTGACGAGTGATCTTGGACATATTAAATGTTATCCAAGACCAACTAGCGAAATAAAACGAACAAGACCCTCCTTCAACCGGATCCCTCCTTTTTATATCCAGTTTTAGGGCTTCTGCGCATGCTCGTACCATGCCTTTCTAATCTTATACAGTTTTTTAAAATTTTAGGTACTAAAGTCTCTATTTTCTTATCAAGTTTTCGGCCATGTTTAATTAGCTAGAAATATTTTTCTTTTAGCTTATCTTTTTACTTGCTTTTGGAATTCTTTTGTTCTCTCCAATTACGTTATTACTAATTAAAAAAAAATATCGAAGAATAATTTAACTTTCATTGTACGCTCTTAACAAAAATTATACTAATCAAAAAAAAATGGAAATTTACTTTTTGCTTTTACCAAATGCAATATATTTGTAACATATATAAATAAATGTTACAATATATATATATATATATATATATATATATATATATATATATATATATATATATATATATATATATATATATATATATTAACACAATAAAAAAAAATTATATTATGAATCAGATATGTGGGTTTATATATTGATGCTCCATATTGGGTGAGCCCGGGAAAAAAAAGAATAAACCCTATACCAATCAAAACAGTCTGCTCACTTAACAAGACTATAAATCCAAGCAAAAGTACCTCAAATCCAATCATGCTCAAGATACACAGGTCAAAAGCATTCCTAGATTCTAACCTATTTTCCTATTCTTTGAGTATCTGACCCCATGAACAACAGTTCTGATGATCCAGCATAATTATTTTAATTCCAGGTCCAGAAACCCAGAAGTAAAGCAGGAGATTGAAAGTGATGATGTTCGAGACCTAGAGTAGCCCATATTTCATGCTTGCAGTAACATTATTTTTTTACAAGACTTGGGATTTGTTTTTATGAGATCCCTTTATGCTAATTATTTAGTAGATACAATTTTAGTGAGTGATTTGTAGCTTGTGATGGATTGATATGCCAATTTAAAGATATTTATAGATATTTTTCTAATGTGGTGGATGCACCAAAATATAAAAGATCATAACCTATTTAGATTATTAATTATATACAGGGTGCTTTGCAGTTTACCAGTAAATGATTTTATAAATAAGTGGGAATATACAATCTCAATCATTTATTTACAATGATACAGGAAGTTAATATAAATTTTAATAGCATTGTTTATAAAGAACATCTTGGGACATGTACATGGGGACAAATGATGTGTTACCTCCATGAAGCTAAATGAAAAATCAGGATCCACATATTGATTTACATATTTGGGACTCATTCGCTATTTAAAAAAAGGAAGCAGTTTAAATCAGGCACACTGAATAATTAGTATTTACTGAGCATTTATGAATGATTTATTATTTTCAACACATCATTGTAACTAACAAAGGTCAAACAGGTGGTAATTACATTAATAAAGAGAGTAAGGGTCCTAGTATACTATAAAAAGCATATCCTAATCCTATGGTGGTTTGGATATTTTATCATTTAAAATATTAACTAAATCAGGGTTGGATATGAGGCACCTTTTGATGGAATTATACTGAATGGAGAGATTGGGTTTCAAAGCACAGTGCCAGCATACGTTCTACTGCAGCACTATCAACCCATGAACCTCATGTTCCACATGGAGTAGCATATACCCCTGTCTATGAATGATTTAGAAAAGTTGATGGGTGGCTTTGGAATTCTGAAGTTCCCAAATGACAAAGCATTATATATATATATATATATATATAATGCTTTGTCATTTATATATATATATATATATATATATATATATATATATATATATATATATATATACAACTGAGGGTCATAATGAACCCAAAAGTATGCCAGTAATGTTATATTTTAATAGCAAATAAATATCTATGATATTATAGTTGGAAGCATAAAATATTTCAAACTCTGTGCAATGGGATGTTGTAATAATGAGTCATTAAGAAAATTATAATAAATAATTACCTTTTTCAATTATTACACTAAACTAACAAAATTGTATTTAAATTTTGATTCCCATATATATATATATATATATATATATAATTATAATTGAAATAATATTTTTAACGGTTTACAAACAATCCTTAAATCCGCAGAAGTACTTTTGGTTACTTTCTAACCTGCCTCAACTGCCATTAAATTCAAAAACCAGTTGAGGCAGGTTAGAAAGTAACTGAAAGTACTTCTGTGGATTTAAGGATTGTTTGTAAATCATTAAAAATATTATTTCAATTATAATTACAATATTGTTTTTAATTAATGGATATTTTATTTATATATATATATATATATATAACCTTCCAGACAGTGTAGAAAATGATGGTGACAATAATTATACAGTTCCCGATCTTTAAATGAAACTTAAACAATATATTCAATAGCAATAAATTAAATGGCATCCATGAATATCTAATTTAACTAAAATTAACCTGGTGATTTATTTTCATGAAAATAAGCAATAACTTTAAATCTTGATTATGGATGACTTTTCTGCTGTTCTCCAGTTTAACAATTAAAAAACCCCCCTTAAACTCAGAAGATTGAGTGGTATTAGCATATTAAGAAAATAAATATGTAGATAAATTATGTAGATACATACAAACAAAATAAGCTAAAATAATTAATATAGCTGCACAATGCTAGGTAACTATAATTAGGCATGAAAAAATGATTAGAAATACATTAATCTACTATGGGATTCTAGAGAAAGTTTAGTGGGCACACTTAAAAGAAAATTAGAAACTATTATATGGATTACGAGATAAAAGTTTCTATACGTCTTATTTAGACAAACTACAAAATGATTGTACATATTAAAGGCAGTTGTATACATTGCATGAGTTTATCTCAGGATCTAGTGGAGACACACATGGATAGATGGATTTTCTATGGAGCTTACCAAATTGGCAGTAAGGTACAGCATGGCAGACAGCAGTCAGTGTCAAAACTCAGGTGGTTATTTAGTGTGACCAGTCGGACAGATGAAGCATTGCAGTAGGAAGCAGCAGACAGCTTCTGATAATTCTGGAGAAAAGGCCATGGTTGCCTTTACATGATGTTCATATTTTCTAACCTGTTGAAGTTTTCTATGAAAAATTTTCTTGCTAATTCAACTACTGAAACAATCTGTATACCAAATTAATGACTGAATAATCTCTCTTTTGTTCTCTGAGTTATTTTAAACTTTTTCAAAATCCTTTCAAGAATGTGGCTTCATTTTCACACAGCAATCCAAGTCAATAGCTTTAATTAGATTAGTAAAATTTTAAAGCAGAAAAGATTCAAGAGATGTTTTAAAATATATTAGATTCTTTTAAAAGATCTATGAAAAGAAATATTTTTTTTAGTATTTTAATTAAAATCTTATAATCATTAATTACCTAAAATCATCTAACATAAAATAATAGATTACTGCCATTTAGTAATGATTCTAAAATTATATTGAACCTTTGAAGACCAAAATATAATTAAAAGTATATTTAAAAAAACATATATGATTTTTCAGCAGTAATCTTACTAAGACTATTGCCCCATACATACAAATATATTACACACACTATTTATTTTTACTAAATGAATTTATATGTCTATCTCTTATTGTTATATGTACAGTGTGTGGGTGAGTTGGCTTATATATATATATATATATATATATATATATATATATATATATATATATATATATATATATATATATATATATATATATATATATATATATATATATATATATATATATATATATATATATATTGTGCCATTACAATTTAGTCACTAGCTAAATTTATAGTAATGTGCATGTAGAAAAGGTAAAACAAAATCATCATCACATTTTTATATAACAATAAATGAAGCTGTAGGGCATCCAAGTTCAAACCCTACAAGGTCCAGTTCTAAAAGCTTTAAACAGAGAGAGAGTGGGTCAACAATTATATGCTTTATTTGTTTGTGTGTTTATAGAAAGGTAATACACACATTTAAACTATTTAATATTTAGTTTTTCTGTTAAAAAGCAAAGTTATTGAGCATACATATAGGCAGTGTATGTGTAAACTATTTAATTGTTTTATATTTCAAATATTCAACATTTCAACTTTCTTTAAAAGTAACCTATGCTTGATCAATTCTAATATCTTATTCTATGCTTCTATTTTTTTTTCTATAATTGTAATTGGGATTTAAAAGTTACAGATTTAATTAAATAATAGGGTTATAATTACTAAGCTAGCAATTATATTATTCAATGTTAGTTTATGAATGATTTGATAGAATGAAGTATGTGTGTACATTACATACAGAAATTTACATTTATTAAATATTGAAAGAAAAGGAAGGATTAAATCTGTCAAATTATTTTTTTGTACAATTTTATGTTAAAAGAGGAAATCTGTTTAATCAGATATCTATCTTTGTAGCAATTTTGTTTTTGTAAATGATTGTTTGTCACTTTGGGAGCTTAATCTGGGTGGGAACTGTAATTTTGAAATTGTCTTATCTTAAGATCTAAAGAAAGAAGCTCAAAAATTTGAAGTGTTACCTAGATGTAAAAAAAGAAAGGAAATAAGGATTAAGTCTATTTTTTTTAAAACAAAAGTGTCTGGAAAAAGGATTAAACTTTTCAGTTGAAAAATAATTTAGTTGAAAATAAATTGGAGATCTAATTAAAACGAATTTGTCCAAAAATAGCAAGTGACGCTATCTCTGATTGGTTAAGTTAGCTAAAAATTGGATATAAAAAGTGTCTGGAATTATTAGGATTATTGTGATTATGATTCAGATTATTAGACTATTAAATTGAATGTTGAAAATACAAGAAATGGCTGGCTAGAAAAATTATATGTATGTCCCATCTTTGCCGGACCATCTGGGGAAGCTGCACATCATATAGGAAAGAAAAGATGTTGGGTCTAAAATAATATTTTACACCTTTCAACTGACCAGAGAAATAAGATGTTTTTAATAGTAGGAAGAAAGCATTCACCTGCATTCAAAGAAGATGAATTAATCTATTGATAAATATTAATCATCAAGTCCAATTGATTGTTCCAACAACTGATTTTAAACTCAAGAAAATTTATAAATGTGAAAACAATGACTGTATTTCATCCACTAAAAGAATCATGCTTGACAGGAAGAGAAGAAAAATTTAATATAATGATTTCCAAATTGTCCACTAAAGCAAATAACCTCAATAGAGTCATCTTCATCAAATAGTTATACACCTCAAGAAAGAGATTGCTCCCACGTAAAACGGAAATGGTAGCTGCAGAAATATAGACATTATACAAGACAAGTTTGAACCCTTGGAAATTCACCACAAACACTATTTTCTTTATGATATCAGAGTCTTAATAAACATTTTAGCAATGAAGTGGTATATTTTATTTAAAGAACTTTTAAAGACTATTCAGATCGATTTAAAACAAGAATGTCTTACTAATAATAACTTTGAGCTTTATAAATTATCTTGAATGTATCAAAATTATTTGTTTATTAATTTTACAGTTATGAAATATGAATATGTAATATAATTTTTTTTATGGTATTATGATTTTAGTTTTAACTAATATATTATTATTATTTTGGTTTTAAATAATATTTTGTTATTATGGGATAAAACATGCACATACATAATAATATTTTTATATGTGTATAATTGCGAGTGAATGTGAAGTAACAATTAGTATTAGAATATTAGATTATTTTGTTTCAAGTTAAGTATAGCATTTCAGAGGTAGAAGAGAGGGGAAGAAAATAATTTAAAACTTGTTTCTAAAACTTGCTCTTTCAATTCTATTAACATTTTTTTTAACATTCTACTTACATGTTAGATTTATAAAGTATGTGTGCTAATGAGCGGATAATTTTTTTTTTCTTGAAATACTTTTCTCACAGAGTAAAAATCATGGTCAATGTGACATCCAACTTAATACAAAATACACTTGAAGGGAAAGGGGGAAGAACTTGAAATTAATTCGAGGATTGTTATATAATCAAGTGTTAATATCATTATTATTATTCATGTCAATTTTCATGTTTATCTAGAAATTTTTAAGTATATGTTAGAAATGCAGTAATAAGTATTAGTTTGTTTTATTAAATGAGGTGTATATATTTCATTAAGTGTAGTCTTTGTTAAGTGTGATTATTCATCATCATCAGTGGTTGAATATTAGTTATTTAAGATATAAGTAAATATGCTAAAATTAAGCAATAATTATGAATTTCTTTATAAAAATTAGTTTTATGTTTAGGCTTAGTCCTAGAGCTGTAGTTGAAACCCTTGTCATTATTGTTATTATTATCATCACCATCATCATCATCAACGTTTTAATTAATGAGCTGTTTAACTGTTTAAAGGCCATAAATAAATATTGATTTTATAATATTTAGTGATTTCTTAGTATTATTATAACCACATCCCATCATCTATTTCATGTAAGGATGAGTGAATTGCCATCCTAAATTCGTTATATATAATCTGAGCTAGTAAACTTATAAAAACATTGAAACACATTTGTTATGCTAAGATCTGAGAAATGATTTATGTCTAATATACTCCACTTTGGTTAAAAGATGTTTTACTTTTACCTAAATATTAGTGCATATAGTGATATGTCTCAAAAAGCAAAATCTCCCATTTTTATTAGAAATAAAGTACCAAAGAGGGGATTCAAACTCGGTACATGTGAAAGGTTATTAGATATAACCATGTCTAGATTCAGATAATCTAGTGGTGCTCTGCTAGACCATATTCACTTAGTATTTGTTTAAACATGCACTTAACGTCAAACCAAGAAATGAAAGTGGATAAGATTACTGTCTGTATACCTGAGTTATATTTTATTGAATTACTAGTGTACTCACCTCATGTGATTTCATATACCTGAGTTATAATACTGGATCTTGAGAAATCTAAGGATAGAAATATGTTTCATTTCATCCAATGACCCTTAATATGATTGATAACTCAATCTGATCTTTGGTTTAATAGCCACTACTCATGTTAAATAATTCTTTTCTTTTGATATAAAATCTACAATGCATTTTTCGTTTATTGAGCTAAATATTGATATTGGAAGCTTTTTGAAATAAAATAAATAAATATTTATATTTGAATCTTTTCATAATTATTAAATACATTTAGATCCAGTTGATCGTCTTCATTAAGTTAAGCTGAATATAATAATATACTGAATATTTTGGATTCATAATTTTTTAACAATATTTTTAAATTTTTTTTGATCCTTTAATTTTGTTACAATGAACTCCTTTACTTATTTTTATCATTTGATCACCATTAATTATGTTACAATTTATTATATATATATATATATATATATATATATATATATATATATATATATATATATATATATATATATATATATATATATATATATATATATATATATATATATATATATATATATATATACAGCAATGTCTGAATTATGGACTTCCTAGGATATTAGGATGGAAGGTGCAGCATGTAATCATAAATAAAAAGTACAAAAAAAAAAAAACTTTAGTATGAATCTAATGTAATTGTAGTGATAAAAATACCCTTAATAAAAGAGCATGAAAATTTTATTTCCTTTTTGAAGAGACTGCCTTGTTATTTAGATCAGCTTTCTGATGCCAAAATAAAATCTATATTTTCTTGAATATTTTTTTGAAATTTATTTTTATTTCAACCAAAATCTTGGGTATAAGGATTCATAATACTCATATGTCCGTTTGCACCTTATATTGTTTTCAGCTTTCTTGTCCATGACCCTTATTTAATAGTTATATTTTCCTAAATCTGGAGATATATAAGGTTTAAAACAATGTTTCCCTGGGTTATATATGTCTTTCTGGGTCTCTTACTTGAAAAATATCAAAAGGTGTAACTTTGATATTATCATATCATTCTTTATTAAAAGTATTTTTTGTTAACAGAATTTTTCCAACTTTCTTCGATATAATGATATCCATTGTATCATGTTCACTTTGAGAATTGAAAAAGTTTTTCTATATCTTTCGTGAAACTATTTTCACCAAAATATATCCATGCCCTAACATAGATTTTATCTTGTCTGCCTAATGAGTTTGGCTCCTTGTCAATTTTGTTATGATCATACATCATAAATAAATGATTATCAGAAGTATTAAAATGAACATTATTGATCATGCCTAATGATCTATCCACTTCCTTCATTTTTATATCAGGAGGCCATTCAGTGCCATCCCCAAATCTTAACTTTGATGTTTTCATCAACCCCTCAACATCAGTTTTTTACAAAATATTTTTACAGGTATTGTAAAAATCTAACACAAAACTATCAATTATGAGATCAGAAAATTCATCCAAAACAGCAGGTATTGTTTTATCAATCTCATCTTTCATGATCAATATAGCCACATCATCAGCACCACATTTCATTGTACCTGACATCACATCTCTCATCTTACTCTCTTTTACCTCAGCAGCTAGGGCAGTATTACTGTTGTCTGTTTTGCTTTCACTTGATTCTACATCAACAGCAGGGCCAGTTCCTTCTAAATACAGCTATGCTTCCTATTTTTTTCTTGGGCTGGGTTTCTAACCCACTTCTTATATTCTCCATGAGTACCATCTGTGGCTCTTCGATTTTTTTTCCATTCTTTTTCAGATTCTTTTCTCATGTCCTCATATTTACTATACAGCATGAGTATGAGCTTTTGTTCCTCTGGCATCATTGCTTCTATATTTTCTTCACAATTCTCAATTTTTTGAAATGTAGTCACTTTTATTATATCTGTGAAATATGATTAATACTTTGACTTAAACTTTTATTTTATACAGGATACACACTTTTCTTCCTCCTTTCAACTGACAGACAGATATATGGATAGATAGATAGATAGATAGATAGATAGATAGATAGATAGATAGATAGATAGATAGATAGATAGATAGATAGATAGATAGATAGATAGATAGATAGATAGATAGATAGATAGATAGATAGATAGATAGATAGATAGATAGATAGATAGATAGATAGATAGATAGATAGATAGATAGATAGATAGATAGATAGATAGACCAACAGATAGACAGACAGATAGATAGGCAGGTAGTAGATAGATAGATGGATAGTTAGATAGATGGATAGACTAGATAGATAGATAGATAGATAGATAGATAGATAGATAGATAGATAGATAGATAGATAGATAGATAGATAGATAGATAGATAGATAGATAGATAGATAGATAGATAGATAGATAGATAGATAGATAGATAGATAGATAGATAGATAGATAGAGATAAAAGGTGGCTGCTGGAGGGTTGCATTAGATCCTAAGATCTAGGTACAATGCTCTCAGATCCAAGTCTGTTCACTGAGAAAGGTCACAAGCCAGAAACTAGTCCGGGGTTATGGGATGAGCAGGTACAAGATGGGGATTTTATGCACAAACCTTCTGGCATCCATTGATTACTCTGGTTGGCACAGGGTGGCACTACTGTATGGAGATTTTGCCTATTTAATAAAAGTTATGTGTTAGCTTAAGAAATGGTGATCATGAAATGTTATATTGGTATTCCATGATCATCTTTGCTTTATATATATATATATATATATATATATATAATAGCAAAGATATATATACCAAAGATATATAGACAAACTTAAATATATATATATATATATATTATAAGTTTGTCTCATTTTGCTGGTTGCTGTAAGAAAGCTTTCTTTGATCTTCCACTAGAACAAATATTCAATGTCCTGTAAATATTTTTTAGATTTGTAATGTAAATGTTGGCTCATAATCAGAATAGAATAGTATCAGCCTATTTAATAACTGTTGAATAATTACTTAACAATTAAAGTGCTAAACATTATTGCTTAAATTTGATGACATTAAATATTTCAAGTCTTATTTTACAATTATTTGCATCATTCAACTATCATTGTAATGACAGATAGATGAATGATTAACTTTCGAAGCCACTGTAATTATTTTTTTTTAATTTTATGTAAAATAAAAAATAAAAAACTTTTATATCTTTAAATTTTAAGATAATATTTGTGGTTACTTTAAGTCGTTCACTGATTTACTTTTATCTACTTACTTATAAAAAAGCAAAATAATAAAATGATAAACCTATCATTTCATATTACGTTCACTTTTATGACTTTAATTTTATTGTTCTTTTTTTTATTTATTAAAATTGTAAAAGAAAGATAAAACAAAAATATCATTATATTCGTTAATTCAAGCGAACACTATTTTTTTAAATAAAATGAACAACCTCAAACGCTAAAGAAAATTAATTTAAATAATCTGCAAAATAATAAATACATCTATGCAATGAATGACAAACATCCTTTTAAAAATCATTCTTTTCTCCATATATATATATATATATATAATTCACTGCAATTTGGGACTCATTCTTATTCAATAATAAAATACAATAGATGCAATGACGTTTTATAAAATGGCATCCACCTTCAACTGCATAGAGATGTTATTTTGTTCTCACTACAATAATATAAGTACTTAGTATACTACGATAATAAAAGATAAATTACATAAAAATTGTGCCATTAAACAGAATAGTGAAATCCTTGAATAAAAAGGAATAAGTAGTACTGTTTACAATCAAACTTAAAAAAAAAAAAAATACTGGACTTTGTAACAATCGTTTAGCTGGATTTAAATATAGCAGATTTTTGTTTTAAATTGTGCAAAAAGATTCTTTCATTTTACTGTACTATTTTATTTTATTTATTATAGAAACTTGGTATTTTTAAAATCTCTTTCTATGAATTTTATAATATTACTTGATGGTAATTGCGCTATCTAGATATGTTTTGAAGAAATCTATTAGATGTTTAGTGACTAAGACATAAAGTGCATAAGGGATGTTTGATTAGCTTAGTTTATTTCCTAATGTTTATGCCTTAAATACTTATTGACATTTATCTAACTCAATATACTACACAAGACCTCTTGTTGATTTTTTTATGAGGTTTCACGAAAATAGTTTTTTTGTGTTAAATGGGAATTTTTTTTATTAATAAAATATCGTTTAAATACAAATATATATCTTTAAGAATTTAATTAGGTTGTTGCTGCTACCTATATTAATGGTATTCTAAGGAATCATTATTAAAACCTTTTATATATTTGCTTTATTTCTTTAGAAAAGTTTCATCCCCAAAAAATAAATAAATAAACATTTGAACATATATAACCCAATTACTGAGAAAATACTAATTTCAAACTTTGGACAACTGAAAATATATCATCTGTCATAAATATTAACTTTTTTTTAAATAATATTGAATATACCCAAATATTAGCTCAATATCTCTATAAATAATCAGCAGATAAATTCATCCATTTGATTTGCTAAAGTCACATTCTTGTTATTTTATAACACAATTCCAGAAATTATAAAAAAAAAAAAACATTTAGTCATTTAATATGTATAAGGTGGAATTTTAAAGAATTATGATATTTAAACAATATTATTGTTTATCCACTCTCATTCTTTATCCATTTATAATTAATTCTATCAGCAATTGTATTTGCATCCATATTAATATCTTACCAAAAATATGGAGTTGCTAATGTCTCCTAATTCAGATTATCATTATTTATTTTTTTGTTCTAATAAAATTTATTAAACATTACTTCTAATCTTTTTTGTACTTAATTTTACTCTTACATTCTTACTTACATGCAATAATCTTTGTAACATTTCTTGCACCTATATAACATCACTTCCAAAAACAACCATATCTTTTGTAAAAAAAAAAATGATTTCAATAGTCTCAATATATTTCTCCACCTTTCACTTTCCCTTTTGTTCATAAAATATTTTTCAGGTATAATTTTGTGATATTCTATTCCCTTATTGATTTTAATTTTCTAATTGTCACTAGGTAAACTAATTACTCCCATTGCAAATTGATAAATATTCAGAAAAAATATAGTACTTTCAATCCATAGTCCTCTACTTCAAAGCTTTATTTTCTGGTGAAATTTTTATATTATTAATTACATTTTAATAATCAATTAATTCTAAACATGATGCTAACTCATGTGCATTGTTTTTTTCCTATAATTTCTACCAACATTTTCATAAGATCAATTGTAATAAAATCATTTTGTTATCCATATGTTATTTTGATTATTTTGAATCCAAATCTTACTGGAGTGCTGATACATCTATTTTGGTTAAGATTTTTTATAAAACTGTAGAAGACTAATTAGTAGGCAATTTCTAATTTTTTTTACGAACTTTCTTTAATATGGATATTACAGGTATATTCTTTTAATCAACTGGTATATGATTATCACAGACATTTGAAGTACAGATTTTTCCAAAAAGTTTCCAATTCTCATGCAATCTTTTAAGATATCATAAATATTTCAATGATGACTTAGAGTTTTTTTTATTTTTTATACAAATAATTATACATCTTAACTCCTCATTTAAATTGCTTAGCAACTGAAAAGGTAAATTAATTTTAGGAATATCTTTTTTTGTTTTTAGTATGTAATTATTTGTAAAATTATCTTACATATTTTATAATGTTGAAACTTTTTTTATTAATAGTTCCATCTTTTTAAATGCTTTTATTTAAATTACAATATATATTTGTTTGTTGGAAGGTTAGGTTATTGGGATAAAATTTTAAAATCAAGATTTAATAATATTTATACTTCATAGAATTTGTTCAAATTTGTGCATTTGCTATAAATCACTGACAATGCAATATGGTACTAAAATATTTTATGTAAGTTTTCTAGTTTCTTTACCTGAGATTAAATTTGAACATTAAACTAGAAATATGTTGATGTCTGGTCAAATTGCTTTCCATAATATGTTTTAGTGTACTCTTTTACATTTTTATTCCAAATTAAATATAAAATTACCATTTGTGATTAAAGACACAATTATTTTGTGAGTTTTTAGTTGGCAATAAATAACACAGTTGTTGAACTCCCCATACAATAGCATCACTCAGTACAAGCCAGAGTAATCAATGGATGCAAGATTTGTGCATAACATCCCTATCTAGTGCCTACTCATCCAATATTCCCATATTAGTTTTTATTCTGTGGCTTTCATCAGAGAGAAGCCTTGATATAAAAGCATAGCAAAGGTGCAGTACTCTCAGATCCAAGGCTCTTCACTGATGAAATCACAAGCTAGAATCTAGTCTGGGAATATTGGATGAATAGACACTAGATAGTGATTTTATGCACAAACCTTAATCCATCCATTTATTACTCTGGCTTGAATTAAGTGGTGCTACTGTATGGAGAGATTAGCTTCTGTGTGAAGAACTCATGTAAGTATAAAGATTGATTGTGTGATGTATAGTGGTTTGACAATAAATAAAATTGTTTATTATAAAAATATATTTTAGTTGTTAATATAGCTTTCTTTTACTGCAACAAAATGTTATTTTATATATTTAAATTTTTGTTAACTTCTATAGCTGTTTATATCAATTCATATTCTTATTTTTATATTATTAACACTTTTTTTTCACTATTTAATAGCATTTAAAGTATTAAATTTTTTTAATAGATCATTTTAAAATTTATTCCTATTTTTTTCTTCATATATTATGTCTGAATCAAAATTTGTCAGGAAATTGTTGCTTTTTAATATCAGGTGACTTTCTTGTAATAGTCAATATTTTAACTATTTTTTTGAGCTTCCATTAACTATAAATCATCTTCAAAATCTTTCAATATTTTTAAATGGCAGGAAAGTTCTAATTTAAATACATTAGAGTGGATTTGAAGGTTAAAAATTACATTTGCTAAAATTTTTATCTCTCAAATTTTGCATTAACTCATATCTTAAACTTTACTAATTGATGATCATTTGTGATGTATCATTTAAAAATTAGTATAATGAAATGCATATTTTATGTCAAAATGTAATCCAATTGTGATCTTCACTTATGACATTTCTATGACCACTTTCAATTCACATTTTTCTCACTGAAAAAAATATTTGTTTACTTATTTTAATTGTATTTTGAAATCAATAAAAAATACCTTTTGTTTTGATATATATTTATTTGAAATGCATAAGAGTCATCCATATAAAATTCCTTTTTTCCATTTATAAGTTTACCTAGTCAGAAGTGATTGATTTATTATTATTGATTCATTATTACTAGCTATAGTTTCTGGATTGTTTAGTTTATAGGGAATATGAAATAAGAAAAGCCAATCTCATTTCTCCCACTTATTGCCAATCAAATATGAAAATATTTGACAAGTCACTTTCCACATTATTTACTATAACAAATATAAACATATCACTGTAATAAATTTATGTTTATTTGATGTAATCTATGTAGAAATACAGAGATAAATATTGTGAGTGTCAATATCCAATCAGCCATGTTTTTACCAATAAAAAGTCATACATTCTGTTAGCGATGAGATCACATATATAATAACTAATTCAAAAATCAAGTTGAATGAAAAAATTAAGTTACAAACGGACGATACAAATTTGGTATTACTTTATCTTTCCAAGAAAGAGCCATTAAATACTCATGATTAAAATTTTGAGAATGACTAAATAATTACTTAAATGTAATTAAATTAATACTTATACTTTTAAATAAGGGTAATAATTTAAAATCATCTGAAGTAACCTGAGTAAGAAAGCACATAAAAAGTTCCCAAGTATTAATATCCAAATAACTATTTTTTTTTATTTTATAAAAGGAATCATTTACTGCTAACTATTAGATATAATAAGAAATTCAGATATCATTATTCTATACGATTAAAACTTAATTTCAAATATTTATATTGATGAAGTAAATTTGACATTACTTTTTTCTCAATACATGGCTATTCATATTTATTTACTTTAGAAAAAACAAACAAATCATTATTAAAATGTAATCAAGTTACACTTATGTTATTTTAAAATAACACCTATATAGAGTACATCATATGATTTTGAATTTATTATAGTAACTTAGTAATGTATTAAATCGTTTATATTTTTTAAATGATTTCACCTTTCCTAATGTATGTAAACGTTTGAAAATTAATGATTGGTATGGCAAAATTGCCAACTTGAAATTAAATTTTATTTTTCAAACCGTTAATGTCTGAATGTGTTATTTTAGATAACGAATGCCAATACTTTTGAAACTTTTATATGGTCATTTGTATAGTTTATACTAGATGATTTTTAATTTATTACTATAATTTTGAAATATATATATATATATATATATATATATTCATCAAAACATATATATATATATATATATATATATATATATTTAATAGATGTTCAGATGAAAATATTTACTACATAAATATGAATTTTTTGTTTATAATTACTTAATTAGAAAGCTATTAATAAGAGTTTGCCAATCAAAATGTACCTCTTCAAGACAGAGACAGACAGGAAAAACTATCAATGCTCATGCAATCAAATAAAATTCTATTTCCATTGCTGCTCCTGGTTTAATATGGAGACAAAAGACTGCAGTACATTTATATAGGTGTAAGAAATTGAAGTATAAACGAATTTTTATTTTTTTTATTTTTTCAATAAACCTGTTCACTGATATTTAATGGATGTTTACACATAAATATTTACTACATTGAGCTTTCCATTTATAATTCTTTATTTAGAAAATGCTTACTAGAATATCTGTCAATCAAAGTTAATTGTCCAAGGCTAAGAAAGAAAGAAACACTTCACTTACTAAATATTTCCATTTAACATCTGTTAAATATTACAATATAATAGTTGACCTATCAGTAAAGGCATTTATTACAAAAATTAGGAAATTAAAAAAGTGATACTTTGTTGTTTTTTTATAAATACTTAGCTAAACCACACTGTTTTGTGGTGACTTCATGTTCAGCTTGGATCAGCTGATTTGACTGCTTAAACTCCATTCTGGGTATTTGTATTTTTGCAGTTATTGACTGAAAGTGGAAAAAAACAGCATGATTATCAAAAATAATTTATACAAGAAGTAGCTAGTAAAAGCCATCGAAGTAACAAAAAAAAACAAGGGAGATAAAAGTTATTTAAAAATCACAGCTAGTAACCTTCATGGAAAGAACTCACTGCTAAAAGTTAAATAAGCAAAAGTTGGGGTATTCAAAATTAACCTAGAGACTCACCTATCACTTAAGAGAGAATTACTGAAACTATGAATAGTAATTATCCAGCATACTATAATTTATTTGCAGTTGAAATAACATTGAAAAAAAAACCATTTGTTTATGGGAAGTTTGCCATAAAGAACCAATGGGATTGGGAAGTTTTAATTAAAACATTTTGTTAAAATAACATGTGAAAGATGGTCCCACTTATTATTTATTTGAACTAATGGCTATGCAATATATTTCCCAGGAAATGCACCTGCTCCATACGTATCCTCACCACCAAAATGTGAATGCAATTGATGAATTGGACAATACATGTTTATAGACAATGAAGCCTTTGCAGCCCTGTTTTGTGGTCATGTGGTCCACATAAAAGTTCAACTTGGATGGAGCCAAGAAGCCAAAATGAGTATATATATATATATATATATATATATATATATATATATACTATATATATATATATATATATATATATATTGTACCCTTTTCTATAGGTCAATGATGGTTATAAATGGTCAATTACTAAAAAATTTTAAAATTAATATTATATAGTATTTAATATTATAAATTATAAATGGGCAATAAAAGGTTAATATAATATATTTAATAATATGTATTGTGATGGTGAGAATTGTATCTAGTTCTATATTTTTCTAAATTATTTTTCAAAATGTTATATAATCATTTTAAATGATATAAGTAGCAAATTTATTAAGACAGATAAAACTAGACTAAACACCGGAAATGTCTACGTGACTGTCTGGAATATTTTATATATAAGCACCAGTTTAAATTAATACTAATAATTAAAATATTCAAATAGTATATTATAGAACTGGATGGAATTGTCACACATTATAATAAAAAAATAAGTTTATACATCTTTATTAATTATTGTTTCAAAATTATTTTAGAAGTAATTAAATTGTAATAGATAATAATTAATTTAAAAAATAATAATAGGTTAATATTTAAGTCTATTATGTCTTGATTTTAAAACTTTAGAAATTGTTTACAAACCAAAATAGGGAATGACCTATAAAAAGATAGATCTTGGCAGACAACAAAAATCGCACCAATTAATTGTATAAACAGAGAGAACAAAAATGTGTTGACTCCAGAGCAGAGGTAAAATTTTAAGCTCTTTAAAATTTCTTTCTTTCTTCAATTTATTAGTCAATTTTATTATAGTTTGTAATAAGTATCTTTGAAAGAAACTAACTGACAATTTAAAATCTTCCGAAGAGAATCTAAGAATAAAATTTAAAAAAAAAGTTCTCATAATAATGTTTCACTAACTCCACAGTAACCTGCCAGTGGATTCTATCAAAATATAATCTGAATTTCCAATAAAAAATGGATAGATTCTGAAAACCATGTTATATAATATTTCAAAAATGTTAATGTTGTTCGTTGATATAGTTTGTACAGCATATTATTATGAAAACTGCTTTCGTGCGTATAAAATTAATGAAAGGACATTGTGCGCAAAGTTAATGAATATAATGGAAAATAAATATTATTCATGTAAGAATAAATGGACAAAAAGAATTTTTATGAATTGCTTTCTTTAAGATGACCTGAGCAAATACTCTAGAAATAGTTAAAGGTTGAAAAATGTTGTGTATAAAATAATAATGAATAAAAGTGAAATTTACCAGGGAAAACACTTGCCTAAAGAGAAAAAAATATTTTACAGAGAAATAAATATAAACTATTGGATCCATGGAAAAATGCAATTGGTACCGTAATTATTAGATAATTGTAGTTCAACTAGAAATAAAGACGCATCAACGTGCCGAGGTAATATTCGCCCAAACATTAAAAACTTCAAGGGATAACTAAATAAATGTTTTTTAATATTTTTGAATTAAACATTGAAACTAAAGATCATCTAAACAGTTTGCTAAATGAACTAATTTATTTCAAACTTTAATAAGCCGAAAGAAGAACATTCGGACAAAGAAGAAATAATAAATATTATGGGACTAACCAAGATTTACCGCCAGAAATATATGTGATTATGGTTTAAATTATTTTCTTTATTAATCTAAATTAAACATTAAGTTTTAGATAGCGATAGGGAAACAAATATATTAATTCACAATATAACATTATATAAAATAATATGTTGTGATTTTGAATGTTCAAATAAAATTGTATGTGTGTAGAAATTTTGTATGTTTGCAATGCTCAAAGAGAAAGAAACCTACTACAAACTCTAATAGGAAGGTAAAAGATTATTTTGGTACATTTTATGGTTATTAATGATATAATGTATGTTTTATTTATTTAGATCAGCTGTGAATCGAATGAATGTAATGCAAAAGTTTTATTGTTGTAATTATTGTAAAACGCATTTTGAAAAAACAACACTCTAAACACTTTGAGATGTAATTAGATTTTTTAAAAATATGCATACGATAATCATTTAATGTGTTATTAATGTAATTCAATATAACTGGTGGTTATGTCATATTTTCTGTTAATTTTTACGATTAGGATATTTAAGTGGTATTTTAACAAAATGTAGATGTCGAACCTACAGTGTAACAAAGCAAGACAAATTGTTCTTATGGAATAGGGAAATGTTTTTATATTAGTGAATTTTGTTTATTGTTTTAAAAGGTAGTTAGTTTTATCGATGTTGGATACAGTAAAAATCTTGAGAGATAGTCTGGGTAGTGACTTGGTAGTATGTTGAGATTCGGAAACCAAGAGGATGTATTTAAAAACTAGGATGCTATAGGGAATGAAATAATAAGTAGTTTTAGATGGTAATCAGTGTAGTTAACAAAGCCCTACGACTGTTACACATGTTGTCATGGACAATGTTATTTTATCTTTCTTGTGAATCTTATTAGATGTTTGGTAAAGCTGAATAAATAGCTGCCACATCATGCTTATCACCAGGGTTATCAGACAATGAATGTCGGCCCTATTCACACTGTTCCATACATTTTGAAGTATATATTTTGATAAGTTATCTATCTATCTTCCCAATATCCTATACATCTTTCGCTATCTTTATCTGTATTTGTTGCAACTACATCGTTATTTGATAAGTCTATTGAAAAGAAACAATAGATATTTTAGAATGTATTTCATGCTGTTATTTGAAATAAGAATAGTTAAGTATTAACAAAGAGTAGATTATGATTATTAAAAGAGAGATGCAGATATCCTAAGAAAGGAAGGAGTCAGAGAATTATTTTAATTTTAAGAAATGAACTATAATTTGATAAAAATATACCCAAATAGAAATATACAAAAATATTAAAAATGATTTAACGTTTTCTTATTGTTGATTATATTTAAAAATATAAGTATTGCATATTTAAAGAATGTAATAACATTCAATAATTATAATATATGTGAAACTGAAATAGGTGATAATTAAACTCGTGTTATGGCATTATACATAAGTATGGCTTATGGAATAAATGTATTAGAGTTTACGAGCATTAGAGAACAAACGTTATAAGTAATAATATTTGAACAATATGTAGAGTGACTTATGTAGAGTAACAAGAAAATGTAATTTTTTTAAGAGGAAAAACCATATTGATTGTAAATTTATAATGTTTATAAATGATGTTTATCCACATATATAATTTATAATACTGTAACTTTAATATTAAAAGGTAAAGAATAGTATTACCCATAAAATATTTAGAATAAGTAATATAATAAACCTAATGAGAAATAAATAAATAACTTATAAAAAATATAATAATTTAAATTAACTATAAAAGAAATCTAACAATGTATAATTCAACTATTGTAAGGTTAAAAGAAAGGAGGATATCCCTTGTAAATAAATGTAAATAGATCTGTTTGTTTTTATCTTAATTTTGATTGTTGTTAATAAAATTCTAAAATTTGTTTATTAAAACTTTTGTCTGAGTTTTGTTTTCTCTACATCATTGCATGAATCCATAGGGTATGTTTACCGTCATTAAACTAAGTATATAATTGTTTGCACAAAATATAAAATAGAGAAGTATATTTAATCTTAAATATTTATTGATGTTGTGTAATTGAAATTATAAAATTGCATTGTGTTACTGGTCATAAATCCATTATCATAATGATTTGCGAAATTGTATGCTATTAGTTGCCACTTGCTTCATTTATCAGATTATCTAAACACTGCCACTTACTAATTTATTTTATTACTTAAAGATAAAAAAGAGGATATTAGATTATTAACTAATTTATTCCGGTTATAAATTTGCAATAAAAGAAAAGTTGTACTAGTTAGATTAAACAAAGAAGATTGTGATTATTATTATTATTGTTTTATTATTAATCTAATTTCAGAGTAGTAAATTATGACACAAAATCCCTCATCATATTTTGCTACCTTATTTTAATTTAACCTTGAATAAATTTAAAAACCTGAGATTATTTCATTTGAGCTAGATAATTACTATTATTGTTATTATTGATAAAAGATTGATACTTTAATTGTTAAATGAGTCTTAGTGATTAGAAGTTGCAGAAGTCATAAGAACACTATGTTGTTATTATATGTAATAGTAGTAAAAGGGGGGATAGTGTTCTTATGCCATTGAGGTGGTATTCTATGGGATATGATCTCAATTTAATCTACTTTGTCACCCTTTATTTCCACTTCTAGTCTCATGAATTCTGAAATAGTTATTTGAGTTAGTTTAAAACAGAACCTAAGTTAATTTTAAGAAATCTGAGCTAGTAAAGCATTTAATTGAATATCTCATTAATTATTAGAGCTAGAACCCGGTGAGGCGATTTTCACTATATTATATTATTTATTTTGAGGTGTAGTGGAGCTACACACGATGACAAGGGTAGAATATATATATATATATATATATATTCTACCCTTGTCATCGTGTGTATATAAATACAAATATATATATATATATATATATATATATATATATATTTGTATTTTATAATTTTGAGTGTATTACATATTTTATGTTGTGTACTATATATTTTTTCTATCTATGCATATATTATTCCTACTAATTATTTACTTTTAATAACTTTTGATATGATAACATTTTAGAGGTTTATGTAATGCATCTAGAATAAATCAGCTATGTGCAGATTCCATTTAATTTATTGATTTCTAATCATGGAGGTGACACCTCTTGTTGAGTGTTATAATACCCATGTCATTTAAACATTTCATAATAGGGGTGTTGTATGTAATGTTTGTTAAAACAAATGTAACTGAAACAAAAAAAAATAAAAATAAATGTTACATGCATTTGTAAAAGAAATTATTTGCTATTTTATATTCATTACCCAGTGTTTATAAAGTGGAAAGAGAGTATAGACCAAACTCATTATGTAATGATTTTTTCATTTACTTATAACCTAACCAAATAGTTATTTCAATAAATACATTTATGATATAGGCTGCTGTTACACAAGCCAGTAATTGGTGTAGGGAATAGGAAAATTAAATATTATTTTTTTACTTTTAATATGTTTCTAGTATAATTCATTTATGTTTAAACTTATAGAAATATAGTTGATAGACTTACCCAAATAACCTGAGATAATAAATCATTTTATGAGCTAGCTGATAGAATAAACTTATCGGGGGGTTAAATTAACCTCACTTGACATTGAAAGGTGCTTTATTATCATTATTAGAATGTTCAAACTTTATTTGCATTTTGTCTCATGATAGAAAAAGGAAAGAGAGTATATTCTTGACCAAGGGTGGCATGCAGAGTCTGTCAAATAGTGCAGTCTCTCAAAGGTGTGCAAAGGAGGGGCAAAGATGGCTATTACAAGATCTATAATTGGATAGGTAGGGGTTTAATTTAGCAAGGGGGTGTTTAGATTGACATATTTAAGATTACAACACCCTCATCTAATAATTCCTTAATACTATTTGCATTTAACCAAGATATTACTAGGAGTTATTATCAGCCTTCCAACTTTAAGATATATGTCAATTCATGCTCCATGAGTATAAGGGTCGTTTACTCATAAGACTGAGAGAAGGAAGGTTCAACTGGTATAATATATATTATAAAACAGAATACTTAGGTATATAAGCAATAAAGAATGTTGATATCCACATTTCAGAGGAATTGAGAATAAATACATTTTGTTATTGACTTTTGTAACATTGAATTGTGGATGTATACAGTTAAATCTTCACATTCCAAGAAAGTTGTAGTTGAAATTATATATATATATATATATATATACATATATATATATATATATATATATATATATATATATATATATATATATATATATATATATATATATATATATATATATATATATATATATAAATATTATGCACACAGTCATGTTCCACATTATTCTATATTACAAGCTAACTTAACTCAAGGCAGATAATGCATAAAAAATAATTAAATTAAAGAAATAAAAGATTAGAAATTTTATGATTGATGGTTCAGACATAGGTATAACCATATATATATAATTAATATTAAACAAAATAGAGCAATAGTCTTGCTATTTATTAATAAAATGGTTGCTCTAATTAAAACTTTCTGTAAAACTATGTTATCTTAAAGGACTAGTTATAAATAAATCATTTGTATTCTATATTCAGTAAATATTACATGTTGGAAGTAAATACTTTATAACTTTTTATAGATGGGAAGAAATAGAATAGATGTATATGAGGTAAAGATTGTATAAGAATCAAATTGAATAGATTTGACATGAGTTTTCTAAGGTCAGAATCAATTTTTTTATTTATAATTTTGTAGTGGTAATTAATTATATGGTCCCACTCAGTTATGCCATGACAATGATGCATGAAAAAAGGTATATGGAATAAATGTTAAACACTAATGTTAAAGGACGAAAAGAGAAATTTTATTGCATACAAACCACTTTTTAATCACATTGCATTTAATAGCCATTTATGTCTGTATTTAAATTTAGCCAAGCTAATAATAATTAAAATTGTATAAATACATACCGAAGTTTAATATATATATATATATATATATATATATATATATTATTATATATATATATATATATATATATATATATATATATATATATATATATATATATATATATATATATATTGTAACCTAGTGTTATTGACACTTGGTTTACTTGGCATTATTTCTGCAGGAAAACAATGCTATTCTTTAAAGAAATAAAAAGATAAAATAACAATAGCAATAATTGATTAATAAAGTATGCTATTCACTCACTTTGGTATGTTTTGGATGAATAACTAATAGATTTAATAATGCAATGTCATTTTGAAAGAGAGAACATGAATAATTTAATTGAGATATTAATAATTAGAGCAAATTAATATGGTATAAAAGCTAAACAGTAATTGATTTTGGATGGGTAGAGGGGAGAGTGGATGAGTGTCTTATCATAAAGCACAATAACTTCTGGTAATTTCTTTTTGTAAAAAAAAAAAAAATAAAAAAAAAAAAAAAAAAAGAAAAAAAAAGAATGTTTAAAGAATTATACATCACTGATTGTTAATTTAATGTATTTATTATTATTTTTTTTATATTGTCAAAGTACTTTGTAATCCAGGTAAATAATACTAAAACTATATGATTGTAATAGGTTTTTCCTTTCTTTTGTTTATGTTATAATCAAATGATTATTTTTCTGGAAGAGGTCGCTAAAATAAAAAAAAAAACAACAACAAAACGAAACAACCAATTTCATAATCAAGATCATTTTTTTTTGAAAAAAAAAAAATAGATAGTCTGCTTTTAGTTTTCAAGGAAGGAACAGTGCTGAAATTTGGTAACTCATTTTTTTTCATTTTATTTTGCAGAAATAAATGTAATCAAAGTAAAATTTTAATAATATAATGTGTGGCTAAAATTTTTTGATAAGATATCCTGATTTTCTTTGCCATCTACCTATTTAAAGACCTTTTATACTTAAAAATTTATTGTCTCGCGCTAAAGTTCAAAAATGACAGATGTAACTAAACGAGTCACAAAAAGTGTTATTATGTCTAAATTAAGGAAGATAAATGATTTCCAAGAAAGAAATAATTATTTATTAACTTTATGTCATTTATTTATATTTTCTTGGTATAGAAAGAAAAAAAAATAATTGAAAGAAATATTTTGAAACCAAGGAAAATCAACTAGAAACATTTTCACGCTCTTTCTCAATATTGTCTGCCTTTACAAGTAATGTAGTTACATACGTTAAAATATGTTTTATTCACCAAGAATTGTCTGGAAATAATAATAATGATAAATAAGATTAAATTATGCACCTGTATATTTAAAAAAAAAAATAAAAAAAATATAAACTTTCTCAGAGTAAATATAGGAAAAGCCATATAGGGGCATTCTTACGGAGAAGTTACCGTTAAAAAAAAATTATAATTCATAAAGTATGAACAAAACCAAATATCTTAGTGACTTAATGATAAAAATAAATGATATATGATATTATACATCAGTTGGAATTATTAAAACTTCATGTACACGTAAATTAACTGCAGTTATTATCATAATAGTCTCTCAAAAAATTGCGCATTTTCGTCCATAAGTAAGCTAGCTAATAAGTATACGTATCGTCAATAAAAAAAATATTGTGTATGTTTATCATCTATAGTCAAATATTCGTCTATGTTAGAAGTCTATTTTTTTTTCTTGGATCCCAAAAATTGTAGTAGTTTAATTCAAGTAAGAATTAATCTTCAATTCTGCTATATGTTTCTTTACCTAATTTATTAAACGCACAAAATAAGAGAAAACTTTTATTTAAAGGAAATAATACCATGCGTTTATTGTTTTTAAACTTGCTTCATGAAATATGACTGGATAAAGCTCTTCACCTGGACCAATTGCTCAACAGAAAAACATTTTCTAATGAGAGAGTATGCACTTGTTAATTAATGATTGTTTAAAACTAAGTTATAAATGATATGTATTTTTTTTATATCACATAGATTAAAGTCTGTATGGTCAAGTGATATTTAATAGCCTTGTAATGACAAAGGTATGTTTTAATATAATTATTATAAGTTAAGTTGATATTTAACACGAAAGAAAAAAAATCTATAAAATATGTTTTAATTATTACATACAATTGTAGGTAGAAATTTTGTATGTTAGATATGTAAAAGAAAAATATTTAGATATTTAAGGGGTAAAATAAATATTGAAAATTATCAGAAGTAACTAAAAAAAAAAAAAATGCTATAACAAAATATTTCTTGTTAAAGTTTTGAAACGAATTTATACAGTATTAATTGAGGAATTTATTCCTAATTATTCTTAAATAACACATCCACTTTATTTAGTTTAAGATAGTATGCTACCAACTATTTTTGAATGTTCCTTTATTAAAATTAAAATTATTATACTTTTATTCTATGATGTCCATTGATTTCAGATGTTGATCAAAGTATACCCGGTAACATAAGTTTATTATAATCAGTGTATTTACTTATCCTGCCCAGATATAGCATTGGTATATGCTTAATATTTGCATAGGTAATAATTATAATGTATTTATTTTGTGGGATGAAAAATGATCTCCCCAAAAGCTTTGTTTTCCATGAGAGGAAGATTTTAAATATAATGTTCGGCTATGTTTATAACCCAAGTGATGGATTCTCTTAGATAGGACGTTCAAGAATTTATCTAGCATTTACTATGCTTCATTCGTTTAAATCCCAGGAGAGGATTGTATTTGGTGTGTGTTCGTTGTATGCCCAAGTAAGAGGCAAGAAACCACCAAAATATTTTAATGTAGTAGATTACTTTACAGACCTTCATGGTTATTCCATAATCCTCATGTGAAAATAAAGATAGCTCTACCATGGAAGGTGTTGATTATTGTGCTTAATTTTGAAAGTTCGGGCAAGATAAAGGTTATATTGGAGGTGTTAGTTCCTCAAGATCCACTTTAGTATAAATAGTGCATTAGTAACTAAGATCAATATCTGTATTGTGCTGCTAAATATTGCTAGTATTTGACAAGTAAATCAATGGAGAAAGTAATTAAAATTGCGTAATTTAAAACACTTATTTACTGAAGGAATATTCAAAGGCAATATTTAATTCTGGTTAGTAATTAAATAATACTCATATTTCAAAAGTATACGTATGAGTAAAATTTGTATGATAACTTAAGTTAGCATTAAGTTAAATGTAAGATGGTAAGTGTAACTTCTGATAAATGGCCTATAATTAGAATAGGTTATCCCATTAAAGACCATAAATAAAGTAAATGTATTAGAAATAAATTTAATATTTTGCATATTGCATATGATGGGATTAATCATTTAAAAAAAAAAAAAAAAAAAAAAATTAGTTAGTCAATAATTTTGAATAAAAGCTTCTACAAGGTTACCAAAATGTAATAAACAATGTATTGGTAATGAAATGTATTTTTAGTTAATCAATCCATATGATTGCATACAGGAGAAGTAGTAACCTCTAGTCCATAACCAAAAGAGTATACAGATTAATGTCAGTTATATTTTATATTTTTGTATTACTATGGGATTATTGAATAAATGTTCATATTTTTTTTTTGTGATTATAATAAATTATAGTCTTGTTAAAATTTGTTGTAGATTCATTTTTTTGTTTTTATATGCTAAATATAAGTGTTTGCACAATATTTGCAAAACCTTTTCTTGAGTCCGAAATCATTCCAAATTCTTAAAAACTTAATATACCAGATAAATAAAGTTAAGCAGATCGGAATATGTCATTATATGTTAGTTTAATGATAATTATTTATGGAGTTGAAAACTTAAGACTAAACATTCACCTTTGTATAAAAAAAAAAAATGAATTTATTCCCAAACCATTAACTTTGGTTGCACATTATTCCATTCCCATTTAGTTAAATTGTCTAAGTAATAAATCTTAGTTATATTATTGTGTTGTCATGGATGATGGAAGGACACAAAAAGCACCCTTGTCTTTTTATTATTCTGACTGAGATTCTAAAAAAAAAAAAAAAGGCTGTGTTATTCAAAATTATACGTCATTATTGAATAGAATTATCATCTCTTTAAATAATATAGCAGTTGATATGAGAGATGAAGACACATTGAATTTAAGTAAAATAAATGTTTCCTATAGCCGACCAGAATGCCAGTCATATGCGACAACACAATACTGCCGAGCATTTCCTTACATGAAACAAAGAACCCTGAGATTAATATTATTATAATTATTCTTTAAATTAATAAGTGATCAATTATTGTTGTTATTACAATCGTGGCATGGCTTAAGAGAATTGAATGTACAATTGTATTATATGAAAGGTATTTTAGATCATATTGGAAAATTAATGGATATGTTGCTTTATTTTGGTTGCCTTAAACACAACCTGAAAAATTAGTGTCACAAGTGCAAATAAACTAAACTAATAAAAATATTGGGTGCAAATAAATAAATAAATTTCTATTAAAATAAACTATATAAATAAATACTGGGTTAGAAATAAATAAATAAACTAATAACTAAACTAAATAAATAAATAGTGGGTTAGAATATATAACATAATGAAGTTATATATGTGTATATATTGTAACAGGGACACAATGATTGAAAGCTTACCTTCCCTTCTATTTATATATATTATGGAATTCTTAAAATTCAAAAATCATCCACCTCCTGCTACTGCAAGCAGAGAGAACATATGGACATAAACAGATCTATATCCATACTTGACCAAACCTGTAACTATATGGGTATAGCCACAGGTTATCTTTCCCGGTCAACTGTCTCTTGACTGCTGTAATAGTTAAAGAGTTACAGCACTTGGATCATTTATAAATTTTAATGAGATCAAAATACTGCACTACCAGCCTCACATGTTTATTCGGTACTCAAAAGAGTAATAATTACCCACCCCCAAACCCTACAATTATATTACTGTTTGGAGTGATAAAGAACGAGATGAAACATATTTAAATCAATAAAAAATATTTAATACAATAAATTAAACAACAAAAAATACTTTAAATCATTTACACAACAATAAAATAAATTATCTGCTATAATGCTACGATTTCAATATTTAAAAAATATCCTATAAATGATTGTACATTTATAATCATCACTTTATGTATATAAAAAAATTTTAAATGTATCACTCAAATTAGGAATTTGGAAATTGTCTAAATTAAAGATATGTGCACATATAAATGTGAAGGTGTAGTATACATATTTTACCTAGGTGTATTGAGTCTCTGAAGTAAGTTGAGATCTTGCTGACTGGTATGTGGACTTCCTCCACTTCTTTAGCAGGGAACAGTCACTCTTAGGTTGTTTTTGGTTTGTGTGAACTCTTCTGTATTAGGACATCAAGGACATGGCAAAATGAACCCTCTGGCAGGTGCTACATCGGCAGTTGTTACATGTAGATGGGAACCATTAGAACATGGTGAGTCTGAATCGGCCAGCGTTCACGATGGCCCTTAGCCCTCCATTCCTGATGCATCACCGATGTTATAAATCATATCTTGTTCAATTAATGATTCCTCCTAATGTTCGAGTCCTTCCACTACGTATCTGTTTTTTCTCTTGTTTTTTTTGTAAACTTTAAAGACACTTAGATTTGTGTTTCTCCTGATTATATCTACTTATTTTCTAGAGCAGTGCTTCCACGAATGTCTCAACAATAAGTCTCTCCTCTACTATTTTTTTAATTAAAAAATTTGACATTCCTTTATTCTTTTGACCCTTTGTTTTTAGCTTTCATTCACAACTTTCTTTTTTCTTAATGTGCCTTTGGCCATTTATATTGATGTACCCTTATACAATCTCATAGCAATATGTACATTTATTTCTTATTTCTTTTTTTTTTAATTAAACATATATTCTAATAAAATGTTTATTTATTTTGACAAGCATTAATTGTTGCAGTCTTTATCATACTTCATACATACTCCATACATGCATTTCATTTTATCATCAAATGTGTGCTTTTATGATCCAGATCCTTGTCTTTTGGTCATGTTTTAAATTTCTATTTTACTCTGATTTAAGACACTTCAAACTTTACCTTTTTTTCTAAATCACATTTTAGTTCGTATTTCATTTATATTTCTTTATCACTATTAATTTTACTAATATACAATTTCAATACTTCTCACTTTAATTTTTTATTTCTTAAAATCTTGACTTTGGAAGGTAAAAGATAAGATTCTTTTTGATTCTATTTCCCTCTCTTTTATTAATTAAAACATTTCCTTCTTCATAAGTTTTAAATTCTTTTGCTAGTATTCCAAAACACAATATTTAATATTATTTAAATGTTAAATATCTATATGTGTGGTTGCAGTATGTATGATCATCACATTATACCATTCCCCTCCTTTTAAAATTTAAAAAAAAAATTTAATGCATTGAAAGCTAGACACTCCTAAATATAGATATGAACCTTTCATATCCATGTACTCCTAATATGACTTAGTGATGAGATTATCTCTAGAGAGGTGACCAGGCAAATTTCATTTTTACTATGATGATCCAACCAGCATTACTAAACCAATTTAATGTCACTATAAACAATACGTGTGTTTACTTCTGCCTCCTACTTGTATATACAGGTTCGAGTCCACAGGATATCTCTGTGACTCGATTAAACCTGTTCATACCACACATTTTACAAACAATAACCATCTAAGTGACAACACTGGTCACTATTCTGAGGTGGGTTGGGAGGCTAGCATTTTTTATTATGCAGCTCATCAATGATCTCAGAATACTTACTGATAGCTCATATTTTTATAAAGGGGTACTTTCCTCATACATTGGTTTCTAATCCATTGACTCATGGTATCGTAACTGGAAATTTTAATCCAGTGAGTCATTATGAGAAGGGGATCTCTGTTTCTGTCTTCTCTATCTAATAAGATCTGGTGACCGTAGAACTCACACATGAATGCATAACTGAGATGGCTCACCATATACTGCTAAGATCCCACCTACAAACATCTATCCCTACATACCCTCCACCTCTCTCTACAATCTCACACTACTATCTATATGATGATTTGTCTTAGTTTGGGTAAAGTCCTTTACACTGTTTGGCCTTTTACTGGCTCATTCTTATTTTATATTATCATGATCAATATTTCCTAATTTCATAAGTCCATTTTCCATTATTCATGATCCAATTCCATTTCCAATCTTTTCCAGTGAATCCATCCTTTATTAATGATTGCACTTATGTTTTATCTGACAATTGACTTTCTCTATTGGACTCATATCTGCCTCCTCTGGGATGTGGATTTTGATCCCTACATTCTCAGTTCTCAGTCCTGTCATATGGATGCTTCCATTTCATCTCCAATCTTGGTCATCCCATTTTCCTGTCTGCTTGGGTTCCACTCTGTAGAATATCTCCGGTTTTCTTTCCATCATCCTCCACTAGAATCCCATCCATTTTTTATTGTATGTAGTTCTTTTGGAGGTGGTCTCGGTTTATATTCCTCATCCTTCTGGTCAGTCCTGGTGGTATCCAATGCATTTAGCAACTCAGACACATGGTCCATCATCTTCCTCTCTGGATTAATTAGTGTCTGTTCTATATCTCTCAGGAACCCATGCCTAGTTATCCAGATTATTTGCATCTCACATAATGGGTTTGCTGTCATCATCCATAACTTGGCTACTTGATGGTGGAAGAATGTTGTAAATGATTCCCCCAGTCTCCATTTTTCCTCTGTTATCTGAAGTAGCCTGTCTTCTTAGAGTTCCTCATTCCAATAACTGGTCCTCAAAGATAACCTGCAAATGTTGTGGGCTTCTGGAACAGGAAGTTCCATAAGACTTGTGATTCACCCTGCAAGTGACTGCAGGTGACCACTATCTTGGCCTCCTCATTCATCCTACTAAACTTGAAATACTGTTCCAGGCTTCCCAAGTGCTCCATAGGACTTTCTCCAGGATCTCCAGTGAAATCCTGTATTTTTAGAAATTTGTTGAAGCCGACAGGATAATCCATGTGATTACCACAGCTCATATCTGTACATTCTCCAGTGGTTCTTGGTTATATGCCCTTTACATCGGTATTGGTGCTGTTATTGGCTGACCTACTTATCCACTTTTCAAATTTTGTGTCTAACCTTTCTACTGCTTTCACTATCTGACTTATATCCCCCAGCATACTCATCAGCATCCTATTATCTTCTACTCTTGTCACTTCAACTTCCTCTTCTTTATCTAACTTTCTTGTTCCCCTTTTTGGCTGTCCTAGGTCTACCCTCAGCGCAAAATCTGCTGACTCTCTATCTATACTCTCAGCCCTATCTAATTTGTCATATTCATATGACTCCATGCCCTTTTGTTCATCCCACATGATTTCCCTGTCATGTCTATTTACTGTGTCCTTTGTCTCTGACTGCTGGAGGAAGTTATTTCTAATTTCTTCTACGGCTTCAGCAATTCTTTTCTGGTTGTCCATTTCTATCTTTATCCACCATTCTTCCATCCTTCTCTCTTCTCTGTACAGATATTCTTTCATGAATTGCTGTTGCTCAACCCTCATTTGCCTTAGAATATCCATTATATCACTATTGTTTATTTCATTTTTTACTTCTCTCTCCTTATCTTCATTCCCTTCTCTTACTTTCTTTTCTTGAAGGTCCATTTTAGCTTGGGACCTTGTATGCATATATATCAATTTATTCAACCCTTGATCTGTGTTTGTTATTATTATTTTACTGAACTCTTCCAAATATATTTATACAAAAAAATCCTTTCTACTGACTCTTTGCTTTTCACTGTGATTAGCTATTTAGTTCTTTATTAAATGTTAGTTAGCATTTAGACCGATATCCAACCCAAAACCCACATACTCTGGTTCACCATCTTGTCTGCCTGCCTTAGATTCATTTGACTGCCTGTCCCACCTTGATGTCTGTCCTATATTTACCCTACTTATGCAACTCTTACTCACTATGCTCCAATAAATAATGCTCTTATGTATTTCACCTTTAACTATAATTTCAACTAAATTTGAGTTCCTGATATAGGTTAGTATTAAGGGTGTTCATTTATTGCTTAACTTCATTAAGGTTTTCGCAAATTCACCCACACATTTATTTATTTATTTATTTTTCACTTTTAATATCCTCTGTTACACCTTCTATTTGCACTCTACTTATCACTTTATTATAATGGCTATAAAATCCTACAAATATTTTATTTTCAGCTTAACTGAGACACGCTATTATTAAATTACATATATATTTTTTCAACTTCACTTATATACATGACTATTGTAGAGTCCTACATATATATTTCTTCACTTAACTTAGAATCGTGATTCTTTTATTATTTAACTTTTATAATTAAAACCTTATTGAAACTGTTTTATTTTCTTTGACTGAAACAATTTATATTTCATTACAGCGATTAGATCGAGACAATCTATTCTTTGTTAGTTACAATTATATTTGAATCATTCTTGTCTTAGATTAAATACGTCACTACGCATTTCAAAACTTTCTTAATATTCAAAAACATTTCCCCCTCTTTCTATCCTTTGTACACATCTGACATCGAAACACATATAGAAAGTATTATAAAGAAAAAAAAATTCCCTTCATCTTCGCTTCGCACCACTCTGACTTACAATGCTAAATTTATATATTTTGAAAACATATTTTTGTTTATTTTTAAAAAAATATTTACGTTATTTTATAAAATTTATTCAACATGTGATCATTAATTGCACAGCAATAGATATCCCAGACTGGGCCTCAAAATGTAATGGGAACATAACAATCAAAAGATTTTTTCCCTTTTATTTATGTATAATACAGAATTCTTAAAATTCAAAAATTGTCCACCCCCCGCTACCACAAGCAAAGAGAACATATGGACATAAACAAATCTATATCTGTACTTGACTGAACCTGTAACTATATGGGTATAGCCCCAGGTTATCTTTCCCAGTCAACTGTCTCTTGACTGCTGTAATATTTAAAGAGTTACAGCACTTGGATCATTTATAAATTTTAATGGGATCAAAATACTGCACTACCTGCCTCATGTGTTCATTCATAACTCAAATGAGTAATAATTACCCCCCCAAAACCCTATGAATATATTACTGTTTGGAATGGTGAAGAACAAGATGAAACAGATTTAAATCAATAAAAATATTTAATAAAATAAATTAAACAACAAAAAATACTTTAAATCATTTACACACAATAAAATAAATTATCTGCTATAATGCTATGATTACAATATAAAAAAAAGATCCTATAAATGATTGTACATTTATAATCATCACTTCGTGAATATAAAAAAAATTGAAATGTCTGTATCACTCAAATTAAAAATTTGGCAATTGTCTAAATTAAAGATATGTACACATATAAATGTAAAGGTGTAGTATACATATTTTACCTAGGTTTATTGAGTCTCTGAAGTAAGTTGAGATCTTGCTGATGGCTGCATTGATTTCCTCCACTTCTTTAGCAGGGAATGTTTGCTCTTAGGTTGGATTTGGGTTGTGGAACTCCTCTGTATTAGGACATCAAAGATATGGCAAAATGAACCCTCCAGCATGCACTATGTTGGCAGTTGTTACATGTAGATGGGAACCATTAGAGCACGATGAGTCTGAATCAGTCAGTGATTGCAATGACCCTTAGCCCTCCATTCTTGATGTGTCACCAATTTTATAAATCATATCTTGTTCATTGAATGATTAATCCTAATGTTGGAGTCCTTCCACTATGTATCTGGGTTTTCTTCTGTTTTTTTTCATAAACTTTAAAGATTCTTAGGTTTGCATTTCTCCCAATTATATCTACTTATTTTCTAGAGAAGTGCTTCCATCAATGTCTCGACAAGAAGGCACTCTTCTACTATTTTTTTTAAATTAAAAATTCCACAGTCCTTTATTCTTTCAATCCTTTGTTTTTAGCTTTTATTCACACCTTTCTTTTTCTTAATGTGCCTTTGGCCATTTATATAGATTTACCCTTACACAATCTCATAGCACTATATACATTTATTTTTTATTTATTTTTTTTCTTTTAATTAAACAGATATTTTAATAACATGTTTTTTTTATTATGACAAGCATTAATTGTTGCTGTATTTATCATACTTCATACATACTCCATACATGCATTTCATTTTATCGTCAAATTTGTGCTTATATGACCCAGATCGTTATCTTTCGGTCATGTTTTAAATTTCTATTTTACTCTGATTTAAGACCCTTAAAACTTTACCTTTTTTTCTAAATCACATTTTAGTTTGTATTTCATTTATATTTCTTTATCACTATTAATTTTACTAATATACAATTTCAATATTTCTAACATTATTTTTTTTCTTAAAATCATCACTTTGGAAGGTAAATGATAAGAATCTTTTTGTTTCTATTTTCCTCTCTTTTATTAATTAAAACATTTCTTTCTTCATAAGTTTTAAATTCTTTTGCTAGTATTCCAAACACAATATTTAATATTATTTACATGTTAAATATATATGTGTGGTCACAGTATGTGCAATCATCACAGTATATATATATATATATATATATATATATATATATATATATATATATATATATATATATATATATATATATATATATATATATATATATATATATATATATTGTAACCTTCTGAATAGGCACCAGAAATATTGATTGTAATTATGAAGCACTCTTTCAGCAACAGCCTATAGCATCTTACTAAAAACAATGAAATAACCTGAATTTTTTTTTTTTTTATTAATGACCTAACACTATGTTTAAAATCACTTATAGATATAATTTGGAGGTTTTGAGATGTTTAATATTTTAGTGAGTAATAATGATAGAAAAAGGTTGGCTTGTCACAGAAGTTGTCAGTTTAGTTTAAGTTGATTCAATTTTGTTTTATTGGTCAGCAGAACAGTATTGATATTTGTTTAGATAAATTTCCTCATTAGTAGCTTATAATATTTCAATCCATAGTGTAAATAGTGCAATATGTTTAGCTCATCATCATAGAAACTGTCAGTTCAGTCACATCAATTTAGTACCTGTAGTACATTATTTGTAAATGGTGATGTATGCTTGTGCCATCTTTCACCCTTCATTTTCACTTCATGTACTTCATTGTACCACCAAATATCATGTCTTAAAAGCAAAATATTTGATTTCATAACCAATAACATGAATAACCAGTTTTGTGCATTTTAAATAAATTAATGAATCACTTGGCTGGTGGATTATTAAACAACAAAAAACTATTAAATATTTTATTTGCTAAAATAACTATCAGTAGTTTTATTCTGTTACTTTATAAATACAACATATTTTATTCTTAGTTCAATTTAATTTATTTTTTATAGACAAAATGATTTTTTTCTTTCTTCCTTTTTCAAGACAATTTTTTTTTTGCATATTTTTCTGCAAATTAAGTTTCAGTGCAATGGGTGAAGCAATTATGTTTCTAGAGATCTTTGAACTTTCAAATGACCTTGGATTATTGGAAGAACACATGCTTGGGTAATACTCTAAAATATATAAAGGGAATTTTTTTTACAAAAAGTTGACTTCACTTGACTTCACTCTGCTTTCTGATTTCATCATTTCTCTCTCAATATGAGTTTTTATAAGGTTATTATTCCATGGTTGAAGACCTGAAGTAACAATATTATCAATTGTCTGGATGGAAAACAGCTCAGAAAATCTACTGGGAAAAATAAAGAAGTGAGATGGAAGCCTATACAACAGTAAAACAAGGTATATCACTTGCTTTTAAATGAACAGTTTAAATTCTAAAATCATTATTTGAAATGCATATGTGTGTCTATATTATAAACTCTTTAGGTTTAATTTCTAACATTAAAAAATTAATGGAAATGTGTATTTATATTTCAAAACTATTTCACTTAAATCTTAATTCTAATATTAAAGAAGTAACTGGAATGGATAGATTTTATTATTTTGAAAAAAATTTGAACTCCTTCATTAAATATTTCAATGACTCTTTATTAATAATTTTTGCTAACTATAACATAATGAAGTTTAAACAGAAAGATGTGTGTGAATAATTTACTACTTTAATATTATTATTATTATTATTATTATTATTATTATTATTATTATTATTATTATTATTATTATTATTATTATTATTATTATTATTATTATTATTATTATTATTATTATTATTATTATTATTATTATTATTAAACATTTACCTAACCATTTGTATCTAAAAATAAAAACAAATGTGTAACATATAATTTAATGGATTAATTACTGACTTATCTCTAATTGTGCAGATAAGTGAATGGATAGAATAGCATAAAATGGAATGTGAATTTCTTTTATTTATTGTTCTCCTTGTTTGCAGTTGAATTTTCTTATTAAAATATGTTATCAACAAACTTTCCTGAATTTAAGTGGATTTTATAAACTGATTACTTATGTGCTTTGTGCTTGGCTCTTAAAAACTAGGAACAAATGCTTAGATATATCTAATTAATTAAGTAATAAATTATTGCTCTACTTATGCCTAATAAATATTTATTGCCATAATGAAGAATTCTCGTAAGTAATAGATCCAAATTAATATTATTTATCTCCCTGCAGCAACTTGTTAAATGTCTATCAATATTTATAATTATGCCAATCATCATCATCATTTAGTACATGACTAAGAAATGTTGTTTACAAACTATGAATAAACTATTATTATTTTGTTAGCATTTAATATACCTTATGATTTTATTTTTATTATATTATTATTGCTTTCATCAAGAAGATCTCAAAAGTATGTTATGGAAAATATTATACTGGGTATTTAGTATTATTTTAATATAGTTTTTATAGTGTGCTCATATTTCTATATGCACATGTTATTGATAGAAATATCCATTCACTGTTAAGGGGTAAACAGCTCATTTTGAAAGGGATTGTGAGGATTGATCTGATCTGCCCCTTGTGTCAGAGAGAGGATGAGACTTTTGATTATGTAATTCACTCCTGCCCCATCCTTTGGATAATGAAGAAGGCAATTTTTGAAAGGAATAACACTGACTACTACCTAATAAAATCACTAAAGGAAAGCATTAAGACAAGTGTCTTCACAATAATAAGGAATTATATTTTCATTACCTACTCTATCTGGACTGCCAGATGCAAAAAATATTCAATTTTACAATATTTTAAGAGATTAACATCTTCAAAAACCTCACCAAATTAAAAAGACGAGATCAGCTTATCACCCTGAAAGGTAATTTTATGGAGACTTGGAGCCTACTTACAATCCCAGATTAGTAATTCAATCCCAGATTAGTGACTAAATAACCTAGTATTTAATACATTGACATATTCTTGAAGTTAATTAGGTTTGAACTAGCATCTTCTGGTTATCCAACAAATTACTTCCATTGAGGAATTATTTAGATAGTTATTGATCATCATTTTGTAATGACTCTAACATTAATTGAAGTATATTACCATGAGATTTCTGTTGTTAATTGACTGTATAGAACCCATTTTCTTCATTGTAAAATCTACAAATTTTGTATGTAATTATTTTTGAAAAATTACTCATATCTAATCAAACTAATGAAATAGCTTTTGTAACCTTTTTATTATTGAAATAAAGTATTTATTATTTTTAAAAGAATAAAAATAAAAATAAAAAGCCAAAGTATCCTCATTGGTTTACTACATGAGAACTTATAGTAATGAAAGAAAATAAAACATTCAAGAAGATAAATAATGTATTTTGACAAAAATATTGCAGTGTATCAAACCATTTGTCTATAGAAAAATGCAAAGGGTGCATAAGAAATTTATATTTATTATTTTTTTATATGCAGAATGATAAACAACATTTTCTATTAACTTTAATTATTAATAATGATAATGACAGTGACATCTATTTAGTAAAACTATTGACATTTCCTGATATAAATGTATTAGTGACTTTATTAGAATAATAAGAGCCTAAAAGAAGAAAAAATAGGGGAGACAAATTTTATGAAAAATTATTTACTAATTGTAATATCATATAAATAATAATTAGTAATTGTATTAACATGTTAAATATGGATTATTCAGAAGAAAAAATCTGAAAACTTTATAATTCTACTGACAAATATTTTAAAGTATGCTGAAAGATAGAGAACATTTCTAATGTAATAAATGTCTATTAAACATTTAAATACAAATTTATTGAATGTAAAATATTTTTTTACCAATGATATATTAAGTATGAACTTTTTTTATAGAAGAACTTCCTATTATTATTAAGAAATGAGTTTTACTTATATTTTTCTTCATGTTTTTCAATTATGCTAAAGAATGGATGAGTATGAAAGGAAGAGAATGGGAGAAAGAAATCACTTTCATTTCAAGTAACTATTGGTGATTGTCATAACAACATTTCTCCCATGGTAAATATTTTATTAAGTTCAAGGAATTGAAGAAAACCTTTTGTTTTTATTACTTTAGTATATGAGCTATAGTGTTAAAAATGATATTAATTACTCATATGTTGTTAGTTTTAAATTTAAATATTTTAGAATTTTTAGATATATAAAAAAAGAAACAGAAAATTATCTTTGTTCCTGATTATGATTCTATAATGTAAAAGAAGTTATATCTTCCAGAGTGTCATTGATAATAATTATAAAATATTATAATAAAGATAACTTAAATTTATTTTTTAGTATAAGATATTGGTATTGAATTATGTAAGCCAGGAATCAGATAAAATAGATTGTGGAATATTTATTATGTGGATCTTTATATAAAGATATACGATAGAAAATTGAATATATTTATTATAATTTTAGTCTGATTATAAAAGTGTATGTATAATAGATCTCTGAATAAATCAAAGGTAACTGACTTATTATATTTTATGATGAACAATATTATAAACGACTTGTGTGTTTATTTTAATCTTTTTGAAATTAAACTGAGAGAGTGCAAACCTCTCAAGCGCTTAGCCAATCAGATTGCAAATATTGAGATAGAGAATTTAACAAGAAAAGAGTGGTTCTACTTTCATCTTTACTTGTCTTTCTATATATCCATGCCAGTCCAAAGTACTTAGATCTGAAAGTGTGAATCTTAAATATCTTCACACTCAACTCACTGAGTTCTAATTATAAACATACAGCGTGAAATCTTTCGATTTACTATGCAGTAGTTTTTTTTTTTTTCGATGTTATAACTTGCAGCAATATATGTAAATAATATTTAATTTCAATACCATCTGCACTTTGTAAAAATAAATATTATTTACATATATTGCTGCAAGTTATAACATCGAAAAAAAAACTACTGTGTAGTAAATCGAAATATTTCATGCTGTATGTTTATAATTAGAACTCAGTGAGTTGAGTGTGAAGATATTTAAGATTCACACTTTCAGGTCTATGTACTTTGGACTGGCTTGGATATAAAGAAAGACAAGAAAAGATGAGAGTGGAACCACTCTTTTCTTGATAAATTCTCTGTCTAAGTATTTGCAATCTGATTGGCTAAGCGCTTGAGAGGTTTACACTCTCTCAGTTTAATTTCAATACCATATGTGCTTTGTAAAAATAAATATTATTTAATATTTTTGATATGTTCAAAGTATGAATATGTGAGGAATAAATTTGGATATTGTTTTAAGAAATGGTGAATAATATTTTTATGTGATGTTAAGGGTTTATACAGAATGTTTGATGGAAAGTAGTGGTACAGAAAGATACTTTTATTGAGGAATTTTTTAGTTGTAGGGATGAGTTATTTATTGTTAAGTATGATGCAGCATAAAATAAGTTAGAAAATTTGTGAGATATGGATAGTAACATTGTTCAAAAATCTGTAAGAGTTTAAAAATAGAAACTAAGATAGAAATTAATGTTGACACAAGAAAATGTGTCTGTAATTTACACATTCTATGATATTGTCATTTCTTATAGTTTTATAAGGCATACATCCCACTTTTGTAATCGCAAAATCACACTGGTATATATATATGTTAATTCTAATGTTTTCACGGATAAAAGATGTCATATTATTATTACTATTTGCGGGATATTCCGTGTAGTGAAAAAGCTAAATGCTGACGTTTCAGTACAATATCAAGTACCTTCCTCAGAGCGTCCTCTTTCTCAAATCATAAGAATGCATGTGAGATTTAAAATCGTTTTTATCGTTTTCTTTCTCCTCATATTTAAATTCTATTGGTTGAGAAGTTTTAAAATTTATTTTCTCTTCCAATAGTTTCTTCCAAATGTTGTTAATCTTCTTTAACTCACACCTTTCATTTATGCTCTTGGGCCTTTTAAAAATCTCTATAGCTTCTCTTAGCAATCTCTGGTCATATTGTTCAATTTTTGCTAAAATATTTGTTTTTTCAAAATTGATATCATGATTTGTTAATTTAATATGAGAATAAATAGCTGATGAATTGGATTTTTCTCTCACTGCCAGAATGTGTTCTTCCTTTCTAATATTTATTCTACGATTAGTCTGTCCTATATATGTATGTGGACAGACCCTACATGGAATTTCATACACACCATGACACTCCAAAGCAATATTATCTTTAGGAAGAGGAAATATTTCACTAATTTTTTTATAAGTAGTGTAAATTGTGTGAATATTATTATTCTTTAAAATGTTACCAATTCTATCAGTTACTCCTTTAATATATGGCAAAATTGTCTTAATTTTTGATGTATCAAAATCTTTTTTCTTTTGATATGTATAAGCCATATTAATAATTTTGTAATTAAAACCATTATGAAGAAACATTTTATTAGTAGCAAAAAGGTCCCGGTGAAAATGGCTATCATCAGAAGGTCTCTTTGTTCTATTCAATAATGTCTTTGCCACTGAAAATAGTTGTGCAGGATGGTGATGAGAGAAACTAGCTCGTTTTTTGACTTCATTTTTACAGCCGCATTTAACAACGATGTCATCATATGTTAAAGATGCTAATCATTTTCTTGAGCTTATCCGGGATATTAAATTGACTAAGAATGATATTTTGGTAAGTTTTGACATTGTTTCACTTTTTACTAGTGTACCTGTAAATGAAGCGATTCAAGTTTTAAAAAATATTCAGTTGCCTAATTTTGCTGTGGTTTTGATTGAACACTGCTTATCGAATACATTTTTTGTTTTTGATGGGGAGATGTATAAACAAACATCAGGTCTAGCTATGGGTTCACCAATTTCTCCAGCATTAGCTTCTATTTTTATGGAGGATTTGGAAAATAAAATTTTGACTTTAGCAGTTAAAAAACCATCTATATGGCTGAGGTATGTTGATGACTTTTTTAATTTTTTAAACTCTCTTCACAACAATATTAAATTTACCATGGAATTAGAAAATAATAATCAATTACCTTTTTTAGATGTTTTGATTGAAAGAAGGGAAGATGGTTCTTTATCCCATGGTATATATAAAAAACCAACACACACTGGGAGATATCTGCATTTTTCCTCTCATCACCATCCTGCACAACTATTTTCAGTGGCAAAGACATTATTGGATAGAACAAAGAGACTTTCTGATGATAGCCATTTTCACCGGGACCTTTTTGCTACTAATAAAATGCTTCTTCATAATGGTTTTAATTACAAAATTATTAATATGGCTTATACATATCAAAAGAAAAAAGATTTTGATACATCAAAAATTAAGACAATTTTGCCATATATTAAAGGAGTAACTGATAGAATTGGTAACATTTTAAAGAATAATAATATTCACACAATTTACACTACTTATAAAAAAATTAGTGAAATATTTCCTCTTCCTAAAGATAATATTGCTTTGGAGTGTCATGGTGTGTATGAAATTCCATGTAGGGTCTGTCCACATACATATATAGGACAGACTAATCGTAGAATAAATATTAGAAAGGAAGAACACATTCTGGCAGTGAGAGAAAAATCCAATTCATCAGCTATTTATTCTCATATTAAATTAACAAAACATGATATCAATTTTGAAAAAACAAATATTTTAGCAAAAATTGAACAATATGACCAGAGATTGCTAAGAGAAGCTATAGAGATTTTTAAAAAGCCCAAGAGCATAAATGAAAGGTGTGAGTTAAAGAAGATTAACAACATTTGGAAGAAACTATTGGAAGAGAAATTAAATTTTAAAACTTCTCAACCAATAGAATTTAAATATGAGGAGAAAGAAAACGATAAAAACGATTTTAAATCTCACATGCATTCTTATGATTTGAGAAAGAGGACGCTCTGAGGAAGGTACTTGATATTGTACTGAAACGTCAGCATTTAGCTTTTTCACTACACGGAATATCCCGCAAATAGTAATAATAATATGACATATATATATATATATATATATATATATATATATATATATCATATTAGAGAAATGTATATTTGAGCAATATAAACTTTCAAATGATAAGATAAATCCATTTAATGCAAGAATAATTAAATATATAACAAATAAAATGTTAAAAGAATGTAAACATAATGATTTTATGAATGTTATTTTTTGTTGAATATTATAGATTAAAATACAGAATGAATGTCTGAAATAGAAGATGTATGACATTGTAAAGAAAACCTGATAATGTGCCATATCTTTATGAATATTTAAATAATTAAATGTTTATTTTGTAATTAATAATAATCATAGAAAAAGAATAAAAATTTGTAAAGTTACAATTAGATCATAATATTATAGAAGATTAAAGGTAAAGTAATGATGATAAGATAATATATTTTGAAATATCTAGAATGTGATAATGTATAAGTTGTTTATTTGATTGATATGTTTTAATATGGTATTATTAAGGAGTATATTAATATTCACAGAGTCAGATATGAAATATACTATTTACTAATTTAAATAATTTTAAAATGAAGTGCCAATTATTTACTTTATTAAAAATATTTTTTTTGTAATGTTAGTTTTTAATTTTTGATGATATGTCAAATATTATTTTAAGTAAATATAATATGTGTTAATTTTTTTAAAATTTTATATTATTAGTGTTATAAAATGTTAATGGTATTTTTAAAATAAATATAGTGCTTGTTTTTTTTTATTATTAAGGAAAATACCCATACAATTACAATATAAATATTGTTGGTATACACTTGTTTGAATTTGTTATACATATTATAACAATCATTAGTAAATAATTTTCCAAATTAGAAAATATACTCGTTTGATACATTAGTTATTATTATGACAAATTAATTTCATGATCAGAGCAAAAAGCTCATCGTTCAAACTTAGTGTATAATTATTGTGTACTAGTTTTATATCAGAACAACTGGCTCTTCATTTAATGACTTAGCCAGTGATCATTGTACAGTCCATATTTTGATCGGCAGTGATCCTTTGTCATTCTCAATCTAACTGAACTATTTTTTAATCTTGAATTAATTTTTGATTAGCATGCCTGAGGATAGGCTCTTCATCCAGTGGCCTAAGTTGCCCCCAAGTGTCCCTGAAGAGCTTTTCCAGTGTTAATAAGTGATCCCTAAACATTGTCCTTCAAATAAATTTTTAGACAGCTCCCCTGGTTCTCTCTCATTTAAAAACAAAATAATTTCTCATTAACCACATGGCATGAAGCAGGAACATTTCCATTCTAATTGCAGCAAAGTCACCACTGTTTATAGAATCCCTAATTCTTATAATTTTTATATTAGCTGGCAGTACTATGGTTATATTTTGTCTAGTAGGACTCAAAAATGGGCAAGCAGAAAAAATATGTTCAACAGTTTCATCCGTCACTTTACATAAGCTACATAGTCATTCTATTTTTGAGAAATTTCTATGATTTACCAAAAAATGATTCATTGGCAAGGCTTTCAAATTAAATTTTATGATAAATTCAATATATTTGGCTTCCAAGTACCAAAATTTTAGTTTCCTGATTAGTAATTTGGTAGATAAATCAAGCTCATTAGTTAATTCAATAATGTTTGCATGCATGTATTTGTAAACTTGCCAGTAAGTGTTAGTGTGGTCAATAATGGATGCTGTAACTTTGAAGAATTTGTTGGTATATGCCATGGCCCACTTACTTTGTATGAGTGGCAGCATGTAAGTAGGTTCAATCTCATTCTGTAATGAGTTTACTGGCAATCTTGCATTCATTGCCTTAAGCATTGATAGGGATGTCTGAATGAAGAGGATGTTGAGATCATGCAACCCAAGCCAATTCAAGTCTTTCAGTCTCTGCATCTTGGGTAAACTGATGGTTACTGTTTTCCTCTTTCACAAGATGCCAGTGCAGACTGAGTTTATTGCATTCTGAAAAGACCTGATTGGTTTAAGAAGTGGAATGAAGTAATTAATTTGCAGAAGCATCAACACGTTAATCAGTGCTGCCTTACCAGAAAGTAATAAGAAGATCCCTGAGAAAGCATTTGCAACATTTTTGGGTTTTTCTAGAATGCTGTATTGCAGTGCTCTTCTCATAGCCGACCTGAACACCATCACGGGAAATCCATGTATGTTTTGAGGTTTCCCCAAGAATCTTGAATAAATTGTCATTGCCTGAAGGATCTTTCAGGTAGCAGATTTTTCAGAGTTTATTCTTAGCCCATCTCTCTCAGTGTATTCATCCAGCAGTTTATATAGTTTGGGCAAGTATTTATGTAAGGGAAGGAAGGCTATAATGTCATCAACATATGATTTGTGATGAACTTACTCTCCTAGCACTGGGACAAATACCCCAGGAAGATGTTTCGCAATAGCTGCTAATAGAGGATTGGCATAGGCTATGAAACACAATGTGCTAAAAGGTGACCCTGGAGTATTGATAGTTGTGGTTTAAACCCTGATGTGAAAGAGACATCCAATGATGTATATATTGATCTATTTAGCAACAGATTTGCTATGATTCTGATGTGACTTTGGGTATCCCATAGTGATCCAAAATTGAGAATAATTTTGAGGCACCACAGAGTCAAATGCTGCTGTGAAGTCCACCTGCACCACAATAGGTCCTGATGTCTTTTGGTCCTTATGTACTCCACCAATAAGAAAAATATCCTTACTGCCTAAATGGTGGATGATTTCTTGTGGGCAAATTGGTGCAAGATAATTTTATTGAGCAGCTGCTATTGGATATTATTCTTAAAAAGTGATTTGATGATTTTTATTAATCATGGAGTTACTGATATAAGTCTTCAATTAGTTAATGGAGATGGATTCAATGGATTTTTGAGAAACAGTACAAGCATGATAGGGTACAGGTCAGGGATGATCTGAAATTCCCTAGCCAGTACACCAATGACTGGATGGATTAAGTCATTATTCATCTTCCTAACCACCCATGTATTATAATAATTAAAGATATTTGGTATTATTGCACTTATTCTAAATAAGAAAAGAAATAAGAAAAATATTATGTTTGTTAAAGATATTTGATATAGAATCTAAAATATTAATTAATTAATATAATTTTGTATCTTACTTAAAGATCATAATGAAGACTGATAATAGTATGCCATATAAAAATAAAAATGATTAGATTATAATACATGGTGATAAGAAAATATTTTAAATTTGGTTTTAATAATAAATAATAACCAGGTGTTAGTTAATTATTTTAAAATGAAAGAATTGATGAGTATATTGCTTCTTAATTATTTTCAAATGTAGCAAGATGTAAGTAAAATCCATCTTTGCATTTGGTTATGTAAATTTATTTATTTAAAGAAAGAACAATAATTACCTGAGATGTTGGGGAAATATAATCATTTTAATATATAAATGAATATGGTATTGTACTATAATTACATTTCATTTAGAAAATTTTAATGTTAAATATAATTTGCTTATCTTAATTGTAAGTCATGGGAATATCAGTAATATTTTAGTTGAGTAATGATGCTGATATTTCTATGCAATTGAGAGTATATTTTTTGTATATGTATAATGTTAAAAAGAGTAAGTTTCTAGATAATTAAATAGTAAGTCTCATGATTATTCATGTCTTATTATTAAATAATATATTAAGATAATATACTAGGCATGATATAAACAGATGTATGTTACTAGAATTTTATGTATAAGAAAGAAATTAAAACCTGGCTGAGCAAATAGCCAGTTGTTTGTTATTTACATCTACCATATTATAATAGTAGACAGTCGCCCAGTTAGGGTACAATATATATATATATATATATATATATATATATATATATATATATATATATATATATATATATATTCTAAAATTCTTATGGATAAATGTTAAAAGTCATAGTATTATTTTTGCGATCTTCCATGCAATAAAAATATAATAGCTAAATAGCTGATGCTTCAGTATAATAACAAGTACATTTCTCAGATCTTGTTAATTCTCAAATCATAAGAATATGTGTGGTAAGATTTAAAATAGTTATTCTGGCAAAAATTGAAGAATATGGCCAGAGAATGACAGCTAAGAGAAACTATAGAGATTTTTTAAAGGCTTAACACCATAAACAAAAAGTGTGAATTAAAAAAAATAACAATGTTTAGAAAAAAAAAAAACTATTACAGGATAAAATATTTTTAAAAACTTCTCAACCAAAGAAGAAGCTATATATATATATATATATATATATATATATATATATATATATATATATATATATATATATATATATATATATATATATATATTAAAATGGTAAATCTGATTCAGATTTGCTGTTTCACGGTCTGACCCACCTAATTATTTATTTTACTAACATTTGCTTTTTTTTATTATTCTAAAAAAAACATTTTTTTTAAACATTTTTAACTATCCTGAATAAATACTATAATTTATTTTGGATCATAATTGTACTAACACTTATTCTATTTTATTATTAAAAGAAAAAATTCAAATAATTAACTTTGAATTTTTTTTATATATTTTAGATATACTGTATATGTTAAAAATGCTTTATTTTTAGTTCAAGAATTCAAGATGGCCTTTGTGAAAAGATTTGTACCTCAATAAAAAGTTAAAATAAATGTTTAAATTAAAAGCATTGATAAATTACCAAAATCCATTCACTGTGGAATCTCTATTCATTAATTAGTAGAGATTCTACATTGTTATCTAAATTAAAACCTAACATAAAATTAAATTGAAATATATTGATCCTTATTGAGGTACAAACTTTCTAAAATTAGAATAAAAACCAATTAATATTGTTTTCTAAAAGATCACCTGAGGCAGCAGGAAGTAATAAATAGTGGCCCTTTTTGGACAGAGAGTGACCAGAACTAGACAGAGAACAGAGAGAGTTGTAGAAAGCATCCTATGATGATTGAGGAGTAAAACAGGTAATCACTGCCTTTTCCCTCCTGAGACCCGAAATCTTCTGTTATGCTGCTGCCAGAACATGCCATCAACTGCCATAAGCCATCAATGTTTGCCCACAGAACTCATCCCTGGGAGCACCAAGGTAGTCATCCAGATTTGACCAAAGTATTATTAGAATGTAAATATAAATTTGTAAAGCTTTAAAATGTCAAAAGTTAATGTTTATTAAGAATCTTTTTTTAACTGTCTCTTTAACCTGTTCTTTTAAATTATTTATAATGTCTTTCCTTTTGATAACTCGAGCTCACAATAATTTTCTAATATTTTTAATTGAATATGAATTTATTTATTTGTTTTATATTAATTTTTAGCATGAGATTATTCCATGCTTTGATTTTTGTTTTATTTTGACAAACTTCATTCATAGGTGTCCAAAGAGCATAGTTTGCTAAGAGAGCCAATTATGTTTTATTAGGGAAAGGGAATTTTAACAAAGAACAATTTGATTTTAAAAGTAAAGTAAGTCGATCTATTTTCACGAGTGAGGTTATGTCATATATATATATATATATATATATATGACATAACCTATCCTGAAATTACAGTAGATTTGCTTAGAAATATATATATATATATATATATATATGTTTCTAAGCAAATCTACTGTAATTTCAAATAAAAATATTATAGATTTCCCACAATGTAATTCTATAATTTTATATTTCTGTAATTCAAAATAGAATAAAATATGCCATGGATTTTTGACCTAGTAACAGCGCCACTGGATTGTGTCAGTTAATTATCATGCATTTTTTTTAAGTTAGGAAAGAGGGAAGGGGGGATTTTTTCAAGAATTAAATTCCCTTATTTCTACATGTATGTTTTTTTTCTTGTATTTTAAATATTTATATAAAGTAGTTGTCTACACAAGTTGTTCTATATGCAGTATTAGATCATTTTAAGGCTATTTAATTATAATTCATTCCTATTTAATAATTCTAAAATCTCGGGTTAACAGACCTAAAATAGTCATAGATTTTGTGATTTGGAGTTAGCTTCCGTTCTTCACACTCCTATGAAATCAACAGCGTGTTTGAGATAGAGTTGGGTTGTCAGCAGAATTCATAGAGGCGAATATGTGGGCTTTTTGTAAGTCCTATCTCCTATCAATATATGGACACAAAATGTGGACATATCGATTTTCCTTTTATTCTTCATTGGAATAGACATACGAGTGTCTGTAATCCGGCTCATCTTTTCTTACTTATGTTTCTTCTCTCCTTTGCATTCATATATTTATTAACCCAACATTATTTTGCTTTTATTTTGCCTATCTAATACATAAGACATAGGGAAGTCATTCTACTGAAAGGATCTTTGACCTGAGTAATCAACTTTTTTGTTCGTTTGCGTAATTAGCTAAAATCGTTTGGGTTTTGGCTAATCCACAGTATATTTCATTATAGATATGATTTTAGTTGTAAGTCCAACAAAAGTGACTTGTTTGCTTTGATAATTAACTGATAGATTTTTTTATTATAATCGACTACAGTTTTAAAGTTATTTATAAGCTATGCCAGCAAGGTCCACTAACATCATAAAACATTAGTTGTTGAAAACCCAAATTATTAATTTTATAAAGATAAATAAAAATCAATTTTTTTATATATGTTAATGGAGTAAGACGTCAAATTAGTCTTACTACAATCTTCTATTTAATTAATATCTTTTTCAATAGAAATGTTTTTTTAGTCATTCTTATATATGTGTGTTAGGCAGATATTTAAACTTATCGCTATATTATAAGCTTGTAATAAATGTGCAAGGGGAATTTTGAAATCCATGGTCATTTAATTATAAAATAATTTTTGCTATTTTAAAAAAAAGAAAATACATGTAAACAAAATGAAAGATGTATCAACTTCACAAAATGAATTGTACAAAGTCAACAACGTCAATGCTGGCCGCTAATAAAAATAAAGTCGTCAGGAACTCATATAATTATGAAGTTAATTTAAAAATTGTATTTTTGTTTTTTTTGAGCTTGAGTTTAAACTAATGTAAAATAACTATTGTAGAATGTCCAATGATTTTAAATATATATATATAACTAAAACAAACTTTCTGTGTTCTTGAATCATGTTATTTACTTTTATTTTAAAGTATTAAAGATTTTAAGACTTCTCATTCAATAATTTAATATACAAAATTAACAAAGCGTATGCCACACTTGAATGAGAAGCTATAAAGATACACAGAAATTATTACACACTAAGCGCTTTCGAGGTCTTTTGCCTCATATTCATAGCGGTACTGTGAGCTGCAGAATGAAAAAATAGGGCAAGGGAAACAAAACAGTATGCTAAGCATATGCAAATGAACTAGATAGTCCAACGTTTGGAGATGTCAAAGCAGGTATCTCGTCTATTGATGGAGTTATTATTGCCATTAATAAAATATGCTTCTCTGATTTTCCGCTTGATGTCATTTTTCTCAATACAGACTATTTTAGGGCTGGAAGGTTCAAACAAATGTCCTGTCTTCTTGGAATGCTCTAAAAATGTTGATGAATTATCATTGTTTTTCATAGCTCTATTATATGTATATCTGTGTTGTGCTGTCCTGTTGATTATGCCTGCCTTGGTTTCTCCAAAATAAATGGCCCGGCAACCAGGTTGTGGGCAAGCTATGCTGTAAACGACATGAGGAGTCTGAGAAGGTTCAATTTTGTCCTTAGAGTTATTGACTTTTAAATATACCTATCAACCAATCACCCAAGTTCTCATTTAAATGTAATAAAATCGAATCTCATGCTTTAAGACCCAACTGCCGGCATAATGAAAATAAAGAAATTCGATCGTATCATCGAGAAAGGCCATTGATTAGATCTTTGACCTGGGGATATAGGTAAATAGGCGAGAATTCATGATGTACCTGATTTATCTATCTTGTACATGGTCAGACTTGAGGTACTTTACCTGTATTCAGGGGTTTGTTGGATTGAGGTGTGTTTTTCGACCTGTACAATATATATATATTTAAAATAAGTTATAAATTTCGTAATTTGCTTTTAAGCTTGCATTTTATGGTCACTAGATGGAACATACCAATAGCTCTAAACAAACTTTGTTTTTATAAGTGCTGAAAGAGATAGAATTCAAAATCTCTATTGTTCTTCAAACCTCCATCCCAGCTGGTTTTGAGCTTTTGGCTCATGTCAGTGGAGGACTGGGAGTCTAGAAACTAGATCTAAGATACTAACTCAAAAGTCAGCTCTTATAAAACATGTTTCTATCAATTTGAAAACATGAATTTATCAAACTTGTAAATGTCTTCAAATCCAGACTACCAAAGCAGATAACTGCCTTGGTCTGAATTCAGCTCAGTTTAACTATATAGTAATAGCCTCTGCAATATATAGCATTGGAAAAACCTTCAAAAGTATACTTATAATAACTAAAACAAGTTGTAAATTTTGTAACTTGCATTTAAGCTTTCCTTTTATGATCACTAGATGGAGTACACCAATAGCTTTGAACATGCTTTGTTTTTTATAAGTGCCGGAAGAGATAGAATTCAAAATTTCTATCATTATCCCTACCTTCAAAAAAAGTACTGACTTTTGAGTTAGTTTTTTAGATATAGTTTCTAGACTCCCAGCCCTCCACTAATGTGAGCCATAAGCTCAAAAACAGCTGGTCTGAGGGTAGGGATAATGATAGAGATTTTGAATTCTATTTTTTGCACTTATAAAAACAAAGCTTGTTTAGAGCTATTGGTAATCTCCATCTGCTGATCAAATATATAATTATTTCATGCAGTGTTAATCCAAAATACAGTAAATAAATATTTTAAATATGCTTTATTTAGAAGTACTTTTAACTAGCTCAGTAGTCATTGTCAACTATTTAAAATTCAAAAATAACTTTACAATAATACATCATATAAACATTTCCCCCACAATTCATCTTATTTATAATTCTCACAATTCATTAATCTTAACATTAGCTGCTTGTATATTAATCAAATGTTGTTTATATTTATTAATTAATAAAGCTTCCCTAATTTTACATTTATTATGGTTATTTTCAATCCCCATAATTTTAATATTATTAAATCAAAATTACGTCCATAACTACAAATTCTATTATGATCAAAAAATACAGAAGGTGAAATAACCCCATTTTTATTACATATTGAATTTTAAACACACTTCAATAACAAAATATGTTCCTTATTTCTTTTTTTTAATGTAAACAAAGACTTTCAATATAACTCATAACAAATTTACATATTAATCTATATATTATATAGTTTTGATAAATAAACAACTTTCTATTCTTTGAATTATTCAATAGTGTATTTAAATTTAATGGAATATAAAAAGAAATGTTACACATATCTTAGTATTTTTTATATATTTTACCTATTGCATAATGAATAGGTGAAATATATTAAAAAATATACTATATGTCTAAGATTGCTTTTTATTATCTGTTAAATTTAAATACAATATTGAATAATTCAAAGTGTAGGAAAATGTTTAAAAATTCATCAGAATTGTGTATAATATAAAGATGGATTTGTAAATGTTATATCAGTTATATTGGAGAGTCTCGGTGTATGTAAGAAAAAAGAACTAAAGAACATATTTTGTTATTGAAGTGTGAATCAAAATTCAATTTCTGATAAAAATGGGGCCATTTCACCTTCTGTATTTTTTGATTATAATAGAATTTGTAATTATGGATTTAATTTTGATTTTAATAATGTTAAAATTATGGGGATTGAAAAAAATCATAATAAACAAAAAATTAGGGAAGCTTTATTGATTAATGAATATAAACAACATTTGATTAATAGACAAGCAGCTAATGTTAAGATTAATGAATTGTGAGAATTATAAAATTGATGAATTGTGGGTGAAAATGTTTATATGATGTATTATTATAACATTATTTTTGAATTTTGAATAGTAGACAATGATTACTGAGCTAGTTGAAAGTACATCTGAGTAAAGTATATTTAAAATATTTATTTAATGTGTTTAAAATGGAAATAACTATCACATATTAATATGTAACACCAATAATTATAGAAAGATAGAATGATACCAATCTATCTTTTAGTGCAATTGATATATAAGCTTAGTTTTAACATAATATTAAATGATAGAGTAAATTTAGTCTATTATTTTAATTTATATGAAGACTAAATATTCCAAATCACCATCCTCTTAATATATTAATAGTGATTTTATATAATTTAGTCTGTACATAAATTAAAATAACAGATCAAATTTAACCTGTAGTATAATACATCAAAAAAACTAAGCTTATTTAAAGGCAGTATCTACTAGCTAGTAGATAGATTGGTATTATTCTATCGTTTCATAGTTTATGACATTACAAAACTCAGTCGAAAATAGTTACTTCCATTTCAATTACATATATTTAAAGTTATGATTATTTTTATTACATTATTAAAATGGATTTTTTATTTGATATTCAGAGGCTATTAAAAGTATGCCTTGTTCATAATGCACTGAATATATTAATTGTGATTTCAGATAATTTAGTCTGCACACAAATTAAAATAATAAGCCAGATTTTTTTAAACTACTTAAAAAATAATATTATATAACAACAGCGCTAAAAGATAGATTATTATCATTCTATCTTTACATAATAGTTGATGTTAAATAACTCAATGGGATGTAGTCATTGAAGTCGTGCAACATTTAGAGTGCTCTTAATTCATATGCTGGAGGAGACCAATTAATTTAAAGATTATATATATATATATATATATATATATATATATATATATATATATATATATATATATATATATATATATATATATATATATATATATATATATATATATATATATATATATATATATATATATATTAAAAAATACAAGTTCAGCTATGTGTGTCTTATTCATTTGAAAAAAGAAAACAGGTTCCTTCAAAAATTTGATCCTGAGTATCTGAGGTTGGTCTATTTCCTAGACAGATGGATAGATGTGATTGAGGTAAAGTGAAAGATATACTGATATATAAATAAATTTGAATATGTATTATAATAGATAGAGCTTCTCTTGGGCAGCAAATGATTTATTAGATTTTCTCATGTAATAATGAGAACTACTTTTTCTGCATCATGGATACATTTATAATAATCTAAACTTATAACATAAGGTACTCATGAATTTATAAGACACCAATGAGACTATGTGTTGGTAAGTATTTTTATTTGATAAATAGAAAAGTCAATAAATAAATGATTTATTATTTATTGAAGGTGTAGTGTGGAATATAAAATCAATACTTTCTAAATAATGTAACTTATAGAATAGGTAAATCAAATGATGAATACATTAATAATAAAATATATTTATTAAGATAATACCAAAAATTAAATGAATAATTGTAATTTAAATAACCCATTATATAAAATAATAGTTTTTTACTTCACCTTTGATTAGTAATTAATTGAGATTGCGCTTTACGCAAAAAAGTGAAGGGGACTTTGAGTCTCCATATAACTTTGTAAGATTTAGACAAGCTTCACTTTTTTTCCTAAAGCGCAATCTCAATTAATAACCCATTATATTATTATGATATGTTCAAGCTAAAGTGCAATTTCTAACATTTGATGTATGTCTTAAAGAAATATTAAACGTACATATTTAAAGGAGGATTTATATATATATATTGAAACAGACAGATCGAAGAATCGATCTTAGTTTCATGGTTGTCATTTAAGAATGGTAATTCTAAATCACTTTTTCTATTCCAAGCCACAAAAATTTTAAGTTATTTATTTTGTGTTTGTTTAAAAAGAATTTAATGTAAAGAGTATGAGTATAAATGTCACAAATCATTATGAATAATATTTGTGTGTGTGTGGTTTGTGGATTTATATTAGCTCAATTTAAAAGTTTCAATTGCGTGGATATTTTCTTTAAATTTTAATTTTGCAAATTATACAAAGTCATTTAAAAATGCTGATCAAAAGTCACATTCCTTTGATCAGTATTTGTAATCAAAATCTTACTTGTACAAAATGTATACAATAATTAATTTGTACTTTGATAGATTAAGATAATGAATTTATATTTTGTATTCACGAATTCCGATGTAATTGTTTTGTCAATTTAGAATCATGTATTAAATTTAAAAATAAATGAGAAACGTAGAACTCTTATCAAGAAAGGCAAATGCTATTGTATAGTCAAAAATTAGATATTGCTGGAGGCCGGAAAATCAAAGGAGGCGGAGTCATGAACTAAAACTAGGCAGAAAGGTCAACCGTGGCCATTTTTAGATATGATATAGACACTCTAACTTTTGACTTGGCTGTGCTTAGATTGTCTCAAGCTACAGCAAAGTAGTTGTTCCAGAGAAATCACTTCAACCGTTATTAAGAAGTTTCCCGGTAAACTGCAATAGTGATGGGCTAAGTCCAAGAAGCTGCTCCCTGTTCTGCCAATTTAAATCTTTCGTACCGCTGATCTGTAATGTTTTCCGTGCTTCCAGTCTTCCAAATTCCAACATTTAAATTAACCACGCCGTTCTAAGAAATTCAAAATGCACGCCTACGTTCTTCATACATATCACCGCAAGAAGAAAAGCCGGACGAAGAAAGAATGGTAACTTTTGTTACATGAACTTTTTAACTTTCCTCTCAGTAATAATTTTAAATTTAATCTGTTAACCTAATTAATCACATGTAAATTTCTTGTTTTCCATTTGAAAATGTTACCCAAAAAAAAACCTGTCAGTAAATTTCTTCTCTAATATTTCTGTGCTCTAGTCTTTAGATGATAATTATTAATATTTGTGCCTACTAATAATCCATTTGTGAATACAGTTATATTTTTACTATTACTTATTTTACAAACAAACGATGCCAATAATAATATTTCTCAACTCTAATTAAAGACAGTAAAGTTTATCTCATAAAATTTATTATATTCATTTTAAAAGTAATTTTCTTTTATCGAACTAAAAATTGTTTCATTTATGTCGAGTTGAGAGATATTCAAGTATTTTTATTGTTTCTTTTACTTTGTCATGATATTTTAATCTACACTCCAAATCTCAAATACTTAAAATAGTCTAAAATTTTATTATATTTTTTATATATTATTATGGAGTAATAATAATAAGTGAATATTTTATTGCTATTATTACCTTCCGAACAATCTGGGGAGTTATGGGTTTCAGAGTGAAATTAATTAATTGTTACTTTTGCGATCGTTTGATTTCACCATGTTATTATTGAATAGTTATATCAGGCTGTTGCGTAAAACATGTTACGGATAGATAAAATGGTTTATATAATCTCGTTTTAAAATCCACTTCTGATCACTCTTCCTCGATGTTATGGTGGCAATGCCTTTACCTTCGCCTAAGTTGGCGTCTCGTTTTACTACCAGTTGGAGAGAAAGAAATTCTTCTCCAGGTAATCTCTTGGATCACCGGGGTTCGAAAATGATTTCGGCTGGTTGTAGTGTCTCGGATCTACTTGGCGGCATTAAGACTTGTCAAAGTACAAGCCGCCCAGTATTCTGTCCATGCACTGCAAGTTATTTTTGTAGTGTACCTCAATCCTTGCAACCATCAGTACATCAGTATTATATATTATATTTTTATATAAAACCGCCTCCCATTTATCCGTATACACAATGGTTTGAATCTATTAAATAAAACAAATTAATATAAGCTAGTAGTTAAATATTTTAAGTGCTCCAATTACTCTGATTCTCATATCAACCGGTACAACCATTTAAACACATAAATATTGGCATGAGTTTGTTAATCAGTACAACCGATTATTGATGACTAGCAGCAATTTATTATAAAATATATATGAGAGTTTACCGTACCTGTAAATAATATTATTCAATGCTTTCAATAATTTATTAAAAATTTATCTAACCTAATTTTGTCTCTCTTGCATTACTACTTTCGACATCTAGTCAATCACCTGCTGCCTGTATTGACAACTTAAATATATACATTAAATTATTAGCCGTACCAATATCCCGACTATAAGGTATCTATGAAATAGCTGATTGTAGGTAATTTAGTCTGTGTTTTTCGATGAGCTAGTAAAGGGAAAACCCCGTACCATTGTAATATTGTCATCGGTGGGTCATGCCAGGGTTGGGTTTGAATTTAGTTTGCATTTTGGAATTTATTCCTAGACGTGGACTGGGTTTGAATTCGGATTACTGTGTGTGATTAAACATGGTGATTTTTTTTTTACCGGTACAATATATATATATATATATGATCTTTCACCTAATAGGAAAAAACTTTATATATATATATATATATATATATATATATATATATATATATATATATATATATATATATATATATATATATATGTCTTTTTATATCTTAGATTAAATAATACTTTAATCATAATAATTGTTTTTTATATGTTGAGAATAAACTTTAAATGTTAACTATAATTTAATTTTGATTTGTTGTTTAAATATTAATAACAATAACCAGTTTAATTCTTATTTAATTAGTCCATTAGTTAGGTCAATATCGGAATAATATAAACTGCTGATAATTTAAATGTTTAAAGAAAGAAATTTGGTAGATATTTATCATCATATTGTTATTATTATTTTGAATATTGAAGATAAAATAAACAGTTAGTTTAACAAAGAACTTTAGCAATTATTTGTTTATATTAGCGTTGTGAATCAACATTTTAACATTCGGATTGCAGTTTCATTATTCCATGATACATATTTTACTAGTCAAAACATGTTTACCAATCTAACATGAGCTGGAACTCACCAACTGTACTTCAAACCCAGTCAAGCCTGAGAATTAGGTCAAGAATCAGCCTGAATCTGAACCCACTCTCTAAACCCCAGATCTAACACCTAATGAATAACATAATAGTGATGGCACATGAGAATTAATTTTAATCCAGCCCACTAGCAAAGCAGAGAAAACAATGAGACATCTATTAACTATGACTAAACTAAAATATATATAAGCATGGCTGGACTTTTGGAAGTGAAGAAAAGAGGAATTCGAACTACTCAGAGAAGTTGGATAATAAAAATTAGTTTAATATAGTGACAAATTGTTTACATACATTTATAAATTAATTGCAAACATTAGTATGTGTGTGAATGAGCAAACGGTAGATGATTACATAGTGTCATTCATGCTATTATTTCTCATATGCTCTTTATTAGCTAAATGATATATTACAAATAAGCACACACCTTTAGTAAGTCGAATATTAAGATTCCAGTCATTTATTAATAAGTATTACATAATATTGCCATTAACGCTTTGATTTACGGTTCTGAAACATGGTGACTAACATATTACTTTGGGGAGCATTCTAGAATTCATTACAGATATAATATAAACTATTTCCATGCCATTACGGTAGTGAAAATAAATAAAATACATTTGAAAACATTTGATTATATGACACAATACTTAATGAAACTTCTTTTAATTAGTGCTGGTAAGAAGAATGCTTTATTTTCCCCAAGGCATATAGATACTCTTAAATACAGTAATAAGTTACGATGATAGGATTGTATAAGACTGAAATAAATTTAATTAATAAAACTAGAAGTAGTTGGCATTTATATATATTTTTAAGCAGAGCGCAATTTCAGTATTATTACTGCACTAAAATTAGATCATAAGCAAAAGAAATAATAATAATAATAATAATAATAATAATAATAATAATAATAATAATAATAATAATAATAATAATAATAATAATAATAATAATAATAATAATAATAATAATAATAATAATAATAATAATAATAATAATAATAATATGAAGTTTGGGCAGTACTGACATAAAAGCCAAAAAATAACTAAAAAGAAACAGTCATGCTTCTGGACGAGAACATAGACTAAGCCCCCCTTCTTGGGCAGTGCTTAGAGAAAAGTGAATAAGCCATGCCATGGATGTTGCCTATATTTAGGTCTTTGGTATGAAGAAAGTGGATAGGCATAGTGTGTGCCAGACTTAGGGAATCACTGCCAGAGGCCTTTTTATATGAAGAAAGTGGATATACATAGCATGTGCCAAACTTATGGGAAACACCGCCAGAGGCATTATTATATGAAATATATGGTTCAAGGAAGATGAACTATCCCCAGTACAAGGCTTGAGAAGAATTCTATGGGTTCGAACTTGTCACAACCCCCAGATTAAGAAGCACATATATATAATCATGAAGATGAGCTGAATATCAGTAACGCAGTATGGATAAATGTCACTAATGTCATTGACTAAGATTTACTGCTTTAAAAATAAATGACTACTTATTTGAATGCCATAATTTAGACAAATAATACACTATGCAGTTATTTTTATTTTATTTATGATAAATGCTACTACAAGAGAAGGCATTCAAATCATTTTTATCTTGAATTGTCCCCATCCCCAGCCTTCTCTTGTAGTAGCATTTATCATAAATAAAAAAAGCTTGTTTAGAGCTATTAGCACACTCTTAATTTTACGTATTTGTAAGTGCAAGCTATATATAAGTCATGTGACATCTGACTTGTTACTATTACTACTATGCAGTTATATATTTAGAGAGAGATTTCCCTAATACATTAAGATTATATTCAGTAAAAGAAACATTAAGCTTTACCCCTTTCCTTTTTTGCTATTTAAAATAATTCAATCCCACCTTCATGATTTTATAACAACTGAGAATATTTAAGCATATGATATTTTAAGAGCATGAAAAAAAATAACAAGAAAGCTAGAAGTTATAGAAAATAACTAATAGGTCACCTTTTTCAGAAATTATTAATAACATTTATAAAATAAATAAGGTTTCAAAGTGTTAGTTAGCTTGAGTTCTAGATTCATCCTGGGTAGAAAATCCAGAGTTAATCAAATCAATTTTTTATACTAAAAATGAACCTAAAATGTTGATTTGTAAAAACAATCTGGCAAATGATTAATTAATAATGCGTTGGTTTAAATGGATCTTAAAAAATCTTAATTCATGAAGGTTTACTTAAAAAGAAGAAAAGATTTTAGAAATTCAATTGTCAGATTGTTTGAAATTGGCATATTAATAATAACTAAAATAGACATATAAAATTAAGTAATAAATAACTATAAATAAATGACCACACCAAAATTAAAGAAAAAGAGAGCATATGAGAGAGAATTAAATTTATACAAAATTATTTGAGAGAAATTTACATATTATATATTAGAAATAAAGTTAAATGATACATTAGGAGAAGACATCTTGATATTAGAGTTTGAGATTAGTTAGACTAGTTTTACTTGTGGCTTGAAAATTTACCTTGCACTATTTTAAGAGTCCATATTTTTAAGTCTGCTCATGCATGGCAATTGGTTCTTAAATAACAGCAAGCTTTTATTCAGCATTCCACAATACTCCAGTCGGGCTCTTACTTCATTCTATGGGAGCATGATATAACAGCAGCGGAATATGACCCTCATGGTTCAGAACAGTGATGGTCTTTCTATACTTACATTTCAAAACAGCTTGGATTCAACTAACTGTACAGTCCTCTCAATAGTATCTAATCTGTTGGTGATTTAAAATACGGCCATTTTATCCTCTGCACAAGTATTTCTGGAATCCTTTTAATTGCATAGTTTTAACCTTAAAATCTAATCTCTGATCTAAAATATTAAGTTTCCTTTGTTTATTGTTTTTGAAAGATGCATGGTTAGATAATGTCCAAAAATAAATTCCAATCTATTTACAGATTAGAAATAGATTTGACAAAAATGTCTATAACAAAAGAAAATCTTTAATCTTAATCCCATTTTAAGTAAACACTTTAATTAAAAATACCTTCCCCAGATTAAAACAATAGTGTTTCCAACCCTTTAATTATTTTTAGACAATTAACTGAAGCATCTTCTATTTTGGATTTTATAAAATATACATTTTAATATGAAAAAAAAGTACTTTAAAAATAAAAAGTTTAAAAATGATGTATAATAAAATATTTACAAAAAATCAATATTTTGTTAGTATTTTGCTCATATATATATATATATATATATATATATATATATATATATATATATGAGCAAAATACTATACATGTGACTCAAATATATATATATATATATATATATATATATATATATTTGAGTCACACCTATGTACTTTAATAAAAAAGAACTAATAATTAATAAAAAAGAATTAATAATAATTTTAAAAATGTTATTGAAACGTTAAAATTTTATAACTTAGGTGCACATCTCAAATATATACATACACGACAAAAGGAGCAGGATGGGATTTAGAGTTTGAATACAGGTTAGTAGGTGGAAACATGAATCTCAATCTTAATCTAAAATTGACTGCTTCAATATATATGTGTATATATTGTATGTATATGACTCATTTCAAACACACAGATATATTACTTTAAAAAAAAATTCTTTTATATATATATAGATTTATGTGTACGTATATTGTATGTGTAATATATAGTTGATAAATTAATGAGTTGTGAATGAATATAATGTTGTAAGAAATGATATTTTAATATGTTATTTTTCTTATTAAATAATTAATATATTCAGTTATTTAGCTTTATTACTATAAAATAAAACATTCAGAAAGTGTAAAATAAGGTGATCAGATCAAGATTAGGAGATAAAAAAAATGTACACGTGCAAAAGAGTGTGAAAGAATGAAAACTTCTGTATAAACACAAAAATGCTTTTACACCTATTGCTGGTGATTATAGGTTGCCAGCTTTGTTGTATTGTTTTTATCTGTATCTAAGATTTTTTTTAAAGGAGAGAGGTGCTTTGAGGAAATAAAGGTGATTATTAATTTTCTTGTAAAATCGCAATAGAACATCAACTTGTCAAACTCTGATTTTTTATCTTTTGTCTCAAGATAAGATATGCAGGTGGTCAGTTTCTTTGACCAAAGATTGGCAATATAAATGAATAAAATGTTTAAAAGTCTCTCAGTCATTAATATTAAGGAGAGATGTAACTCAGTATTATTTTTTTAGAGAGACAGAGCAGTCAGCCAGTATGATTATTTTAAAGAGATAGTCAGTCACTCAGTCATTATTATTAGAGATAGATGTAACTCAGTATTATTATTTTAGAGAGACAGACAGAGATGTAACTCTCACTCAATTTTTTCCTCATTATTAATGTTGAAAAAAAAGGAAAAAGGGAAAGTGGGTGATTTGATTTTTTTTTACTCTTTAAAAATTGAACAAGGGAAAAGAAGGAAAAGACTCTTGTATAAAGTCAAAATAGACGAAGATGTGCAGATATACAAGTAATTCCCAGAAATATTAATATTGGAAAAAGAGGGAAAATGGAACAAAATTGAATTTATAAGAAGAGGTTATTGACAATTCTATGAAATGAGATTAACATATTTTTCTGAGTATAATGCCATGACTCTGCATTGCTAAACCATTTTTTCTGCTTCCTGATTAATACAGAATGAGTTAAAATCACTAATCTACTGTGGTCTCATATACCAATCAAATAATAACCAACAAAATGAAAGAGTTTGAAGCCAACCACACAAGCTATATAAAATGCTTCTTTTCTGGCTCCTGGTCTATTAAAAGCTCATTACCTTTGGATGAATGGAGAAGGGGAAGGAAGAGGAAAAGAAAATGTATAAAATTCATATATAGCCAAGTTTGAAGCCATGAATCAAATTTTTGTTAAAGTTTACCTCAGTCATCTAAAGTATCTACAGTGATTATTTTTTAAAAATGGGAGATACAAGCAAATCCACCAGTACATACTTATTAAAAAGTATTTATAATAGCTCTTTTTAAAATGGTAGAAGGAAGCCAATCAACAATAAATAATTTTAGAAATAAAGAAACAAGCAAGTCAATTGATTCATGTTAATCTTAACAGTATCTGCAATAACTTTCTTTTTTATGGAGAAAAGACAAGCAGTCTGAAAATTCAAACTCAGGACATTTATAAGAAGTGAAAGTGATCGGGTAACTATTAACTTTCTTTAACAGATTTTTATTCTTACTTATTAAAAGTAAACCTTAATTTACTGGTCAAAGCAATTTTTCTTTTGATACAGAAACATTAAAGACTTGTTTATCTATAGTTATTTGCAATATCACACAACATAGCACAAACATAGTTTAAATCTTTAAACTTAAATTTTTCATTATTTTTTATTATTATTTTTTTTTATATTATATATTGTAATGTTGAAATGTTCTTTTTTTAAATTGTTCTTCAGTTGTTAATGATAATGAGCAACCTAGAAATATATGCATTTATAATGTTTTTTATTTTATTTTATCTTGTTGCATATTAAAATTAATATCATGTATTTTATTTTATTTTGCTAAAAGGTTGCAAAAATATTTTTATACATGTAATTTGTGGGTATACATTTTAAACATATATGTTAACATTACCGAATGTGTGCATGTGTAACTGCTTATACAAACATGTCAAGGAATAGGTTATATATAAATAGTTTAGGTGTGAGAAATTATAGAGCAAGGCTTACATATGAATGGAAGTGAAATAAAACACACAAGATACACAAGAAATTTATTTTATGATATAATAAGTTAGGAAAGACTTAAGTAAGCATTCCATGAAATATATTTTTTTTAAGCCAGCTTATTTTAAAATATCCAGAAATGACAAACCTATATATTAAGTTTATTTGCTTGTGCTTATATACATTTTTATATTAATTTTTGTATTGAATTAATGTAATAATAAGCCATTTATTTAATTATTGATTTGATTTTAAAGAAAGAAAAAAAGAAAGAGTAATAGTATTAATAAAATATAATTATATATATCTTAATTGGTTTTCCGAGTTCTTATTAAAAAAAATATTGTTGTGTTTTTCTTGTCCTGATTCTACCATTTTAATTCATCATCATCGCTCACAGATATTAAGAATCATCATTCGTAAATATTGAGCAATCACTTGCTAATATTAAGCGCTCGCAAAATGTTAAGTAAACTAGAATGTTGATTTATCTTTAAATATTTAAGGATTATGCTTGATAATAACCAAATTTTAATAATTATAGTTCAATAGTAGAAAAGCTAAAGTTGGGTTGTGTCCATGAATTATGATCATCCTCATCAAAGAGGGATATCGTATTATTGATTAAAATGTTTCAAATAATACTATATAAGAGTTATGGTCGCCATTATCATCATTAATAAATTATAATCACTCAATCTAACGTTTAACAGAATTAATATATTTTAATAAATAGGGGTTTATGGAAAGTTGAATATTATGCAAAGAGATTCGTGATGATCAGTCATCATCACTAGTATTATTAAATCCTAGTTTTAACTATCAAAGTATTTTAATAAATAACCATAAACTTCTAAATGCTAGTGAATGTAATATTTAAATCCCATTTTGACAAGGGAGGATTTTAAAAAGTGCTTATGAGTTTATAAAGATAAATTTATTGTTGTGAGTTTATTAATAAGTTATGGATTATTATCATTATTATTATGATATCACTATTATTATCATTCATCATTATTATCATCATCATTATCACCTTTATATTATGATAAATAATCTAGTTAAAGGGCCATCAATATCAATAATGGTCTTCACATGCTTGTTTGGAAGCCATTAATAGGATTATACATGTCTGTTCATCAATATACGTAAATGAGCTAGCAATGTCTATAGGAATCTTTGATCTATAATATAAATTTTGGTAATATTGGGATTTTGTAATTTTATCAATATAGATAAAATGTAAGAATGCCATTTTTTTCATTAGTCATCCAAGTCATGTGTGATAAAAATGTACCGAATGAGTTTGAACTCAGTACACTGTAAACATATATTTATCTAGATTTAAAACAACCTAGTGGTGCTCGTGGGAAAACACATATACTTAGCTAAACTGTATAAAGAGTGATATAATCCCTTTCCAACTTCATAATATTAACTTTATATAATATATATTTTATAAGTTGTCATGAATAGCACCAGTGTGTGCATGTGGCCATGAATGGTCTTATATGGTTGGAAAGAAGAAAATGAAGGATTCTTTGTTAAAAGAACCTAGTATGGGAGATAAGCATAATGCACTCCAGATATCTCAAAGTGGGTAATTTTATTCAGTTGCTATATTTAATATTCTTTTATTTGATGACAATGGCCAGTATGTTTTATTGTTCAAATGACATCCCCAATATTTAGATATTATTAAATCTTTAATTGATGATAGTTTTAATTGTCATCGTTGTTATTTTATATGGAGAAATGATATAACTTATTTATTTCATTACTAATGTGACAGAATTAATGTTTAGGATAGTTGCAAACGGGCTATAATGTTATATTTAATTAATTATAAACAGACATCCAGATAGAGCATGATATGCATATATTCTTATTTATATGTTAGCATCATCCTTATTTAATTATAAATTGTATTTTGGCAAACACAATGAATTCATTTCTCATTTAGTTTACTTGGTTACAAATGATGAACCGCTGCAGCATATCATTATCCTGTTTAGTGTTTGGTTATTGAATTATGGCAACTATCATTTCATCACTCATTTATTTATCTATACTGTGACAAATGTTTACTTACCGTCACAAATAACAGATTAGATAAACATATATTTTAATAATGGATCATTTTCTATCAATTTATTATTATTTCTGTTACAAATATCGTCTTTCCATTACAAATGTCTTCTTTCTGTTACAAATGTCCATCATTTCAGTTACAAATGTCATCCTTTCTTTCCGTTACAATATATATATATATATATATATATATGTATATATATATATTATATTGGAACTTAATTATATATATATATATATATATATAATTAAGTTCCAACCAGTAACCACCTAAACATTCACAGTAAAATATAGTAATCAATATTTCTCACTGCTGTCAAGGCAACCTTCACACCTTTTAATAGCAAGAGTGGAAATCCATTGTTACTAATGGTCCATTGAATATATATATGGACACTTAAAGCTTGCAACTTGACTACAGAGTATGAAATATTGATAACTTGAAGTTTAAATAAACCTCTTTAAACAGGAAATAAACATGTCACTGTAATTCAGACTAATAAATAGTAAATTAACATTACAAACTGCAATACTTTTAAATTGCCATGTTGATACAAAGATTTTTACGGATTGCATATATAAAAGACACATTTTGCAGGTTCATCCATGTTAAAAAATTTAAATATTATTATACTGACATTTTGAATTGATCACACAAGTTATCCACTGGGTGATAAAAGGTAGTCACCCAGTGGATGACTTGTGTGATCAAGTTGAATTGTCAGTATATTATTTAAATTTTTAACATGGATGAACCCACAAATATATGTCTTTATATATATATATATATATATATATATATATATATATATATATATATATATATATATATATATATATATATATATATATATATATATATATATATATATATATATATCCCCATGATGATAAATGATATAGTGATTCCATGGTCATTATTATTAGATGGTGCCCAACTATTCCTTATTATTAAACCACTATGGTTTATATCAAATCCAAAGGTTGAATGACTTCAAATGGTTAAGCATAATATCATTGTTGTCCATTTCATTTATTCTTGCAGACATTAACTGAGGCGAGCTCACGTTCTACTATTCTTAGTAGTCACTGCCCAAAATACATCATAACTTAATCAAAATCCACATAATATTGAACAAAAGTAGATAAAATAAATAAAATATTTCCGAAGAAAAAGAAAGTTTGTATTTTTTTTTGCTGAGTTAACCCATCACCTTGCATCAACAACAACAACACATTTTTTTTACACTAGCCCATCAATATGTATTTTTTATTATCTGATATGACAATAAAATATTTTATTTTTATTTTCACTAAAATAAATCATTCATTTATCTTTTCCCCTTTCTAAATTTGAATTTATTTATTAAACATAATATATTATTAATTATTTTATTTATTTATTTATCTGTAGAATGTAAATAGATAATAAATGGTTGCTGTTCTTTAAATTTCTAGAATATTCTCATTCCAGCAACAATTTACCAAAATAGTTTCAGATAAGCCAATGCTTTTGCTCTATAATTATCAAATTCCAATATAATTAATTTAAATTAAAAGATTCATTTGTGACAATGCCCAATGCAATATATATATATATATATATATATATATATATATATATATATATATATATATATATATATATATATATATATATATATATATATATATATATATATATATATTGTACCCTTACTTCTTGATATATAAAATAGTTTAAAATACAACTAGCTCAGTTACATTATTATGCTTCATTAAAATTTGCATATCTATCTTTAATATACTTTTATATTATCATATCTTAATTAAATTTATTATCAATCATCAAAATCAATATAGTTCTAGATTATATTAATTAAATAAGTATTTATAAAATTATGAGACTGTGAAGTAAAGTTACAAAGTAATAAGCAGATTTACACTGAGTCAATATCTCCCAAGATACTGTCTCAATGGCATAAGAATACTACCACTACCTTATCACCTTACCACTACATCTATAGCATTCTTATGACTTTTAAATGAAATAATTATCTTTAATAATACTAAAATAATTCCTAACTTTTAACTTAAAATATAATTAAATAATCTCAGGTTCTTCTAAGCTGTTTTAAAATAATAATAACTCATGTAAATAAGTATGATGTGGGATTTTATATCAAACTTAAATACACCTAACTTATTTTAATAATAATAATAAATACTAATCTTAAAGTGTAATTTAATCTCATCTATTTTTATGATATAATCAATCATTAAATAAATAAACAATTATATGTATATCTTTTATTTCATATGGTATCTTCATTTTAAAATAGATCAAAATCTTATACTTAATAATCTGTGGCAATAAACAATATTGTATTCTTATAATGTGTATTATAATCATCTTATGACCATTGTAATATTTATGTTCATGTCAATCAATTCTTATAAAATAATGTTAAGCAAATATGGTATTCAATTCTAAGTAATAATAACAAATTCAATTTTGTGCAAATATTATGTTTATTTCAAATCATCTGATGTCAAAATGCTGAGGTGAAAAATAATGAAACTCGACACACTTTTAAAACAAATTAACAAATTTATTTACAATAACTTCAAATAAAATTTATTTACACTATTTACAGTTTATAACTTATGACAACAAATAAAATAAAAAATAGGAATACAAATATAAGAGGCTTACACTGTTATTAACTTATGTACTTAATAAGGAATTACACATTCCTTCAAATGCTATATTAATAATATTACAGTGTGTTTTTCTTAAACTTAGATTTTAAATAAATAGTTGTACTTTAATTACTACAAATAACAATATGTCAAGACTATTTATGTAGCATGTGTACATAATGTAGCTTTACCTATTAAATAACTACATTAATTAAATATCATTTATAATATATTATAATGTATTCACTTTATTACTAGCATTGCTTAATATCTGTATATAAAATCAATATCTCTTTATAATGTAAAACAAATGATTGGCTATAATTATATTCCACCTAATGTAATTCCTGTTATATGTTTTATAAAATATGCATTCTATATCTGTATTATTCAAACATTAATATTTAAATCATTTATCAATTTTAAATTCATAAAACATTACATTAGATAAATTTTATGATTCCTTTCTGTGTAAAATCATTATTTTACCCTATGTGCTTTACTAACCTTTCTAATAAATTTCTATCTATAAAACATATTCTAAACTCATTTAAAACATTTTCCGGAAAACAAATATCAACTTCAAATAAAATATTCATTATCCAAATTACTCATACTATATTGTCTATACTTAGTAAACTTTTCAATCTAAATATAGGCTTCTACTCATAACGTAACTTAACTTATTCAATAAACAAAATACACAAAAATATAGACTTTTAAAATCCTTTTCTAAATTGCAAAAATAAAATAATTACTTAGATAAATAATAAACATCATTTTAATACTAAGCATAAATAAAAATATCAAAATTATTTACGAAAGAATCATATAATTATTTCTAAGCCTTTACATAATGTTGTATCATGTTTATATTATAAATTAAAAATTATGCATATTTTAATAAAGTTCGTTGCCAATATAATGTATGTGTTTTCATAATATATTTATCCATTCATTCTACAACAACATAATATTCAGTTGATCTAAAGAAAAACATATTAAATTCATTAAAAATCATTATACAATATTTTTTACCATAATAATAATATTGTCCATTCTGCTATCCAGTATTCTTCGGAATTTGCAGCTTCATAAAATAAAAATCATTCACATTTTCACTCATAAACATTCATTAGAATATTCCGTGTTATATTAATTATAAAAATAAGTTTATGTAATTAATTATTATATTATTTTTAAGTTACTATTTAATAAATGTACCTAACCTACTTTTTAAGAGTTTAATAATATTTAAATTTTATGTTAAATAAATAAAATAAAAATCATATTACATAGTCCAGCGTTGATTTTTGTCCTACCATAAAAGTTCTAACAAATATCCTCCGTATAAAGTCAATAAAACACTATTTCCTGTTCCGTTGTATCACGTGTTTCTTGAAAGTTTATAATAAAAAATGATAACGTTCTTTTTTAAAAAAAAAAATAAGTTCCAATAAGAAAACAAATAAAATAAAAAAAATAGTTTATAAGTTCTTTGGATCCAATTCTTCATCAATTATTATTTGAAAGTTATTATTTCAACTTAGTTTATAATTGATAAAATTGTCATTTAATTATTTTTCAATTAACTTGGTTTGGCTTGGCTTATTTAACTTGATTTGGATATCCATGTATTACTTGCGCATTTGTAAATACCATATTCCGGTAAGAATTAATTTTTCCATCTATAACGTCCAGCGTTTAGATAACTTTAAATAAAATAATTTTATTATATTACGATTTTTTAAAATACTTATACTTATAATATATTTGCCTTTTCAAATTATCAATCTCTAGTCTTTTAAGCATAAAGACTTAACAAGGCAAGTATTTATTTAAAATTACTACTGCATCTTATATCTTTCCTTAAGATACATATTTTACTTCTATAATTTGTCAAAATACTTTCTTTTACAGAAATATTTATATTTTTTTAAAATATCTATTAGTAATAGACAATAGTAATTTAACTTTTGAAAACTATTTATAGTCCAAAATACTACTTTTCTCCATCTTGTAGTTTTATGTACTAATCCAGCGTCTGTTACTTTTCTAGCATAAAGTTTCTGATATATTTCTCCGATACGTGATGTTTCCATTGATTATTTGTACGTAAATTGAGTTTCGATATTGAGAAGACGATAGGGAATTATTAAGATATCTACTGCATATTCATTATTTAAACTTTTATAAAATTATATACAATAACACTCTTATAATTTTAAAACTGATTCTTAAGAGCGTTTATAAATTTACTTAGCTATTTTTTCAATAGCACAAACGACTTAGAAGTTTTATTGTAGAGAGACCCCCTCAACAATTGAATCCAGCTTATATACTGCCAGAAACTCCTTATCTGATTGGTACGATTAAACAATCAAACTTTCTTATTTACATATTTACCAACACAATATTAAAAATAAATAATGACTTATTTAATATTTAATATTTTATCAAATTCTTTCAAAACAATATTTATCATTTATTTAAATCTATTAAACATTCTTTTGAAATATTATTTCTCACTTGATTTAAATCTTAACTTTTATAAGATCATTTAAAATAAATTAAATCTTTTTAAATACGTTATATTTTTAAGACAATATTTTATAAAATCAAATTTAATATTTTACATTAATATCTTTATTTTTATCTCGTGATAACTCACGTATTATTTATAAATTTATAACATGATTTTGTAAAATAATAATTGCAACTTTATTAGACAACTTCCACGCGTGTGTGTATAACATCTGTTCTCTATAACACAAGAACGCTTGTCTAAAAATAAACTTAACAATTGCTTTTTTAAAATAAATATTTATTTTTAAAAATAAATAAGATATTATATCAGATTTTAAAATAATTATTTGATATGATTAAAATCAAATATTAATCTCAATTTAAGTACTTATAATTTAAAATATTTTTATTCACTTTTAACATATATTTTGAATTTAATAAATATCTTTGTCTAATTTTAACTTGTCTTTTAAATACTTTAGCTTCAAACATTTGTTATTAAATTTATTAATGCAGTATTACATCATAATCATCATCATTTAAATATCTTCTCAATACCAACACAATTCACATATCAAATACTCATAGATTGCTTTAATTAAACTTATGGTAACATTACCACAAGCAAAGTCAACATCACACTTTTAAAATACTCCTTAAATTTAAAATTTTCTACTAGATTAGCACAAAACTTAAATGGTGACCCATATATAAAGGGCACATATTCCCCTCCTTCGGATAAAATTTTAAATTTAACCTTCATTCTTTATTATCTTCAATCCACATTTATCAATTTTATCTTTCTTATCATTTAAATATCATAACACATTACTTTATCACAAAGTTTCATAAAGCATTGAAATATCATCTCAAATTTCACTAAGGAAACACTTTTAAATAAACTACAATGACTTCTTTACTTCATAAATTAAGTTTCACTTCTCTTCCTTATCTTTTAATTAGGTTACTTTCATTTCCCTAATATTTCTACAAATATCAAGTATTTAAATTCTTTTAAATACACCTTTACATAAGCTACTAAAAATACATATTACTATAGTTAATACTATATTTTAAATTACTCTATGTATTTTATTTATAACTTATTGCTAATTTCATTAGCAATCTTATAGATTATTATTCAGCAAATCTATATATTTCTCTTTTAAAATGATTAACTTCATCTTTTAAGATTGATCACTTTCATGATCACTACCTTAATACAAATTAATCTTTTATAAGATTTAATTATATATACTTTAAACATATGAGTTTTATACTCTTTAACTCTATTATTTAACTTCTTGTTTAAAATATATTTACTTCAATAGCTAATTCCATTTCTACTTAGTCATTATGACAAAACTTATTTCTTCTTAAAATATCATTTACATATTTTGTAAATTTCTTCAGCTAAACTTTATTCATTATGCTAATTTATTATATAATAAATTATTTCCTTATGTGAATAAAGCAAGTATTTAAACATTACATTAAAATATCTATTCACAACATTTTTACGATTGTAACTCACACATCAGAAGGAAAAAGAATTAAATTCCTTGCATTATACGTCACTTTTTCCCCATCTAGTGTGGTTAACATCAAGGTATTTTCACCTTACTTTGAAAGTTGCAAACATAGAAATATCTCATGTTTGTTTTACAAAGCCCAAAAAAAAAAAAAAATAATATAATGCCATAACACATTATCAAACACACATCTTCTTTAAGAATTACCTGTCTTAATTATTAAATATCTTCTTTTTTAAATCTAAACTTTAATTCTCTTTCTCCTTTCTTAAATCTCACTTTAACTTTTCCTATCTTCTTTCCTTTACTAAGATTATTCTCAAGAAAATCTGTTATAAATTTCTTATGCTTTGGATATTTAAGTCTTACTTTTATCTTGCTTAAATCTTTATTCCAATTAAGTTTTCCATTTATAACTTCATCGTTAGGTATTAAGTTCCTAATTCCTTCAAATAATATTTCTTTAAAAATATCAGCTTGTACATGAATACTTTTATCATCAATAATACATTTAGATATCACTTCTTGTAGTTTATTCTTAAATTTATTACTACTGATATCTATAGTTTTAAATAATTCATGCTCTAACAACTCTAAATACTTTTGCTTTGAAGATTTTGATTTTATCTTCGTAAATCTCCCAAATCTTTTATCATCAACATAATATTTCTTTAAATTATTAATTTGGTCTATAATTCTTTCTCCATCTAACTTCTCATAGGATTTACACATTCCTATCATTTCTTTAGTTAATGTAAAATACGCTTTGGGATTTTCCAGTATTTTTTCATATAATTCATTCCTACTATTAATTATTTTAATAGATTTTATAGGAATCTCTTTTCCATTCTGAACTACATCTTCTTTAATACTTCTAACTTCTTCATTAATATGATTTATATCATCCTTTATTTCATAAATTTCATCTTTTACATTTAAATTATTACTCTCTATTTTCTGATCTAACTCACTATTTTTTACTTGCCATTGGCTAGTAGATTCTTCTATTTGCTCTTTCACAGCTTTAATTATATTTTCTGACAATTCTCTAAATTTTCTGTTTAAAAATTCTTCTTTTTTATCATCACTTTTTATTATGTCTAACCTTATAGATTCAAGTACTTCCCCCTGTTTACTCAATCTTCTATCTAGATTATCCATTTTTATATTTATATTTTTTATCTCGTTCCTAATAGAATTATTATCTTCTTTTAAAGAATCTAATTTAAGACTATTTTTATAACTCTCCTCTTTTATTTCTTCTTTTAAAGAATCTAATTTAATATTATTATCTTCTTCTATTTCTGCTTTTATTTCTTCTTTTAAAAACTTACTCTCTTCTTTTGTTTCTTCTCTTAAAGAATTTCTCTCCTCTTTCATTTCTTTTTTTAAAGACTTATTCTCCTCTTTCATTTCTTCCATATTTATATTCATATTTTTTATCTCTTTCTTAATAGAATCATTATCCTCTTTCAAAGAATCTAATCTAATATTATTATCTTCTTTTAAAGAATCTAATTTAATATCATTATCTTCTCTTAAAGAATCTATATTTTCTCTAAAAGACCTACCATTCTCTTTTATATTTTCTCTTAAAGAATCAATATTTTCTCTAAAAGACCTACCATTCTCTTTTATATTTTCTTTCATATTTATACTCATATTTTTCATATCTTCTTTTAAAGATTTACTCTCCTCTTTCATTAAATTTATAAGACCTTGATTCATTAATTCTATATATTTTATAACATCAGCTATTGAAAAATTATCTACTCCTTTCTTAGTTTTTATTAATTCTTTGTCTGCTGTTTTAAAAATTATCTCTTCCTCCTCCTCTATTTCACTATCCATATTTTGAGTATTTTCTAATACTATTTCTGAATTTGCTGATTTTTCTATTTCTCTGCTCTCCACACAACTATTATCTTCTACAACAAAATTTGACATTTCAACTTCTAAATCTTTATCCCAATTACTCATTTTTTGATATTTTTTTAAAATTCAATCCTAACAATATGCAGTACTTATTATTTTTATATTTTTAAAATACAATTCCCCATCAACCTTCCCATCTCCACTCAACTCACTTTTACAATTAATCATATAATAGTATCCTCAAAAACTCTACACTACTTACTATTAAATAATTATATAAATTTCAATAACAAAATTGTGTCATATCATTTATTTTTACACCTATGACCCACAGACAATTTGCACATAATATATCATATGAAATATACATTTAAAATATTTTAAGAATTGATATGGTCATATTATAATATAATTATTTGCCACATTTCTATAATTTATTGTTTTATTAACTTAAAATCAACATAGTATTTAACTTCAAAGAATAATCATATTACAGATACCACATGAAAATATAATACTCTACTAATAAAATTTTTATTTTAATTTTATTTTAATTTTATAATCAACATCTAATCAATTATAAATATTATTATAAAATACTAATTATACTTATCACTTTACTCTACTAACATACATATTATTCCTAAAATTATGTATCCTAATTCTTAATTGAATATCTAAGCCTAAAATGATTAGTTACTAAAATCTTTCTTTTCCATCTATCGGGCCGATAAAATTGTAACTCTAACATATCAATGGCCCATCACGTTGCCGGCGCCAAAATCAACTTTTCCAACCATCGGGTTGATAACCAATAGCCCCACGTTGGGCGCCAAAATCAACTTACCCTTTGTACCCTTACTTCTTGATATATAAAATAGTTTAAAATACAACTAGCTCAGTTACATTATTATGCTTAATTAAAATTTGCATATCTATCTTTAATATACTTTTATATTATCATATCTTAATTAAATTTATTATCAATCATCAAAATCAATATAGTTCTAGATTATATTAATTAAATAAGTATTTATAAAATTATGAGACTGTGAAGTAAAGTTACAAAGTAATAAGCAGATTTACACTGAGTCAATATCTCCCAAGATACTGTCTCAATGGCATAAGAATACTATCACTACCCTATTATCTTACCACTACATCTATAGCATTCTTATGACTTTTAAATGAAATCAATTATCTTTAATAATACTAAAATAATTCCTAACTTTTAACTTAAAATATAATTAAATAATCTCAGGTTCTTCTAAGCTGTTTTAAAATAATAATAACTCATGTAAATAAGTATGATGTGGGATTTTATATCAAACTTAAATACACCTAACTTATTTTAATAATAATAATAAATAATAATCTTAGAGTGTAATTTAATCTCATCTATTTTTATTATATAATCAATCATTAAATGAATAAACAATCATATGTATATCTTTTATTTCATATGGTATCTTCATTTTAAAATAGATCAAAATCTTATACTTAATAATCTGTGGCAATAAACAATATTGTATTCTTATAATGTGTATTATAATCATCTTATGACCATTGTAATATTTATGTTCATGTCAATCAATTCTTATAAAATAATGTTAAGCAAATATGGTATTCAATTCTAAGTAATAATAACAAATTCAATTTTGTGCAAATATTATGTTTATTTCAAATCATCTGATGTCAAAATGCTGAGGTGAAAAATAATGAAACTCGACACACTTTTAAAACAAATTAACAAATTTATTTACAATAACTTCAAATAAAATTTATTTACACTATTTACAGTTTAAAATTTATGACAACAAATAAAATAAAAATAAGAAATACAAATATAAGAGGCTTACACTGTTATTAACTTATGTACTTAATAAGCAATTACACATTCCTTCAAATGCTATATTAATAATATTACAGTGTGTTTTTCTTAAACTTAGATTTTAAATAAATAGTTGTACTTTAATTACTACAAATAACAATATGTCAAGACTATTTATGTAGCATGTGTACATAATGTAGCTTTACCTATTAAATAACTACATTAATTAAATATCATTTATAATGTATTATAATGTATTCACTTTATTACTAGCATTGCTTAATATCTGTATATAAAATCAATATCTCTTTATAATGTAAAACAAATGATTGGCTATAATTATATTCCACCTAATGTAATTCCTGTTATATGTTTTATAAAATATGCATTCTATATCTGTATTATTCAAACATTAATATTTAAATCATTTATCAATTTTAAATTCATAAAACATTACATTAGATAAATTTTATGATTCCTTTCTGTGTAAAATCATTATTTTACCCTATGTGCTTTACTAACCTTTCTAATAAATTTCTATCTATAAAACATATTCTAAACTTATTTAAAACATTTTCCGGAAAACAAATATCAACTTCAAATAAAATATTCATTATCCAAATTACTCATACTATATTGTCTATACTTAGTAAACTTTTCAATCTAAATATAGGCTTCTACTCATAACGTAACTTAACTTATTCAATAAACAAAATACACAAAAATATAGACTTTTAAAATCCTTTTCTAAATTGCAAAAATAAAATAATTACTTAGATAAATAATAAACATCATTTTAATACTAAGCATAAATAAAAAATATCAAAATTATTTACGAAAGAATCATATAATTATTTCTAAGCCTTTACGTAATGTTGTATCATGTTAATATTATAGATTAAAAAAAAAAAAAAACTTATGCATATTTTAATAAAGTTCGTTGCCAATATAATGTATGTGTTTTCATAATATATTTATCCATTCATTCTACAACAACATAATATTCAGTTGATCTAAAGAAAAACATATTAAATTCATTAAAAATCATTATACAATATTTTTTACCATAATAATAATATTGTCCATTCTGCTATCCAGTATTCTTCGGAATTTGCAGCTTCATAAAATAAAAATCATTCACATTTTCACTCATAAACATTCATTAGAATATTCCGTGTTATATTAATTATAAAATAAGTTTATGTAATTAATTATTATATTATTTTTAAGTTACTATTTAATAAATGTACCTAACCTACTTTTTAAGAGTTTAATAATATTTAAATTTTATGTTAAATAAATAAAATAAAAATCATATTACATAGTCCAGCGTTGATTTTTGTTCTACCATAAAAGTTCTAACAAATATCCTCCGTATAAAGTCAATAAAACACTATTTCCTGTTCCGTTGTATCACGTGTTTCTTGAAAGTTTATAATAAAAATGATAACGTTCTTTTTTAAAAAAAAAATAAGTTCCAATAAGAAAACAAATAAAATTAAAAATAGTTTATAAGTTCTCTGGATCCAATTCTTCATAGAATTATTATTCTAAAAGTTATTATTTCAAAACTAAGTTTATAATTGATAAAATTGTCATTCAATTATTTTAAATTAACTTGGTTTGGCTTGGCTTAGTTTAACTTGATTTGGATATCCATGTATTACTTGCGCATTTGTAAATACCATATTCCGGTAAGAATTAATTTTTCCATCTATAACGTCCAGCGTTTAGATAACTTTAATAAAATAATTTTATTATATTACGATTTTTTAAAATACTTATACTTATGATATATTTGCCTTTT